>CAHIKZ030001990.1:3177500-3224121 GCA_903632075.3 Acanthosepion pharaonis
ATAGCCTCAAAAAGCTTACTAATGATACCAAGATGGGTCTATATTGAGAGTGGGGAGAGTGCTCACTCATGGTCTTGAAAACCAGGCATTCATTTGACACAGGCTTGAGAAGGATTTATCCTTCAAGCAGTATTTAAATAACTTTGCTAGGATCAGTGATAATTTGGGGTTGATATTCCTAAGAAGAACCATTGAAATTTAGTCTGCTCCAGTGGCTTTCTTAGGGTCAAGGCTTTTGATAATTCTTGAGACCTCACATGCTGTACTGAAAATATTATTGAGATGTTGGAATTCAAGGTGAAGAGCTTTGATATCTATCAAGGAAGATGGCCATTTATTATAGTGGGCACACCTTTGCCTCTGTTCATAATTTAGTTGGAGATCTCCAAGAATTCATGGGATCCAATTTGTTTGTTTTCAATGTAGACTGGACTGCTTGTGCCTAGCTACACTTTGTATTTTCCAGAACTTTCTTGCAGCGATTGCAAATGGTTCTAAATGTAGCAAGAGTCAAACTACAACTGTCCTTATAAAAATTTTCCATTCCAGAAAGGATCCATTCAGAGACAAAGGTAGCAGTTTTAGAGTTAGCATGCTTGGAGAAGTTTGAGAGAGTAGCTTCCACCATATAAGATTGAAAGCAGTCCAAGTCTGCCTTCGTATAGTGAAAAATTGTTATATAGAACGGCAAATAAGAGGATGCCTTTGGTTTGGCATCAATCTAGACACTGACTAATGAATAGTCTAATTTAAAGACAGGGTAAAACTTTGGTTAAGCATTTATCAGGGCAGGATGCAAGGAAGAGATCTCATCACATTAGCTACAGAAATGAGTTCTTTGATAATCTGGGTGAGTTCATATGTGATAGAGAAGTCTCTGCAATATCTTTTTTTTTTTTTTTTTAAAGCATTACACTCCGAGCAAGGCATGAAGCCACTAGGATGCAGGGGGTTGCAGAAGATTAGGAGCAAGAGCAGATAGGAGTGATAGAAGAAAGGATGAGGAGAGGGATAGTGGATAGATCAAGGTAACTGGAGATGTCGATTGATATTACATTTGAATAGTTGGAGATTATAACTCTCAGGGAAACAGTAATTGGGAAGGGTGTTCCAGAGGTGCAAGGTATGAAGCTATTGGAGTAGAAGAGACGGCTACATTTAAAAGTTTCTACAGTGTAAGGGTGGGAGCGGGATGCCAGCCTCGTAGGGTGCTTGAATTCATGGGGTCTGGGAACCAGTGAAAGCAGCTCATTGGAGCAATTACCATGAAAGTATTTGTAGAAAAGACAGAGAGAGGCGACGGGGCGGCGTCTGTGAGAGAGTGACTGTAGACAAGATGCCAGATCAGGGCCAATTATGTTACATATCCGTCTCTGGATCTTGTCAAGAACTCCGAGGTAAACAGAAGGTGCCCCAGACCATATATGGCAGCAATACTCCATGCAAGGGCGAATGGTTGATTTGTATATTTGAAGTATCGATTCGGGGAGAAAAATTTCCTGTACGGCACAGAGAGCCAACTTTCCTCGCGGTGGACGAAGCAATTGACTCAATGTATTTGTTCCATCTCAGGTCAGCAGTCAACGTGAGACCGAGCAGACGCAGGGAGTTGCTCTCAAGAAGTTGACGATCAGACATTCTAATGGGGGGGGGCAGGGAAGGATCTCTATGGTGATTAATAGAGAGTAGTTTAGTTTTTGAGGCGCTAAAGTTGACCAGCCAATTCTTGCCCCAATTAACCAATTGGAGGTCCATTTCAAGACGCACGGCCAGGTTAGTTTTGTCACCGACACTAGATTTGTTTTTGAGGCAGGAGTAAATTGTAGTGTCGTCCGCATAGATGCCAACTTGGGAATTTATGGCGTCAGGAAGGTCGTTGATGAAAATAAGGAATAGAGTGGGGCCAAGGATAGAGCCTTGGGGAACACCTGTGTTCGTGGGATAGGAACTGGAGGAGAATCCGTTAAGAACGACCTTCAATTCACGGTTTGACAGGAATGATTGTATTAGGACAAACAATTGACCTGTAATACCATAACCTTGGAGCTTGCGAAAAAGGCTGGCATGCCAAACCGTATCAAACGCTTTGGAGATGTCTAGGGCCACGGCACGAGCCTCACCGTTATTTTGAAGGGCTTGGTAGACGGTTTCAGTGATGTCCGTAAGCACATCAGCTGTAGATCGGGCATAGCAGAAACCATATTGCTTGTCTGAGAGCAGATCATGGGATGTAAGGTGGTTAACCACTTCGGCATTGATTAGGGCTTCGAAGACTTTTCTGAAGAGGGGTAGGAGACTAATAGGACGATAATTAGAGGGGTCAGAGGGGTCTCCAGAGTTCTTAAAGACGGGAGCAATGGATGAGGACTTCCAGCAGTCAGGATTCCTTGAGGCAGTAATTATATAGTTTAGAGAAGGCGGGCACTAGCTCAGGTGTGCATTTCTTCAAGACAATGGCTGGTATGCCATCTCCACCACTAGCCTTGTGGGGGTCTAAATTGGACATAATGCCCAATACCAATGACGGGGTTATGTGTAACCCCCCCCACCACCACCCCCAATAGGGCCTCAGATCTTAGAGGGAAGTCTGGTATGGGTACACCGGAGGAGTCGAGCGTTGAATTAAATGAGAATTTCCGAGCAAAGCATTCAGCCTTGTCGGTAGAGGAGGTCAGGACCTCGAACTGGTTGAACAAAGGAGGTATGGAAGGTTTTCTATTGTTCAGGACGCTCTTGCAGAGCCACCAATAATCTTTGGAGCCAAATTTGCGAGATGCAATACGCTCCTTCATCCGAGCAGCAAATATTGACTTAGCTTCGTTGAGGACACGCTTACACTCGTTACAGGCAGAGGCAAAGAGACGTCTATTGCAGTCCAACATGTTGCTAAGAAATAGGTGAAAGAAGTGGTTCCTATGGGCAATGGCAGCTGAGCAAGCAGTGGAGAACCAAGGTGAGGAGTGCAACTTGACCTTAAATTTCCTTGAGGGGATGAAAGCATCGATTCCAGCTTTAACCCAGGATGAGACCTCAGAAGCACATTCTTGGACAGGGAGTATAAAGACAACATCCCAGGGGACATCACAGAGGAAGTCACGGAACGAGTCCCAATCCACTCGTTGATAGTAGAACGAGGTTCTAGTGATGGGATATTCTTTGTGGGGTGTGGAGTTGAAGGAAATTTTAACAGATACTACAGCATGATCGGAGTTACCAAGAGGGCAGAGCTGCATGGCACGACAAGATTCGGGGATGGAGGTAAAACACAGATCAAGAAGGGAGGCCTTACCTACCAGGTTGAGGGCAAAACGCGTGGGGAAGTTAACTATCTGTGTGAGGGATTGAGAAATTGAGAAATTAAGTGTTTCAATGCCTGCCCGGTCAGTAGTAGCATTCTCGAGTCACTTGGTATGATGGGCGTTAAAGTCACCAAACACGAATATGTGAGCAAACGGGTGGAGAGAGAGGTCCTTGTCTATGATGTCAGATATGCTATAAGTATCCCACAGTCTTGAGAGGATGGAGAGCGATAGAGGAAGAAGAGATAGCTTACGGCATTGAGGAGAGATAGTCGGAGACACATGTACAAATGGTCTGGCGATTCGAGAGACAACTCTCTGGCCAGAGGGAGATGGTCCTTGACATAGACACTAAGGCCGTGCATGTGGGTTAGAGAGTCTTTCCTGAGGAGAGGAAGGTAGCCGGGGATCGAGAGATTAGAGGAGGGAATAGATGAGACAAGGTTTGTCTCACACAGAGCCAGTATATCCGGGCAGTTTACAGTGAGGAAAGATTCCATACTGCAGAAATTTGTTCTAATGCCACAGATGTTGGAGAACGAAATGTCGAGGAGTTTAGGTGATTTTTGAGGGGCTGGTTTAGGTTTACTTTTTTGGTTCTTTTGAGTCTTCATGTGGAGTAATTGTTGGAAGATGAGAAGGCCTGAAGTAAGAGAAGCAGATGGTTTTCGACCGCGACATGAGCAGAGAGGAGTTGGCACAGCCTGCATCATAATGTGGCCTCAGGGTTGCCCACCAGAGGTGACTGCAGGGACACCTTTCCATGCGCATCATGGCACAACAAACACCACGGTATTATACAACTGTTGATCAGAGCGGCCGCTCAAGACGCTACGCAAGAGTTAGGGCTCCTAACTACCAATCGGAGACAGCAACCAGTGAACTGTCAACCATGTACCCTCAAAATGAAGAGGCAATGCCACAGACTGCACACGTCACGGGAGAAACACATCAACACTAGTACAGAGGCCAGAGAGAGTACCGGGAACCCCTTCTTAGACAAGAAGCAAGGTGTGAGCCACTGCTCATGTCCAAGAGAAGGAGGAGGAGTGTTGACCAGGTGGTAGGAGGGTCTACCTACTCCTATTATCTGCTTTCTTTATCAGTTTTGTTTGAGTGGACTAACCACTCTTTGTGGTGGATATTGAAAACACCACAGATGTGAAAGCTAACCAAGGAAAATCCCCTCAGATATTCAATTGGAAATTGTCCCATCATCCTGAGAACAAAGAACAAAAACAAATGTGGAAGCACGCATATGGGAGATCAGTTGGAACAGACCCCTCACATAGGAGATGGTATACTTGGGGGTCTACTTTTAATCTTTGAAGTTTAGTTTGCTAGTTTTGTTCATTTTAATCAATTCCATGTGTGTATTGTGTTTTGGTTGGTAGAAGACATACACACTCACAGGAGATACATGTATAAATAACATGGATTGAAATACCGAAATACAGCCATAACAGTACCTTCATTATTGCATCAAGAGGCCCCATCAGAGACTACTGTACTGTCCATAACCAATTCACAAATTGCAGTGCAATAACCCCAATATTATACACCTGCTGATAGGATAGCCTCCTTTGAAATTACTCAAATGTTTGGAAATCCAGAAAATGTCTACCTCCAGCACCCTTAATGAAGAGACAAATAACCCAAAAAAGAAGATACAGGTCTGATAACCTGAGTGTACATGTCTCAGCTACCCAAAAGTCAAAGCAACAGAAACATCATATACTGGCCAGAGAGTTAAAGTAGCAAAACTAGGTCACTCATATACATGAGGGACTAAAAGACCCATTGGGAGAAGTTGGGTGGACGTAATGAAGGTTGCATTTTTAGAAAATCTTGGTCATTTTTTTTTATTTATTTATTTTTTAACACACATCTGTAACCTCCAACTTATTTAATTTTATAAAACTGAGAAATTAATTTTTGTGTCACATAATGTTTATATTAGTTATATGCAGAACACCTTGGAGAATTTAAACCCTCAATATTTTTTTTGTAAAACAGGACCACCAATTAATGAAAATCTACACTGGATTGTAAAATAAAAATGCAATAAAAATAAGTTATTATTCAATTAGAAAAGCTTTTAATTGCTTTTATGAATAAGATATAGTATTGACACTATTGTCTTAAGAGTAAATTTTTTTTCAATGAATAATGAATTTTGACAATTGATTTTTTTTTTTTTTTTTTGAATTAGAATAATTTGTAAAGTTTTAAATCTTAAATTTGTGTATTAATTTGTACCAGTTAGGTGATATTGTTATTAAGTAGAAAAACTATATTTACTAAACATAAATGGAAAAGCTTATTACAATTCAACCTCCCCTCTATTTTAAAAAGAATTTTGAATTTTTTGTGCGTGTATAAATGTGCTGATTTTTGTAAATATGGATGTCCATACACAACATTATCAGAAAATAAGAGCGATAACTATAGTAAATTTAAAATGAGAGTACCTAAAATTCAATAAACATTATGGAGAACATTTTCTTAAATTTTTAAGATTATTGCATAGTTTGAAATTATACAAAAAAGGCATTCATGTCAGATTCCTCAAGTAATATCAAGTATGTCCCATAGAAAAAAAATTTGATAAATTTCTGAATGTCAGTTAAGCTGTCAACACCATAAATAAACACCTACATCCATGTTAAAAAAAAAATGCATGTCAGTGATATTTTAAATGAAATGTAATATTTGTTTAAAATCAGATTAATTAAACTTTAAATCAGCTAAAGATTGTTAAAAAGTTTCATAAAAGTATTTTATTTTTGAAACATTTTTTAATAAAGAGAAGAAATGCATTATGCTTAGAGATGATTAAAAAGTGCTAAAATCAGCAAATTTTAGTGATAAAAAAACCCAAAAAAACTCCTTCCAGTCAATTTAAATTAGTTTAGAAATACAGCAAAGTATTTTGCTTACTGGAAATGTTAAATTTAATCTATTAGCTTGAAATTAAAACTAAAATAAAAACTTGAAAGATTTTTCAATTTTAAAAATTCATTTTAATCTTCAGGTATTGCATTTCTTTGGCAATAACTATTTAATTTAACATTAACAAATAATGTCTAATTTTAAGTTCATTCCATAAAAGTTAATTGACTCCAAACAAGTTTCTATTCCTATTCAATTTTGTGTTAGGCTATGTGCTGGGTATTTTTTGATATCTAAATAAAGTGTCAAGTATAGATTTGCACATAATAAATGTGGATCAATGCAGCTATAATTAACAGCTTCTCCCTCATCTTAGAAATATTTTATAAAAAAAATGGATGAGTTTAAAAAAAAAGAAAAAGAAAAGAAAAAGAAAAAAAAAAGGTCAGCGTTATAATCAAGAACTTCAAATGCCATTTCAAGCAGTTTGAATATAATTGGCCAAATAGAAAATAATTTCAAATTGGTTGTTCAAGTTATCAAACAGATAAAGAGAGCACAAAGGGAGGAGGAGGAGGAGGAGGGTACTTGATGTTAAGTGAATAGCAGAAACAGTCAATGGGGAAGGTGTTTGTGCTGGTCTTTATTGTCTAGTTACAGAGGAACAATGACATGTGACCAGCTGAACTCAAGTTGTCAATAGCTAGCCTCAACATGACGGTCATACACACACACACACACACACCCCTTTTGTTTACTAATTCTCATTTCACAGCAAAGGAGAAACTGTACCTCAAATGATACTTTCTATAGTCATTGCACACAAAAGAACAAATTCTTCTCCAAAAATGTGGAAAGTTCTTTCTTTCATTTTTTTTTTTTTTTTTTTTACAAAAAAACCTTTAATCCTTTATTCACACCCACCCACCCACCTACCAACTCAGTTTTTTTTTTCTAAACTGCCTCATCATATAAAATTATCTGATAAAGAGTATACTTAGAATAAATACCAAATATATAATTAACCCAAAATCACAAGTTCACAGAAATAATATAAAAGACCAAAGTAAATTCCTGAATTTATAAATTAGAAAATATAAAACTGAAATCCTATTTGTTTTGTTATTAAAAAATTATAAGTGTTAAAAAAATGTGCATTTAATCTTGTAAGTACATAAATACATTTTAACTTTTTTTTTTTCAAACACTTTCAACTTAACCACTCATCTCTTTATTTTCTTTTCACAAACAAACAAATGTGAATTTCTCAACTTAAACTTTACCATGATGAAGTATATTCAATTGCTCGGGACTCTAAATTTTTTTTTATTTCATTTGTATTTTATAACTTGACTAAATAAAACAAATTTATTCTTAAAATAGAAATCTAGAAGCAAACTTTATAATTTTAGTAATGTATTTTTTAAACCTCCTGCTTAGATAATAATAAAAAAGTGAAAATAAGTTTTATTTTTATATTAGCATTGCCATGTCCCTTCCTTTTGCGCCATTAACACCAAATGGTAAGAGTAAAATTGTCACAAAGCAATTTGATAGGTTAAAAATATTTTCATCAAGTTATAATATTAATGTTTATAATATTTGTTAAATTCTCAATATATAAAAATATCTACCGTGTTTACTTCACTTTATACACTGCTTAATATCAGTTATTCATAAACTGTGATCTAAATACTGAAATGGTTACCACTTTCCAGGAGAGAAAATGGATTTATGTAAAATAAGCAAAAATTAAAGAGATTAAGAATTGAAACCAATGCCTTAAGGAATTATGCATTCAAAGTGAAAAGGAATATCATACTTAAAAGATTGTCTTCCAAGCAAAAAAGATTTATAAATGGCAGATTTTGATATAAAAATTTATTTAAAATGTTTTTACTGATAACAATTCTTATCTTACATTTCATTATAGTGTTAATTATGCATTAAGGATTTTATGAAATATAAGATTAAAAATGAACATTTTAAAATCATCTGTACTCATTCAAATATTGCAAGAAAATCAGCTTTATAATAAAGTTTTTTATTAATTGTTGATTAGGTAAAAAAATTTTTTTTCCATCATCACTTTCATTTGATAAAGATCAAATATTAACAATGAAATATTATGAATATCCACTTGGAAAACTCTAGATGTTAATACAACTCATTTAGGCTTTGCTATTGTAGTTCTGTTGCAAAGCAATGAGGTTCAGAAAAAGAAAAAAAAAAAGCATCAAGCTTTTAATCCAAAGCAGAAAACTAGTGAATTTTGATTGTGAAGACAAAGATTTTGTATTTAGGAAAAGACATTCATTTAGATATTGTCTTTTACTTATAAAATCTGTGATGTGTTGTATAAAGTTTTATAGAAGACAAGTGTAAAATCAAATTTAGAAGTTTCAAGAAGGTAAATGTTGATATTTTTAAACAATCCAAAAGCAAATCTGCATTTGCTTCAATAACTTCATTCTAAAAATAGTTATTAAAAACAAAGTGCTGTCTTCTTTCAGGTGCCTTTGTCCATTCAGGACATGGGTGAGCATTTTTTTTTTTTTTTTTTTTGGCTCTAAATTAGTTTTCATCCTCTTCTGTTGTCAATTCACACAAACTCAGTAAGTAGGTTATTTGCGGTTTTCTGCTATTTTTTATTCAATATTATATGTGCTAAATTATGTAGGTCCTCTTCTATATGTGTTCCAGAAATTTCAGCTGTTTTTTTTTCTGATGTTTTTGCAGTTCCGATTTTTCTCAGTGTTCATGTGTTCTGTTTGATATTTCTAGCATTTGTTTCAGATGTTTACATGAAGGTATTATATTCTACATCACACTTAGATGACCAAAATACTTTGTAAATTTAGAGTCAGCATCTCAGAACACAAATGCATTATAGAATAACATCTATATGCTTCAAACTCAAATTTGATTCACAATTTTTATACCACAATCAATATTTGAGGATATGCAGATAGTGTTTGGTGAACAGAATGGAATTGACAAGACAGGTTCATCTTTCATTCTAGTCTGTTGTGTACATGTCACACTAATGAACTTGGGAAAGGCATGAATCAATTTCTTCTCACCCCAGCTCTGGGTTAAATAGCAATATAAACATAATAGAATATTGGATTTTCCAGCTCTGGGTTGCAGTCTGTTTAGGAGCTGGTTTATCATAAATCATGGAGAAAGCAACAGGAAACTACTACATTATCTTTTTCAAGAAGTTGTGTGTGTAAGTTGTCCCTCTGTTTTAATGAAAGACTCTTTGGATTTTGTTAGCGTAGATGACATGGGCAGCTAATTTACATGGCAGTTCTGGGAGTTAAGGGATATAGCATTAAAATAAATAAAAAAAAAAAAAAATCATCAGACATTTTTTTTTTTTTTTTAATTCATTTCCTAGTAAAACATTTTATGTCTGGAATATATTTCCTTTTTGGATATTTTCCTTATCTTATAAAATTCTTTTATCAGTAGATAGAATATTTAGATATTTTGTATATCAAGAAATAATGGAGACTAACAAGTATAGCTTAGTAAGTGTTAATTTAATGCCAACACTTTTTGACACACTTCTGTGAATTTGAAAAAAGAAAAGTAAAACATAAAAAGGACATTGGGTCATATAAACACTCTAAAAATGCTTCCAAGATTTAAAACTGTCCATTTAAATCATATTTTGCTTCAAATCAAAGAATAATGTCTACCAGAAAATCATTTGTTTGCCAATTAGTAATCAAATAATTCTGTTAAAACTTATTTCAATCAAGGCATCTTTTGAATCTATTAAAGAATCTTTAAAACAAAGTATGAATATAATGAATCCTGATAGATTAAGTCTAATAAAAAAAAATTACCAAATTTTAATCTAATCAATGTGAAACTTTATTTTGTTTGTTGTTTGAAAGTTTATGAATAATGAACAACAGACATAGTGATACCAAAAGCAAGACATTATTTAGATGGGCAGCATCAGTCAGTCTTGTTCTGAAATATTTGGGGGGAGGGGCGTGGAGAATAATCGCTCACATTGACAAGTACTACCAAACAGTGATGCCATCTTTTCTGCAGTCTAACTTCTCACAATGAGGAATATATTTTTTTAGATAAGTCAAGCACTATATCACATACAATATTAAAATGTCACACTGAATAAATAATTTTATTTGAAATGGATTCTGACGTAATGTCCACTTCTACATAAAAAAGAACAATAAATAAACTCACAAACACAAAAGAAAAATCAACAGAAAAAGATAAAAACTTCTCAATTCTTTGATCTGGATCTTATGACATTTATTTATTTTTTGAAGAGTGAGAAAATAAGTACAATTTCCTTTTTGGTGCTGGTATTCCTTAAAGTGAAACTACTTTTCAAAAAGTCACAATATGACCATGCAGCTAGTGTATCAACTGATTTGTTTCTTGAAATTGTAAATTCAAGTTATTTAAAATGAAATATGTCAACAAGAAATGCCAAAACTACAGATCAATCAGGATAAAAGTGTGAAGCATTCTCATTTTTATTTTCAATGCATATAACGACCTGTTCATGCAGTGCAGGGACTCATTCCAATATGAACTTTTGGCTACTCAAGCATATATTGCTGAAATAAGCCAAGTCTCCATATTCTACTTCCATATCCAACAAAAAATTTGGCAAAGATTCAATCAATGAGAGTGAATCAGATTTTTTTTTTTACATCTCTATAACATCATTTAATTTCAAATACTTGGCATATAGTGACTCCTGATTGATAATACAATGAATTTTAAACAATTTCTCTACAATACTAAGGGTTTTTTCATTTTTTCTTGCAGGAATGCAATGATGCCTTTGTTCTATTTCACTATTACTGGTTCTCTATCAGTTGTAATATCAATTAGCATTGAAACATCTAGTTTCATTTCTGACATTTTCAACAAAGCTTAAAAAAGGTCTGCTCCAGTAACATGTGTCCTTCATAGAAATTAAATGAATAAACTTAAAAAATTTGAAAAGTGGAGATCTTTCGAACACTAAGTTAAAGAACATCGCAAGTCTGAGCTTTTATCAAATGCAACTGAAAAGAAAAAAATAATTGCAATTTGTTGCAGACATTTTTTTCAACTCACCATGGGATTGTTCTTGCAGACAGACTGATAGATACAAATGAAGATTTTGTTTTGGGACAAATTATATTCACCATTGGCAGTAAACATCCTTTGACAAACTCTTCGTCTATAAAAGAATTTTCTTTCCTGTAATCCATTTCAAGATTTTTAGTTGGCATGAGTATTTACTTCATTTTTATTTCTTAGGATAAGAAAAAAGAAAAAAAAAATTACGTTTTCTGAAATGAGCTTTCAATCAATATTTATTTATTTTTTTTTTTATTTTGTTTTTCAGTGAACTTATTAAAATTTCCATTATGGTGGATCATGTAATGTCATCTGATATTTGCCACCTTCTTCACACTAACATTTTCTAGACTTATGAGGAACTGGTTTCCCAGAGTGATCAATGAAGTAGTATCAAAGAGTTTTCAAAGTTTTCACACTAGGCATCTACATTTTGAAATGCAAGTTATTCAACAACTATATTAGCAAATGTGATATCCTGTGGTAAGAGATGTCAAAGGGTCAATATACTTACAATTGTGTAACCCGTCATCAATGCATGCTTTTTAAATATCACATCTGACAGAGTATCCCTCTATAGCTGATATAAAAATAAGAGTGATTAGTCCACTATATTAAAGTATTTGGTTGGAAGAAAAATTTATAGTGTTTTTGACTAGGTGACATTTGAACACATGATTTAATTTCAAGTATTATTATTATTAATATTTCATTCTGGAAGCTGACATTTAAATTAGTCTTTCCATACAGTTTGCATCTATTGTAATTTTTTAGGATTTTTATGTTTAATGTGAAAAATAGAGGGGAAATGAAATGCATTTTTGTCATTTGATGCTCTTATTTTTGCAGAGGAAAAATGGTCTTCAAACAGACCCCCCCCCCCAAAAAAAAACATGTGTCATTTATGGTGTTGGTGCCATAGCCGAGATGACTGTTCGTAAGTGGTTTGCTAGATTCTAGAAGACTGAGAATGTTTCAAGCAAATCTGCAATCATTGATAATAACCAAATTAAAATGCTGATTAAAAATAATCCATCACAGGACATTGCAGAGATACTACACATATTACATGTGAGAGTTGTAAGGCATTTGAATACACAAATACTTGTGATGTTTGGGTGCCTCACAATTTAATAGAAAAGAAATTTAAAAATGAACCACATTTCCACCTGTGATTCTCTACTTAAACACAACAAAAACAACACATCTTTTTAAAAAGAATGATCACAGGTGATGAAAAATTGATTTTTTTATGACAATGTGGATTGAAAAAGGTCTCTAGGAAAATGAAATGAATCACTGTTAATCACTTCAAAAGCTAAAGAAGGTGAGGATATTCATCTGGCAAGATTAGAATGGCACACACTGTGTTGAATTAAGAGAAGTCATGTATGTTCATAACTAGACTAACTAAATGCAGCAATTGATGGAAAGTGGACTTAACTGGCCAATTGGGAGGTGGTGGTATCATCTTCCATCAAATGAATATCAGACCTCATATCTCTTTGCAGACCCAGAAGAAAGCACTACAGCTTGACACATCCATTGTACTTGAAACTTTTGCAATATCACTTATGATCGCTACAATATTATCTTAAATGGAAAGAACTTTAATTCTTTAAAAGCCTGTAAAAATCATAAGCCAGTTCATCACCTAGATATGCCAAATTCTGGGAGGATGGAATTGTGAAGCTGCCTTAGGGGATGACAAAATGTAGCAAAGAAAAATAGCAAATATATGGTTGAATAAACCTATGTACAAACGTCTTTGAAATTCAGTTAAAAAAAAAACCCCAAAAACTTTGGTTCCAACTCAATATATGAAATTAAATATATACCTTACTAGAATTAATTATATTTCCTTTCAGCAGACATTTAATGTGAAACACAATCTGGTGTCAATGTAAGAAGATGCTTTGTATGTTCCCACAGTGGCCACAGGAAATGCTCAGAAAAAAAAAAAAAAAAAATCATTTGCAGGCTGGTTAATGTTTGCTTGTAAATGGCCAGATACGGCCCAAGGGTTGCCTATCTTTGGAACAGAGTATAACTTTCAGTTGTGAGAAAACAAGGTGTTAAAAAAACAAAAGCTAAATATCTTATTTTTCATGAATTTTTAGCATATAAAGTCTGTGTGTGTATATATATATATATATATATATATATATATATATATATATATATATATATATATATATATATATATATATAGAGAGAGACTTTATTTAGTTTTTTCCATAGGCAGTTGCAAATTGTTGTATATTTTATATTCAAATTATTCATGGTTTCAAATGCTAATCTATTTGTGACACTATTGGAAAGGTGTTAGTAAATTGAAAAAACACTAAATTCCAATAAAATGAAGATATACAGATGACCGGATGAAGGAAAAATAAAAGAAAAGGATATTTGTTTGTTTGTTTTTTTTTGGGGGGAATATATATATATATATATATATATATATATAAGATAATTAAATTTCTCATTTGCTGGAGAGGTAAAACAAAGAGACCATCTGGTTTTGATTAAAACTGAGGCTCCAAGGCAAACTGTTTTGGAGGACTAATGACCTCCCAGAAAGAAAGAGATAATATTTTTATAACCATTGTGAGCAAAGTGGAAGAGACAGACCCCTGGCTGTGAGTTTGGACAATAGATGAGTATTGACTTTTAGAATCAGACAAATTTCCAGCAAAAGACAGATAAAAGAATGACAAAATTTTTGTCACTGAAACACAATAAAATTTCCCAAAATCAAGGGATTGTTCTCCTTTTGCCACTTGTTGACCAAAGGAGTTGACAATGGGATAAGAATGATAGATTCCCGATGTGGAAAAGACCACACCTAGCCCTTAGGGTTTGGTTAGGTTACCAAGAAGGAGATCCTAGGTGGTATTGCATGGAGGTGGAGGACCGTCCACACCCTTCAGGCAGTGATGGTGAGAGGCACACACGAAACAGGAAGGATGGGTTTGATCAGGTGACCAAAAGAAGGCCCAGGTAGAATTCCAAGGAAGAACTCCCCCATATTTGGACATTTGCAGGGGAGAGCCCTGATTGGTTGTTGGTGAGCACTGGCATACCCCGAGCACATCATACCCCAGCTCTTATGCATGGGTCCATAAAAACAGAACACTATGGAAGAGAGACACAGAGAAAGCGGAGACACTGCAGACAGACGATGGCAGAAAGACCACTGCTTCGCCTGATCTCATGTGACTTGCTGCCCTGAAGAAAAAGCCTCCAATTTAAAGCCTTGTTCCAGAAGTCTCGTTCCAAAGAATTCTAACAACAGTGTCACGACAATCGGGAAGGGTTGAGAATTATTGCATGGAGAATATAGTCTTGCTTAAGCTGTCAATAACTGTACATCAACTTTGTAACAAGTTACTGTATATAAATATTTTTTTTTTCTTTTACCCATTTTTTCTTCTTTCGTGTGACTTTACTCTGAAAGGACCAAACCAAGTCATTGATTCCAGTCGACTATTCAGACCAAGCCAGTTTAGTGATGAATTAATCACAACGTGGGGCAAGACAAGACTTTAGGTCTATGATCAGCTGAGGTGATCAAACTTGAATACGGAGCGGCTGGGGTAGTCATCATATATTAGATTACTAAGTAGCCAAATCCTTACATTTGGAAGATTGTGTTGCAGCAATTTTTCTACTCCTGTTTTCCTTTGATCTTGGCTGGTCTTGTTCCAGACTAAGATAAACATTTATAATTCACACCAACTTTAGAAACCAAGTAAATCACACAGAGAAAAGGAACATTTTGTAAGGAATGTTGGTAAATCTGATTTGTAAGTTGCTACCTTGTTTACAAAAAGATAAAATTCAATATGCAAAAGATACAGTTATCCTGTTTTGAAGCAATTGGGAGAAATCAATGCAGTTTGCCATGTGGAGTAAAATTGCTATTTGTAGTTACAATGACCCTCAAGTGTACTAATTAGATAAATACATCAATACAGCTGAAAGTATGTGTGGAAACTGATTTTTGTTGAATCAAGTCAAAATAAATTCAATAATGAAATACAACCACCAACATTAAATGTTTTATATCAGTCAAATTATCAAAAATGTCTTTAAATAGTTCAGACAAAGAAAATAAAAGCCTTACAAGGATGTTCTTAGGTAAAGTATCTACACATGTTCTATAGTGGATGGAAATGATACAAAGAAGGTACATTTTGTTCTTGAATATACTATCTTAAACAGTAATCAGTTCATGTTTATAAAATCCATGATCTTCATATTGCCTATATTAATATTACCATCATGGAATTAATATTTAAGGTAGACAGTATAATCCAAGTTTATAAAGACAATAGTTTTAATTTGTAAACTGGTTTGAGTTGAAAAGTTTACACTCCAAGCTCAATATCATAAATTTACATAATGAATTAAATTGTTTATATATTTACATTGCAAGCTGGTGTAACTTTCGCTGAGTTCCGAGAAAGGCATGAAACCATTTCTTGTGCTGCCCTATTATCAGCTATTTGATAAAATGTTTTGTCCCTGTCATGCGAAGAGGATTTATGGAAAAAGGAGTAGGTGAGCAATTACAAAACCACTCTTCTATAAGTAGTTGTAAAAATAAAAGCTGCTACTTTCATAGCCAGCTCTGACAGGGACCAATACTAGGATATTCATACAGATATTGCAGATTTCCCCAAGTACCAGATTAATGAGAGATCTGTTTCCATATTGACACAAGTTTTCCTTGTTTAATCAGTGGTAAAATCTAATTGCTTCAATTCTTCAGACTGCTATCTGAGGTAAACATACAAGTATCTTAAATAGAATAGAATTCATGGTATGTTGAAGTTTAGAATAAAACAAAGATAAGTTTATTTGTGAGCAAGTTTATTCATTTCATTTTGGTCTTCTAGGTTATCTGAAACTGAAAAATAAAATTCATATGAGAACTGAAGAGTGAATAATTTTAATGAAAATTATCTGCAGTATTGTCCATGTAAAGTGTGTGCTAAAATTATAGTATTCATTTCATATACTGATAGTATAAGTATTTAAAGCATTAAATCATATGTTAGCAAGTCCAACTGTCTAGTCTCTCATGATTAATAAGCTTATTAATCAAAATTTGTAAAAGAATATTTGAATTCAGAAAGCAAGGTCAGTAAGATATTTAGCCTAGAATTACTTTTGTTTAGAAGAGAAAGAAAAACAAAAAACTATCATTGGAGGTGCTCCAAATGACCCCCTAAGTTAAGGCACTTGATTTGATTTGTTCTCAGAATGAATAATTCATTTACACATTAAGATAAGCATACCAAAGTGGGACATTTTTATAAGACTGTTGTTTCATTTGTGAACAAGCTAACTTGCTGACTCAGTTGTCCAAACACCTGCTGTCCATGGCAACATCTGATACTAAAACGTCTACAGCAAACAAATTGTTGAGGCTACTGACAAACCATGACAAATATTATCCTTGCACAAAAGGGCATTGAAATTTGAATTAACCCTATGATTTCTTAAATGGCCAGAGTTGTCTATAGTTCTGAACAGTCAATTATTTTCTCACATTAATCTCAACTCAGTTGTTATATTATCATGATTTTTATTTTTTTTTATTTGATGAGGTATTGTCAACCATTAATTTTTCCTCAATATTTCTTTAGACTAGAACAAATAAAAAAATAAAGAATAAGCTCTTGGCAAGACTTGAATTTGTATTTCTAACCCTACAGGAAGTGTAACTAACTGTAGCAGTTGATCTGCCAAACAAGAGCATTTATGGCTGGCAATGAATCAAATCAAACCATTTGAACTTTTATCTTTTCCTTGATCATTCAGTGCCATATTTACTATTGATGGTTTTTTTATGTATTAAAATGAAATACCAGTAAAATTAATTTGATTTAAAATGAATCCTTGTTAAGTCATAACCTAGTTTATAACAAAACCAAACAGTAAGATACAAATAGGGATCAGATACAACAGTAATAATATGAGACAAGGTTGCCAAACATTGCAACAGGTACCTTTTTTTTTAAATGCAAGTTAAGCTCAAGAGAAAATAGCTTTTTTTTTTTTTTTCTTTTTTTAAATTTTCTGAAATTATATACATGAATAAAGACATTGGCCTAAATTTTAAACTTGTTTGGTAGATATCAATTTAAAAAAAATAAAAAAAAAATAATGGAAAATGAAAAATTCAGATTTTATGAGATAAGGGAGGGGACAGAAGATATTTTTCCTTCATTAATTCACATTTTGGCTACAAAACATTTCTTACCATTTCAACAATTACTATTATTGCTATATTTCTCATAGCTTTTTCTGTGGTCCAAGGAATTGTGATATAAAATTCCTTGTTCTGTAAATGGCATCTGTAATTTGACAACTTACTTTTAAGGTATGCATATTGTTATCTGTACAGCAAATGCATTTTTTTTTTATAAGAGCTTCTCAGTAATATAATTGTAAAGCAGAACCTGTATACAATCACTTTCTTTGAAAATCATTTTTCCTGTAAGTTTTTTTTCTTTTGTACCTTTCATGTATAATAAGATTTTTTTTATCAGGAAAACACTGAAAAATAATAGCTCCAAGGAAGGTATAGTCTGGATAAACTGACTTTTGAGGATAGGGGAGTGAGATGCAAATAAGATTTCATAGACAATGTCTTTACAAATGTTTTCAGTTTTAAAAATAATGCAACAACGAAAACAGTAAATTGGTGAAAAATAATATTTGAAACAGAATTCATTATAATATTTGATATTATATATGATATTTCAAACAGAATACATTGTAACAATAGAAAAAAAATCAAAAAAGTTTTTCTTCACAAATCTTTCCTGGACTTAATTTTTCTATAACCATTTTGTTTTTACATTATTTTACACTGAATATTATCATTAATTATGTTGGTGGATCAATATTATTGGAAAATATATATTCCATGAAATTTTCATCTATTCTGCATTTTTCCAAAAATGTAAAAAAAATGTTTATCTTATTTTGTATTAAATAAAAATATTTTCTCTATAGACAATACCTTTTGATTAAAAAAATCAAAAATCTTACCCATTTATAGACCTAACCGATATTTAAAAAGTAAGCAGTATATCTGCTATATAAATTTACAAGCACTAAGACTATTGCTTGTACGAAGCACTTAAAAAAAAAAAAAATGGTGGGGCACAATTTTTGGACTTGTTAATTTTTTTTTTTTTCCAATACCAGGTTTCAGGAGTATCAAAAGGCTCTGATGGATATAGAAAAACCCAGGTTGATTGATTTGTTTTTATGGGTTTATCAAAGCATTGTTGGTTATTGGCCAAAGCATATTTCAGTCACTCATCTAAGTACTGACTGGGCCTGATACTGCTTAACTTCAGTGATTGAATGAGAACCAGTGTTTTTAAAAGCCCAGGAGGAGATACAAGGTATCAGACTGACTGCATAGCAATCAATAAGAGATTCAGGAATACAATTCTGGACAGTAAAACCTATCTAAGTGCTGATTGTGGGAATAACAATATTCCTGTATCATTATAATTAGACATCAGCTAGAGAAATTAAAGAAATCCAAAGCAACAATGGAACTCAAATACAACAAACTCCAGGATGACTCAACTTGCAAACATGCATGTTGTCAGAGTTAGCATAGAAGAGACCAGAACTTTGAAGTGGAACACCTTAAGGAACCTCTAGTAATATCAGCAAATGAGATTATCCTAAGAGTGACAAGAAAAAAAAGAAGTGGATGAGAGATAAAATTTTTGACACAATGAAAAAGAGACAGCAAGTAATACCAAGGAATGGTATGGAATATTAAATACAAACATTAGAAACACATGCAGACAAGTAAAAGTGAGATGGCTCAACAAAAAGTGGGCAGAAATAGAAAGAATAAGCATCATAGTTATGTGACAGGTTTGCAGAAAAGAATATTTTATAATAACAGGACAAAAGACATGTTCCTTGACAGGATGCATAAAAAAAGAACAAATATTCATAACAGAGAAAGAAAATAAAGGGAAACCTGCAATACACAAAAAAGGATATGATATGAAATACTAAAGTCTGGTATAAGACTGGCATTGGCCAAGATGAGCAGGAACAAAAAAGCAGAACTATATGGGATTGTAATAGAGATACTATTGGTCTTCGTTGAGTTTGAAACTGATAAATACAGAAATAATAAATGAAATATACAACAATAATGAGATACTGGAAGACCTTAGTAGATCCATCTTCATAGCACAATCTAAGAAACTAGACAGATTAATATGTACTTCATTTGACTATCAGCTTAATGAGCCAGATAACTAAGCCTATCTGGATTTTGATGAATCCACACAGCAGAATTAGACTGAAAATAGAGCAAGAAGAGTGTGGCATTGTTCTTTACCAAAGCCACACACTTAACACTGGAACAAGAAATGTAATCTTTATTATCAGAACAAGCAATAAAAATACAGAATGATTTATACCCATGCTTCATAGACTATGCAAAACATCTGATAAGGTATAACAAGTATTTATTTGAACTATCAGTAAATTGACTTATTTGTTTTTCTCATAGCTTAATTATTAAATTGGTCTTAAAATTTCATCAATAAAACATTTTTCAAATAAAAAGTAATCTTAAGACTTATTTATTAAACCTATCATCTAATAAATAGCAGAAATAAATAATAGAGCAAGAAGAGTGTGGCTTTGTTAAGGATACTGGAACAAGAAGTGTAATCTTTATTATAAGAATGCTATCAAAGCAAGCAATAAAAATGCAGAAGGATGGATGTATACCTATGCTTAGTCAACTATATAAAATCATGACAAGGATCCATTTGAATTGTTAGGAAAATTAGAATAATGTAGAACACTTAGTGAGAACTAAGCACCTGCATATAGACAGAAAAGGATTTGAGTAAGTACACAAAAACAGAAATGGGCAAAAAGACAAGGATGAATCTTCTAACTGAATTTATTTAATCTATACAGTAAGGTGATCTTAAGAGAGATGGAGTTTCTGCTGGGTTTTATTATTGGTTTGTACAATCTAAATGACATGAGATATAAAGATGATACCATATTGATGGCAGAGAGAAAACTGTAGGTACTTCTAGACAAGGTAATAAAAGAAAGTGAGAAAAAAGAAAAAAAGATGAACCATCACTTGTAAGACAGGATGTATTAGCAAGAGGGTCAGCCCAAAATATACACTACAAAATAGAGACATTTTATACACTGGCATGTAAAAAGTTTTGGTACACACTTCATGAAATGATTATACATCTTTATTTTATTAAGATTGTTTAACAGTAAGCTTTTATCAGTAGTGTCTGTGGACCTTGATGATTGGAAAATAAGATGTTGCCTTTTTGTAAGTGCCATGTAACAGAAGATACACTGCTTTAATCAGTTTGCATTTGAAAAAAAAAGCCAAGCAAAACTATTGAGTCAATAAAAGATCTGAGATTATAAAGTCATGATAATCTGCAAATTCCCAAATAAGAATTGTTCTATCTTATTAATGAGCGTAAAGTGCATTGGCAAGTCATTGTAATTGAAAATTAACTTGCTGCTATTTTTTTTTTTTTTTTTTTTTTTTACATACTACAATCATGGCTAAAATTTCTGCTGAAACAAAGATGAAGGTTGTGATTTATAGGGAAGTTATCTCAACAAGAGATAGCCAGGTGGTTGAGAATTTCCAGAAACAGTGTTCAAACCATTCAAAAGATGGTTGCTACCACTGAACGCATTTTAAATGCAAAGAAAACTGGAAGACTTTAAAAGTTAGGCAAGAGACTCGAGTGAAAGATTGTGAGAGTGTCAATAGGCAATCCAAAATTAAGAACTAGACAAGTGAGGAGTGAATGCAGTCCTAACTCACTTGATGCAATATGCAGAGTATTTAAAAAAAACAAAAAACAAAAAAAAAAACAATTTAAATAGATATATAGTGAGAGAAAAAAAATCAATAAATATCAGAATAGAAGATTGAAGTGGTTAAAGGATCATCTAAAATGAGATGCTGGAAAGTGGCAAAAAGTATTTTTTTTGTGATGAATGCAAAATAGAGTTACATTTTAATGCAAGAGAACATAAGATCAATGGGAGAAAGAAACAAAATAAGATACATAAAAAAGATGGTAAAATTTGGTTATGGACATGTAATGGTGTGGAAGGGTGCAACAAAAAATTGGTAAAAGTTTATGAAAGCCTAAACAGTGAAAACTATATTAGTTTACTACAGTATAATTTTCTGCCAGACTATGGAGATGGACATTTTTTTCAGCATGATGTTTCTTCTTGCCACACATCAAATGCAACAAAAAAGATTCTTGTAGATGATAGTCAACATTTGGAAGACTGGCCAGCTCAAAAATCCTGATCTCAATATAATTGAACCATTGTGATGAGAACTAAAGAAACAAGTGCTCAAAAAAAAAAAAAAAAAAAAAAAAAAAAAAAAAAATTTAATTTAAGAATAGCTGAAAAGTGAGATAATTGCTGTTGGCCCAATATTTTTACATTTATTTTTTCACTATACTTAAGATACTCAATCATACAGAATCAATGAAAATACAGTAACTCATTTTCTGGCCCTCAAAGACCATTAAATGTATTGAGAAAGGCAAACAATCCCTCTCAATTATGGGGTAAAATTAACAAAAGTAATTAATTTACCAAGGTGGCCCAAATGTTCGGCACACTATATTCTCAATATTCTTATATTGAGAATACCAAGGATAGAACATGTGAACAACAAGGAAGTGTTAATGAAAAATGGGGGAGGGGGTTTAAAGACTATAGATAGGGTAGGAAATGGTTTAAATTTCTTGTCACATAATGAAAAGGAATTGTGAGAATTTGAAAGGAAGTTGTGAAGATCCATGACCACCTACATCCTGAAGGCACATGGCACATAAAACGAATTAACTTTAAATGGAGCAATTAGGAATAAAATTTTTCATTAAATGTTGTTTGAATTTAACTATCTAGCTAAGTAAAAATGGTTGACAAGTTCAAACTTGCATAAAACCTCACGTTTAACAAAAAGAGAGAATGATGCAAACTCCTACAGATATAACGGAACATGTAATTAGAAAAAAAAAATTCTAATTAGAAACATAATTGTCTTCATGTATACAGAAAAGAGTTTTTAATTTCATTATATATATATATATATATATATTTGGCAGTGGAAATATAAACTTATTCACCCACAAGTTAAGCAACGATAAACAGTGAATATTTAATGAAAGACCATTTTTAGAGAAAGACAATATTGTAAGCATAAAATCTGTGTTCTAGAAAAATAACCAGCTTCACATTCAAAAAGAAAAAATATATAGAAAGAATCAGTGTCCTCATAACTGAATGAACTGTTTAAGAACCTTACCGAAAAGGTTCAGTTAAAAAAAAAAAAAAGGCAAAACCTTTACAGCATAATGTAAGGATTGAAAGAGAAAGAAAATATATATGATGCACTGATCGGATTAAGTCTTTTGACTTTGTATGCAGAGTGGACTATTTCTTTCAGAACATTCTATTTGAAGGAATGCAGATGCAATAAACAATTGGATCAAATATTAAAATATAAATTGCACAAAATAAAAGAAATCCAGATTAGAGAGTTTTCTTGATCTTCAATGGAGTCTATGTGTAGAAGCATTTATGGATGATAAAATGTATTCAATTCTTTAATTCCACATAAAAGAAAACCTTACAAGCTGTTGTGCAGAACTGCAAGCCAATTACATTATGTTCACAGGATGTACATATAATTCATAAAGAACATTCAATACCTTGAAGATACAAAGGTTAAAAGCAAACAGGTTAAAAGAAGGGCTTATGAATTCAGTTATATAAAGAAAAATTTATAATTTTGTGTTAGTCAAGGCATCTGTAGGAAAAAATAAGACTTGGAAACAGTTTTTCAATAAGAAGTTATCTTTCTAAACTGTCTTAAGTATTATTTAAAAGATTATCAAGTTATAGTCAATAGAAAAATTAGTTTTAATACAACTTTGATATTTTTTATTTGAATATAAAAAAGAAAAATAAGTATGATTTTACCAACTCCTTTTATTACACACAGACTATTATCCCCATCTTAGTTGTTGTCACAGAGTTCAAGTACACACTGCCACCAGATTCATGAAACAATGCTTTAATCCACTAGGCTATTGTGGGACAATTCTGAGTGGAGAACTTGGAGCATTAAATGTAAACTACCCTCTGATGAGTGCCGTTTGCTGCTGCTGTTACTTTTCATACCTAACTATACTTATTGAAGTTCCACTTTTTACTTCTGCTGTTGAAGCCTAGCTGTCATTTTATTAATGGTTCCTTTCATTACAATTATATCTAGTACTGCATTTTTATTTTTCATTAGTGTATGTTTCAATTATACCCTTGCATGCATACAATCATACAGATGATTGATACCATACTGTAATACATAATTCCACATCTCTTGGATCTGTTAATACAATATACTAAAATTAGTAGGAGAGTTAACTGAATGACTTAGGCATCATCCATCATAGCTAATGTGTATCAGTGAGGGATGTTTGGCAATTGTGTTCATTCAGGGAAATTATCAAACATCTTGCAGAGGAGGCTTAGTTGTAGTATTATCATGTGAACAAGCATATTCTCCTCTTAGAAAATCACATCTCCTTGTTGAAATTATGGCAGCAAAATGAGTTAAATAATGTTCTGGATGCACACAGCACAGTTCAATGTTTCTTCTACAAACACCAAAGATGATTGAGAGTTGTAAGTTAGGAAACTCCTCACAACATGATTCTAAAGTTTGGACATGTGTGTTATGAGTGAATACATAAGGGAAGATATTACTCTCGAGGTTAATGCCCCAAAAGGGTTGCTATCACTTGCTTAAAAGTAGAAAAAACAGGTTCTCATCAATAGTACTGTGGTGTAATTGGAAATCTGGTTAGAAGCATGTGTACTTGTAGTCCTGTTGCAAGTAAGCAATTTTTAATAATCCACATGTATCAGTAGGTCACATTTGCTCCAATCTGTGTTAGAGATACTATGTAGCCTGTACTGTTGCTCTTAAAATATGTTTCCATCTTAGTGGGCATTTATACTATGTAACCATCCAGAAACTGGTCTATAGATGTAAGAATGATCATTTGACCATTTAACATTGAAGCACCACCAATGAGTCATGTCCAGCATGCATAGAAATTTCCAAAGGTTCACAAACTGACAAAAAGATCTAATTCAATTGAAATAGCATATGTGCATTTCTGTGACATATCTGCTTGCACTGACCTCTGTCACCAAACTGAATATTGTCACAGCATGTAATTACTGTATAAAGATCAAACCTAAACAGTACACTAGTGTCACAAAATGGCCAAATATTGGAAATCTTCTCAGAATATCTACTACACCCTAAACATGTACATACCCTGGTAAAATATCAGAATAATCCTTCAGGGTGTTGCAATTTTATTTTTTAGATATATCATAAGCAATTCTTATACACAATTTAATAATCTGGTAAACAAACATGTATTTTATCTATTAAATAGTTCCCATAATTTTAATCCAATAATAATGCTATTGTTATGTAACTATTATTCAAACAAATCATTTAGTCTACAAAGCCAAATGTATTTAGCATTTAAAACAAGTTTAAAATGAAACAAAAACAATAAGAGCAATAGAAAATTGCTAATCAACTGTAAAATTTTCACATAAAATTTCTATTAAAACCTGTATTGTATATTTGAATTGGTCAAAGTCATGTATATCCCTAGAAACTAATTTGAATTCTTTGGCTGTCATAAACAAATAGATTAGTCACTTAATACAAAATAATAAATATCATTATGAAACTTGTACTTTGGGAGATTTACTTAATATTTGAAATAAAAATGTAAAATGACTGAAAATGATGAAAAGTGAAATGTTTGAGTAAGATTCTCAGATAGAAGAAAAAACATTGAAAAAAGGTTTGTAGCCTAAAATTACAGCCCAACTGTCAATTTAGAATAATACCAGAATTAATTAAAGAAGAAAAAAGTTACTTGATATAAAATGTCTGCATTTTAAAATAATTCTGAAGTAGGACATCACAATTCTTCATGCCATATGCATTCTTAAAAAAAAATAAAAAGACTTTCTTCAAGCCAAATAAAATTTCCTGCTTGTTAATCGATAAAACTATCATTATTTATCCCCCTTAGTAATTAAATGCTGAAGATATCAAAGACTGAAGAGACTTTACTCATTTGGCATCTTCAAAGTCCATTAATTGGAATTAAGTACATTAATTTAAAAAAAATGCCATATCCCACCCCCAGGGTGTGGCTGATTATGGCTACCTGTAACTTCTTTTTAAGAAAAATCTGTGCATTGCAATAGCCATTCTTAAAAAAAAAAAAAAAAAAAAAAAACATTGAGTAGTTTCCTGTTGCCTTGTCCATACTTTTGAATTCAGAGTTGTCCTTGATTGGTTACTCTATGAAGGCAAAAGAGAGTAGAGTGTGCCCTACTATTCTGTTCTGAACAAAGAGAAAATATATATTCATACCTTTTCCAATGACATTCATATGAAGAGAATGTTAATGCCCTGGTCAGAATTTGAACTCTGCCTGCTGATTCCATTTTCCATGCTAATAACTGTTACACTATACACATCCAAAAATTATTTAATATTATAATTATTAGACTTGAATTATGAGCAGTAAAAATAGCAAGGCAACTTTTAAATATTTCTCACTGTAAGAATATTAAAAGGTAAAACAAGGCATAAAAATATAGATTTACTTAAAATATATATATATATATATATATATATATATATATATATATATATAAAAATAATTTTATCTTTTTTTTTTAATCATCTTGTAAAAGCAAAATATTATATAGAATAAAAGCATCCAAAAAATGGTGTAAGTAAAAACCATATAACAAGCAAACTGACAACAGAATCCAACATTAAAATGTAGGACCAGCATGACTGTATCCAGTTCCTGTGAAAGGTAGAGTGGTAGAGTATCTTCCTGTCTTCATAAAAAAGAATATCTACTCAAAGTAGATATGTACAAAAAAAAAAAAAAAAAAACAAAAATCCAGATTTAGTTGTGTGTGTGTGTATATATATATATATATGTACATACACACAATAATATATAGTAATATATAAAAAGAAGCTATATATCTTACTGTTACATTTATAAGGGGATTATGAAATGCTTTTAGTCAAATAACTTACCCCACCCAAATTTGACTAAAACATCAAAACTTGCTTTAGAAGGGTTTCTTTGTGCTGAAAAGTTATTGGTTCAACTAAATAGTGTGAAAAAAAAAAAAAAACCCAAAAAATTTACATTTGATAAGATTTGAGAAGAAAGAGGGTTGGGTAGATAACTCATTTTTTTTCTTAGAACTCTCTCATATTCCTTGTGAAATATAGCAAGAGAATTAGATGTAAGAGGAAGTTAATGCTAAATATAGAATTTTTTTTTTTTTTTTTTTTTACAAAAAACTATGTTGAGAATAGGACTAGATTTCAAGCTTCCCTGAGAAAATTTGATTTGAAAGTCTGTTAAACATTAATTGGTAATTCATTTTTATAGTTATGTTCATAGAAATAAGGTAAGCCTTACTTTTAATATTTAAATTACTAATTTCTCTTCCAAAATGCAAACTAAACATAAGAACGCAAGTACTAACCAAACAATACTTTCGACTTATTAAGAGAGTTTTCTTGGCTAGATTAAAGCAAATATAAAATGCTTTGTACTATTAGAAAAATCAACTTTTTTTATCTTGTAAGAGGAAAAGAACATCGTCAGTCATATACAAGTCAGTTATATTTCAGTCTCTTTCATAACTTATACAATTTTAGTAATTTATTCATGAATAATGAATAGAATTCTTCAACAAAGTAATTTGTAATTTACAAAGTTACAGGTGAAATAATGAAAACTTAAGGTTCATGTGTTGTATCCCTACAGAAAATAGGTGATCATGACTTTCCGCAGATTTTCTCCCTTTGCTAAGGTCCCCACCCCTTGTTCCACTATTCATGCACACAAGCCCATTAGGTAAGTGGCCTCTGTCATCCCTTATCTCTTTTGCCCTTAATATGCAAGGGAAGTTTTTCAAGTCCACCTTCCTCATTGTGTGTCCTAGGAATTTCAGCTATCTTTTTCTGATTTGGAGTAGGCGTTCTTTCTGTTGCCATTTTCTTTAAGACTTTGTTGCTTACTTGCACTGTCCATGGAATTTTCAGTATCCTTATGTAGAATCACATTTCTGCTGCCTCTAGTTTTCTAATCCTTAGAGAAATTGTCCCGCATTCACCGTCATAAAAGAGGATGGATATCACATAGCAATCCAGCACTCTTTTCTTTGTTTCTAATGACATTTTTCCATTTCTTCACACCTTGCTTAACTTTTGAAATGCCTCTTTCGCTAGTCCAATGTATGCTTGGATCTCAACGTTACATTTTCCATCTTCTGTTGAAACGCTTCCCAGATATTTTAACTTCTGCACCTGCTTTATGTCTATAGATTTTTTTTCTCTCTTGCCAATGACTATCTGTATTCTTGCAATTGATGGTTAATTCTTTCCCCACCCCCTGACTTTCTTCTACCATGCTATCTAGGAGGTCCAATATGTTCCTTTCAGAGTCAGCCATCAACACAGCTTCATCTGCATATCTTATACTATTAAGACTACGCCCACCTATAATAAATCCTGTTAGGGTCTGAATGAATGAAAACTTATCAGCAAAGCTTAAACAGTTTGTTGTCTTGTCATTATTGAAACATGCAGTTGAACATTGCCTTTTTTGTGATGTCAACTAATGCTCATTGTAGTAGAGACTTTGTAATTACTGATACAACTATAGTAACACCATTGAACAATACTGGTGTCAGATGCCATCGAATAACCCTCACACTAATAGTACTTGCTCAATAATACTTGCTTGAAAATAATCATAGTGATCCAAATAGTAATCCGTATAATGATCACTTTGAGGCTACGTTAATTCCCATATATACATTTCTTTTACCATCACGTGATCTACTTATTCAAAATGGGATCTCCTGTGTTTGCTCTCTGGTGATCTGTGTTGAAACTCCAGTGTTGGCAGCTGCACTTTATTCCTACATAACAGCCTTGGCTTTCCTCTTTACTAATTCTGAATAGTCTATGTTGCCTTAAGTTGGTCTAATGAGCAGTATTTGTTTAAATCAACGGTGATTTGCAGGAAGAAGCTAATAGAAGACTGGTCTTTGGTTAGTATTCATAAAAAAAAAAAATATATATTTAAATAGTGAGTTGTACAGGGAAATAGATATGATAGTTTTTTTTTCTTAACTTAAAGTTGTTATATTCTATAACCTATTTTATGATTTGATAGTTATTAGCTTCAATTGGCCTACCTGATCTAGAGAGAGAGAGAAGGGAGAGAGAGATTAATGTATAGAAAAGGTTTATTTTCTTCCATCTTAGAATCAATAAACTACAAATAGGTTAATTCTTGATAAAAAATAATGCATGCTGATATGACAGCTGTCACAATTAGAAGTAATCTTTGAATGTAATCAAAACTAATGGATTTATTTTTAATCTGACATTTTTATTACTTCAAATATATCTAACCTGTGTCCTCCTTTGTAGGAGAATGCCCAGTTTCAAATACAAAATTCAGCATATATGGGCTTTCAACAAGTATCTTGAGTGTGTGCATTTCATAAAAGAGAGAAATAGAACTTTGCTGGGCCATGATGCCCTCTGTGTTTGAATGGACTAAAGCGTTCTGGATCAAATCATGATGCTTCCATCAGAGAACAAATTTTCTTTACGATTCCTCAAATGCACAGACTGACAGATAGATGTAATGCATGTTTTTTAAAATAAAAATTGGTTGTCTATTTTAAACACAGGTATCCATTAATAGAGTTTGAAGTAATAAAAAAACAAAAAAAAAAAAAAAACAACAAAAAAACAGGTGTGTAAATTCATATGTGGTTGTTCTATTCTGCTACATTTGTTATGAAAGCCATGGCAGTAAAATTAAGAGAATCTGAAATAGTTTTAATTTAAATATATTTCTCCCATTTTATGTTACACTTAAAGTATATGTAAAAAAAAAACAAAAAAACAAACAAACTATAAGCCAAGTTTTGAAATTTCAAAATTCTTCATATCTCTCCAAAAGTCCAAGATGAAAATCAGGTATTCTTTTTATACTAATAGAAAACAGTGAAAACAAAATTGTAAAAGATTTTGGTAAGTATATGTGAATTGATGGAAGGGAGAATACTAAGTTATAAGATACAAGTGTTTCTAAAAGCATTACATTAGATTACAATAAATAGGTCTTTTACATTATACAGATGCATCTGATAAATTCTTAAGAATCCCAAAAGAATTGAGAGGAATAAAATGTCATTTCTAAATCTATGTTTGCTGTATTTAGTCTGTAACAAAAAAATATCAAATTCTCAAATCATTTTTTTTTTCTTCAAAATATTAAAAAATATCTTTTTGGTACTTGCTGCTAAGAAAGTTAAAAGTTTAATTCAAATGTTAAATTGGCAAAATAAAGTGAAAACTCACCTAGAAGGAAAATGTCAAAAAAAAATTACCCAAAAGAATGGTTTCCATAAGGCATGAACATATTGTAAATTTACTGATGAACTTTAAAGTACCTAAATTTAAAAAAATGACTTTAAATTGTTAAAATTGTTAATAAAATTCTGGCAAAGAGTCTGAAAGATTTTATGAGAATAAAATATTCTTTCATATATAAATAAAATTTCATGAGATTTTTATATGTAAACAAATATTTTCATACTGAAATCTTTCTTCATACTTTTTTTATAGTAAAAGCTTTTTATAGCTTTCCTCAAATCTGCTTAAGTTATCTTCTCAGTTTCAAGTGTATAGTTTTAATTTTTAAACATTAATTGAAAGCCATACATTAGATTTAAAAATCAACAAAATATGCAAACTGAATAAAGAGAAGAAAAGGCCAAGAAAAAAAAATGATAACATTTTAGTATATTTAAAATATTCTTAGAATTTTAATTGGATTCCAACCAAAGAAGATTATTTGTGTGTGTGAGACATGCGCATGCACACACACACACACACTCTCAATAATTTTAGACAAGTATATTAACAAGCAGCAAAAGCTCAGATAATAGCCTATAGAGTGAAAAGGGATCTGATAGAGGATTATCCTTTGCTTGATCTTGTATATAATCCACTGCAGGGGCGTGACATAGTAATAGACCTTTGATAGACTAGTTTCACTGACAAGCAGATTTCCAGTTTTTTGGGATTTTTTTTTTTTTTAGCCCATGAGCAACACCATCCCCACCCTACCCAACCCCTATTAACTTTGGTATGTGGGTTTTGTTTTCCACACTATATCACAAAAGCTATTCCTTTGATGTTAGACAGCAAAATAAAGAAGGGACACAATTCTTCCCCTGAAGTGTTTAGCAGCAGCAGCAGCAGCAAAAGATAAAGAATGAGTTGGCAGTTAAGGATAGGGTTGGGTAGAAGAGGATATAAAAAGAAAGGGTAAGAGGAGGGCAGTAATTGTTGGTAGATATGCAAGCAGCAGGCCAAAGAACATGGTGGGGGGGGGAGAAAAGAAAAGGAGAATAGAATAGATAAGTGGGCAATATTGGTGAATAGAAATGACTTTGGGAGCAATCAAACAATCAGCAATTAAATGTTTGTGCACTGATGCATCAGTAACGAAGAAGGAATAGACTGTAGTGTAGTAGATAAGAACAGTAATAACAGCAAATTATGGTCATGCCTTTTTACAGAAACCCTACACCAGCTCACATGAATCTCAGGACAGAGAGAGGTGGAAAAATACAAGAACTCAAGGTTCAATTAGAATACACAGCTGCCGCTGCTGGTAATCCCTGCCTGACAGAATAAGGATATTAAGCAATATAATAAACAGAAATGGGATCCTCCTTCAAAGTGTGAGTGTACAAGCTTGCATAGTTAATTTCATCATTAAAAACACAATGTTTGTTCATTCAGTGCTTCTGTTTTACTCAAGGATCCTTGTAAATAACAATAATTGATAAAGAAACAAGTTATTCCCAGCTTGTTTGTCAGAGATAGCTGTAATTAGGAATTTAGCAGAGACTGCATTACAAGATATAGCCATGAGAATAAAGGCTCAAATAGGCTGTTCAAGTCAAATATCATCTAACAACTGTGGCTCAAGCAAACAAATAAAGAGGTCATGAGCCAATAGCAGTTATTAATAAGAACCAAGACCATATGCTCTCCCCCTCTCTCTCTCTCTCTCTATATATATATATATATATATATATATATATATGTGTGTGTGTGTGTGAGAGGGAGAGAGAGCGCATATGGTCTGGTAAAAACGGATATAGAAAACAATGACAAAATTTAATCGGAAAGATCAAAATCCAACACAGCAGCAAATTGAATTTTAAGTCAATGTTGGTACAGAATTGATAAAAGATATAGTTACAATGGAGATGTTATTTAATTTTTGTAAGATGCCCTTTGAAAAGTTATTAAATACTTGATGAGATCAGAATAAAGTGAAAGTTAAAAATTATGAATTTAATTGCCAAAATTCACATATATTTGAACAGCATTGTTACAAGCAAAGAAGGAACTAACCATTATAAAATTAAGCAATTATTTTTGATTGGGTAAATTGATAATTCTATTTTGTTAAAATTATTTCAACATCTATTTTGAAAATAATTTTAACAGAAAAAAAAAATTTAAAAGAAAGAAAAAAGTCACAAAAATCATCTGGAAGAATTTTTTTTAGTTTACATTTGTTTACAAATAAAGAATTTCCATAACTTTGTGAAAAGAAAAATATTACTATACAAAATGAAACTGATATTGTATACAGAAATTCCTAGCAGCCTATTTTTTTTTCTTACTTAAAGACTGAATATACAGTTAAAAATTGGTATTTTAATAAAATTCTAAAGAATACTTATGTATCCCATTTTTAGAAATTGCTACACAGAGGAAAAATATTAATGAAAATATTGGAGTATACAAATTAAGAAAATTCAGTAATAAAAATATGATTGTAACTTTATGAAAGAACAGCTTAAAGTTGATTTGTAGCTGAAGTAAAATACTGATATTCATAGCAAAGCTTCAATTATTATAGAAAACACCTTTCTATATTAAACGTTCTATAATTAACAACTTGAGAATATCTGGACCTTGTGTTATAAAGCTAAGCTTAATAATTAGTAAAATATCATAATAGTATGTTAAATGTAAAGATATTTCATGTAGTTGAATAAGTGTTATACCTTACCTATGGACTATAATGGATATGTCTCAATCCTTATAAATACAGTGGAATATATACTGTATGTTGATTCACTGTGGAATTTCACTTGTAATTCACTTCTAGCTCACCTCTAGCAGTTGATTACTTACTACACGCTGCTGGTGAATCTTGTATGTTGTTCCTGTTATAAATATTATCGTTCCATTTCCAACCTTTGTTTTGGTTGTTATTATTCAGTAACCTCTTCTTAGGTTACAACATTTTAGCAATGAGGATGGGCCAAAATACAACATTTTAGCAACTAGTAAACATCACTAGTACGACATTTTAGTGACAAGGATTTGGCTGGAATTCAAGGAAATGTTCACCAATACAACATTTGGCAAACAAAGATATTGCCAAAATCTAACATTAAATTGGCCAAAAAAAAAAAAAAAAAAAAGAAAAAAAAAAAGGTTTTTCTAACAATTATGTAGATATTTATGAAGTCATGCGAAATATAACAGTCAGCAAAACACAGGATTTTATTCCAAATACAAAAACGTAAAAAAAGCTATGTGAAATTCAAGTTTACAAAATTCATGTATTGTCAAGAGTGTTTCTTGTTGTAAAAATGTTACGTAGGAATACTTAAAGTGTTTTGACAAACAGTTGTGTAAAAAAAAAAAAACTTTTGTGCAAAGTATTTCAGATAATATTCAAAATGAAGGACTTTAAAATGATATTATTAGAAATATTTAAACGGCAAGATGAACAGCAAAAATGGTACAAACAAAAACTTGAAAACTCATTGAAATGTTGTTATAACAACAGAAAATTTTCACAAGTAATGAGAACGGATATTCTGAAGACACTATCATAAATGCAATTGCTGAATTTCACTATATGCAACAGGAGGAGGTAACTTTTTCATTGTATTCCCGTAGATATTAAGACCTATACAAAACAGACTGAAAACTGGTCTGACAACAAAAGATCAGACTAGTGCTAAAGGTGCTGTTGAACATACTAAGTTCGTAAATTACATATTAAAGAAGAAAACTAGTGATCTAACATTTAAAGAAATGGTTACTTTGCTTTTGGAAGTTTTCAGCCTGAATACATCTTTGTTCGATGAAAAATGGAAATTGATGAACTTAGTAAAAAAGGAAGATGATGATTTCACAATGTTCACAAGCATTGTGAATGAAAATTGTGAAAAGTTCAAAATGGCAGAATTAAGCCCTGACAGTTTTAAATGCCTGATATTTGTTCAAGGGTTGGTGTCAACAAAAGATGCTGAAATTCGGAGAAGGATTTTAAATAAACTAGAAAATGAACCCAATCTAACTGCAAAACTTAGCAGATGATTGTCAGAAATTTATAAGTGTTCATCAAGATGCCAAAGATATTGAGATAAGCGGCGTATCTCACACTGAAAAAGTCGTGCTGAAAAAATAAAGTGAAGAAGGAAAAAACATTACTCCTAACCACTGTTACACATGTGGAGAATTACATTGGTATAAAGTCCTTACAAAAAAAAAAAAAAAAAAAAAAAAAAAAAAAAACCACTGTAAGACAAAATTAAAAAAAAAAAAACAAGTGAGGAAGCACATTAAAATTACTAATATGGATAAATCTGCTATGAGAAAATTTGTGCAGGTAAAATCATGAAAAAAAATATCAAATTGCAATTGGATAGTAGATCCAATTTAAGTATAATAAATGTTTATACATGGAGAAAATTGGGTAAACTAACGTGAATGGTTAAAAAAAAAAAAAAAGAAAAAAAAGGACACAGACACACATAATATATATGTTTAAATTGAGAAAAAAAAAAAAAAAGCGTAATGTTACAAGACAGAAAATAAAAATTTAAAGGGTAATTTATGACAAATATAACATTAAATGATAAAACTATGAAGTTAAGACTTCCTGTCATGAAAAATGCGAATAAGCTTTTTGGAATGGACTGGATGGAGCAGTTTAATTTATGGAACAGATCAATTAATTCGTTCTGACAAAAAGTTAAAGGTCTTACCAATGAAGGAGAAAATTAAAAACTCAATTCTCAGAGGTATTTTCTGGTGGGTCAGGCAGGTGCAAGAAAATGAAATCTAAATTTGAGCTAAAGGAAAACGTACGACTGGTTTTCAAAAAGAAATGTATCATTTGCATCATTAAAACAAATTGATGATGAGCTTGATAGACTCATAAAAATCAGTGTTTTATCGAAGGTTGAATATAGCAATGGGGCTTCACCAACTATCTCTCTCTCTCTATATATATATATATATATATATAAATATATATATATATATATATAAAAAGTTGAAATAGATGCGTTTTAGATTTTTCCACATGCTTAAACAATGCCCTCAAAAATAATCATTACCCACTTCTGGGACCAGAAGAGGTTTTTGGGCAACTTAGCAGGGGATCAGATATTTTCCAAAATCAGCCTAAATGATGCATATCTTCAGATTCAAGTAGACGACAAATGTTCAAGATTACTGACCATAATACACATTGAGGATTGTATAAATTCAATCGTTTGCCTTTTGGCATAAAAGATGCTCCAGCTATTTTTCAGCAAGTAATGGACACGATGCTGAGTGGACTTTACTTTGCAGATGCTTATCTTGATATTTTACTGAAAAGAAGAACAGAAAAAAAATGTTTTCGAAGTTTTCAGAAGAATTCGCGACTAAGCTGAAGGATGAAAAGTGTGAATTTTTTTATGGACAAAATCAAATATTTAGGTGAAATAATTGACAAGAAGGGCAGGAGACCAATTCCAGCAAGAGCCAGTGCTATAAAAAACATGCTTGATCCTGAAAATGTCAGTTTCCTACAAAGTTTCCTGCGGTTAGCAAGTTAATGTATTTGTTCCAAATATGCATTGATTGCAAGCTCTGTTAAATGAACTATTGAAGAAAGATGCTAAATGTGCCAGGAATCATTTGAGAAAATTAAAGAAATGCTAATGTCAGACTTGTTTTTGACATACTACAATAAAAAAAAAAAAAAAAAAAAAAAATAATAATAATTGTAGCAAGCGACGCTAGTGTGTATGGCATAGGAGCCTGCATTATACATAAACTAGAAGATGGCTTGATTAAACCGATTGAACATGCATCTAGGATGATGCTTTCAGATGAAAAAAAAAAAAAAAAAATTACCCCATGATAGAAAAGGAAAGCTTCGGGACTGTCCTGAAAAAAATTTCAGAGATTCATTCACAGGAGAAGGTTTACTCTCCAAACAGATCACAAACCATTGATAGGTATTTATGGGTCCAAAAGAGGACTACCTACCCATACAGCTAATATGTTACAACGATGAGAAACCATTCTACTAAATTACAACTTTAGAATAGAATTCTTGACCTCAAGTAAATTAAGTCATGCAGATGGATTATCCAGACTTATTCCAAGAAATTGTGAACCTTTGGAAGACATGGTCATTGCTTCTCTACAACCAGAAGTAGAGATAAAAAATGTACTATACAATACTGTGGGTGAACTACCTGTGATATTGGAAGAAATAAAAAAAATAAAGCATTGGATGACAAGTCTATTGAAATGAAGAAAAAACTAAGACTCCTGTCTTAGTTTTTTTTTTTCTTAATTTCAGAAAACAGAATCTGAGGTATATTCAATGTGCGATGACATTCTAATGTACAGTGAAAGAGTAGAGGTACCTTTAGCACTACAAAAAGAATTCTGAAAAAAGTTCATGCTGGACATCCTGGTATATCCAGAATGAAAAGCTTAATGAGAAGTTATGTATATTGGCATAGCATAGATAGAGACATTGAATGTTTGGTAAAGTCATGTAAAGGCTAAAGTACCACCTGTTAAGTTCAGCCCATGGCCAGAAACTGACCACTCATGGTCATGCCTGCATATTGACTTTGCTGGTCTCCTAAATGGGACATATTATCCGATTGTCATAGACAGTTTTTCCAAAAGGCCAGAAATATTCAGATATAAGAAGCCAACCATGCAAATAGTAATTCAGTTTCTACACGAACTGTTCGTGAAGTTCGGAGTACCAGATTCTATTGTTTCGGATAATGGCACTCAATTTACATCAAAAGAATTCAAGGAATTTTGCAAAATGTTTGTGATAGAGCACATAATTGTCCGTTACCATCCTAGAAGCAACGGCCAGGCAGAGTGTTTTGTGGATACCTTTTTTGGAGAAAAAAAAAAAAAAAAAAAAAAAAGAGCCAACAGTGGATCTACAGAGTCAGCAATTTTTACAGGTGTATAGGCTTACACCAAATAGAAATGCACTTTTGGCCATGACTGGCAGAAATTATGTTTGTGTGCAAAATACAATCAGTTTTTGACAAGTTGATACCCAATAAGAAAAAACATGATCATGCAGTAGAAAAAGCTGGAAAAATTTTTTACAAAATTGGTCAAAAATTTTTTTTACTGGATGTATCAGACAAATAAAATGTATTAGGAAGCCAGAATTATCATCCGAAGAATTGGCAGGATGGTGTATCTAGTCAAAGGACTGGAAATGGTGCACAAAAGGCACTATAATCAAATAAAAAGTAGGTATTCAATTGAAGAGTACAATATTCCAGATGAAGTTGAACCTATGTAGGTTCTTTTTGATACATTCAATGTACCCATTCCTCAGAAAGCTCCCGAGATAGAAGTCCGAAAAAGACATAAGAGAAAAAGAAGGGATACAGAAAGGATTGAAATCAACCCAAAAAGAAAAAAATAATGATTTTGTACAGAGTAAATCCAAAAAGTAGAGGTGTTATACCATACCTATGGACTATAATGGATATGTCTCAATCCTTATAAATACAGTGGAATATATACTGTATGTTAATTCACTGTGGAATTTCACTTGTAATTCACTTCTAGCTCACCACTAGCAGTCGATTACTTACTACACGCCGCTGGTGAATCTTGTATGTTGTTCCTGTTATAAATATTACCATTCCATTCCCAATCTTTGTTTTGGTTGTTATTATTCAGTAACCTTTTCCTAGGTTATAACAATAAATATTTGGTATAGAAGAGTTGTTACATCAAACTTAAACCTATTTGTCATTTTCCTTCAGAAGATGCTGGTTTCACAAAACCTTACAAATTAATGAATGTCAACTTGTTTGTCTACTTGTCATTCCATTGTTCGTCAAAAAAAAAAAAAAAAAAAAAACTTAAGGCAGTGTAATTTCAAGTTTCCTCACATTACTGCATTAACATACTACTGCATGTTGGGGTTTCTCACCATCAGCTGTAGCTCCAATCTGGTAGCAAATTGCAATTCTACTTTGGAAGTACCAATGATCAACTTTCTTAGGAAAGTCAATATAGTTATCTTTTATAAATACATAATGAATATCTGTTTTTATTTAATGTTTTTCTGTGAGATATATTGTAGTTTGATTTAGAGGATTCTAATATTAGTCAAGGAGATGGCTGTTCATATTCCAAATGATGGAGAGTGTTAATTTCATACTAACGCTCTTGGGAAAGAAATGGTTTCATGGGTTAGATCAAAGATTATTCAAGACTGCCTGGCCACCAGCAATGGGAAAATACCAAGGTGTCCTTTAGCCCATCCCCAACAATCCAGCTAGGAGAAGGCTACTCTGACAAATGCTTACAGTTTGGTAGTTGGTTTGGTTGTTTCTACTTGCTGAACTACCACAGAAGGGCACTAAACATAAAAAGCAGATTCAGAGTGTATGAGTTAATTGTTAGATAAGTATAACAGGAATAAATTAGTTATGAAGTTTCCTCAGACAGAACAAACTAGTTATTTACTCCCTCCCTGCCATAGTGGGAGGATAAGGTGCATGATCTTTCTAATGTAGTCCAAGAGCAAAAATTGCACAATTCCAGTGATCTCTGTTGCACACTGGTGCTAATGTTTTAGATTTAAAAAAAAAAAAAAAAAAAAAATTATCAGTGCATATGAACGCTCATTTTATAACACAAATAGAAATACTTTTGTTCATTTTAAACAATTCTTTATATGAACATGAAATAAGTCTTTTGGAATTAAAGAGATTCTGGTAATGAACATATTCTCTTTTGCCCATCCCATTTAGAATTTGAAATTTCTATGAAGCATGATGAACACCTTAACTTAAATAAAAGTTAGGGTGTTCATCATGCTTCATAGAAATTGAACATGATGTTTGGTGATAGGGAAAAATACTTGTTAACTGTACCTGACAATAGTAATTCATTGTTATGTAAGATGTAAAGTTGATCAGATAGATGTGAATTTTAGAACTGTAGCTACAAATATCTATTAAAAGATACTACCTAATAAATGTGGTTAAATGAGTCCAAGTTGTATCATGTTTAGCAGATAACATGATGTTTGGTGATTAATAGATTAACTGTCTCTGGTTAACATTTTACATCCACAAATTATTAGCTTATAGTTAACTAAGAGAAGACATTCACTACAGCTATATATATTTGTAAATGATTTCCATTGGTTTTGATATATAAGTAATTAGATATAATTGATTACAAGCAATATCTGACATTATTACAGAAACAGTAGAATCTGATATCAAATATGCAAACTGGATGTTCCTGTTCATAAGGTGTGAGAAATTTAACTTCCTTAATAGGCATCATTATAAGCATTATTTTAAAGACAACATTAATAATATTGAATTCTACACAAGCGGTTGAAGTAAATCAAGCATGATATACAATTGGAACCTGAATTAATAAACAAATAATAGGTTCTTCTGCGGTTGGAGTATAAGATTGTAGTATCAGAAATGTTAGACTGTTGGAAGAAATTTAAGAGAAAATTGATAACAACTCAACTGAAAGGCTTCTATCAAGTGCTTTTGTTATGTTGAGCCTGTATATAATAGAGGAAAAGAAAACATTAATGAATGCGCAAGATAAGCCAATTATGAACATGATTTAGATTTTGTAAACTTATTTGATATAGTTACCAATAATTTACTCAATGCATAAACTAGAAAAAAAAAAAAAAATACAACAATTGTCATAAGTGTCTATATTTTTTTTGACAGGATGCTTTAAAGTTCTGAAGATGATAAAAATAGAATGCTTTAATGTTCTAAAAATGTTAAAATCGGTTTCATCTGAGATGATTCTGCTTGATCACTAGAATTTAAGAGGCTTGACAGGATTCAAATGTCTAACTTGGAGTAGCAAAATGACAGCTGCCAGGCTAGCATTCCTTTATAGGAACACTCTTTTCAAGTTTCATCATAAGAGGCTTCTGTTTTTTTTTTAATTATTGGGAAAATAATTACTAATTAAAATAATATTAATGTGTTAAATGTGTTTAAAACTAAATTTAATATTTTCTTTGAGTTTTAAATCATTTTTAACAAGTTGCTTAAACTATCAACAAAAAAAAAAAATCAATTAGAATATTTTTCTGGTTGGTACATAATGTTATTTATAATAATAAAATTTCTTGTTAAAATGTAATAAATATTCAAGGAAAATAATAAATTAAGTTTTTGTTTTAAACAAGTTTAAACCATTAATTTTATTTGAGAGAGTGGAAATTTTGGTCTAATTCAAGCAAACATAAAAACACTTAGTTTTTCTAAGCATAAAACTGGTGGTCTAATGGATATGTCATTGACCTAACCTCTTTCCAAGCTAGAGATTTGAATACTTATGGAATTCATACAAGTCCAGCTCATTAATTATTTATAAGAATTTGTTTTAGATAAATTCCTTGAAAATACTATTGGAATATAATCTTTAGTGTTTGCAAATTTCCAGTAAATACCAGACTTAAACTGAAGCAAAATTAAATGTGAGGAGGTGTATTAGTTTGTTGTTTCAATTCTGCTGATAATATTTAATTTATTATTTTTAAGTCTAACAGGTAATGGGAACAAAATACACAATAGCTCAGGTTAATGGATTGGATGTGGACGACCACCTCAACATCAATAATTCAATACAAAACTTATCTCCTATTATTCAACAATACCAAGTTCAGAGATTCTTGTTAATATCTTTAACATATGGAGCTAATATTGAAATGTTTCATTGTTTTGATGAAATCACAGCTCTTCATTATGCTTGCAAATATGGTTGACTAGCCAAATACTTGATTGAATACAGCACTAATGTGAATAGCCATGATTATTAGCAGCAGGCTTAATGGAAATCTTAGATATTCATAAATATTAAACTATTTAGGAGTGCAAATGCAAATTTAGTAACATGCATTGGTATGTATGAACTAAAGAAAAAACATTTCTTTTTTACTGAACTGCAAAAATACAGATGTTAAAAAAAGAATGTAATCTGTATGTTGTTAATATTATATCCACCAAGAATAAATTCTGATAGATCTAGTTATCTTAGGATAGTGTTGCTGTATAAGTTAAATAAAACTAGTGAGAAAACACATCCTTGTCTGTCAATCTTTCTATTTAGGACACACAAAATTTGCAGAATGTTAGTGTACACTGTAAAAAATTGTGTCAGATTCAAATGTAGGATTCTTCTGGAAATTCTTACAGGATGGAATAAATTAGCTCATAAAGGAAAAAAAAACTGTACTTTGTGATTTTATTGAATTAAAAATGGCATCCACAGAGTTTAAAATAATAATTAATAATGAATTTGATCTCTACATTTCTACTGCTACCAGTCATTGCAGTTGTAGCAGAGTCAGTTTATCTGTTCTTTTGCCTCATCCTTGGAAATCTGTGCTTGAATCAAATTTATCTCACACACACAACTGTTAATTAATATTGTATATTATATTAGATCAACATTACCAAAATTGCACTTCACTTTGGAATGCCTTCATGTATGAAGTTTTTCATAAAAGTTATTTTTTTAATGGAAATAGAAATTAATGAGATTTTTATAAGGATGGAACTCCCTAATTTTTCCTTTATTTGATTCTTTGAATTTAACAAAGTTAAAGCTTTAAACTTTAACTTAAATCTTGCACTTGAAATTCAAAGAATCTTCTTTTATGCTAATATTATTTTTTTAACTCCTGGGGTAACCTTCAGAGGTTTTAATAACACTGATTGAAAGCCTCAGATGAATTATCATCCTCCTAATAATTTTATATATAAATATTCTCCTAATGAACTAATTATTATTCTCCTTTCCACTCAGATTTTCACACATTTAACTGACCTGTGAAAAATGCTTTGTAAATGTCTGAACAAAGTTGATAACGTGTGTGGCAAAGTGACTATTGAATCACAAAAATGAAACATAATACTGATTATGAGAAAAGTTGGCCAGTTATATTTTGGATGGAAAATTGAAGATCAAGATAAGTGAGCACCACACTTATGCTTTAATATCTGTGCAACAAATCTCAGTCAATGGATAACTAGGAAGAAAAAAAAATCTATATCTTTTGCAGTGCCCATAATATGGAGAGAGCCAGAGATTTGGGACATCCTAAGATTAAAGCAGAACTGTTAAATTCCAGGTTACAAGAGTGGAATCTATTATCTTGTAATGTACAGGATTTCCCATTGTCATGATCATCACAAGGATCTAGTCCCATTCTTTCTTTATGGAAAATTATTTGATGTACTGAAATGATACCAGTGGTCTTAATCACTTAACATCAGTTATAATCCAGAAGAATGGAGGCTCTTCATTGATGCTTCAAATACAAGACTTGAAGCTGTTTTGTTACATAATGGTAAAATTCTGACAATATGTATCAACTATGACCAACCGGCAACTTTACAGAGATTTGAAAGTGGTTTCTCTCTTGCTAGGACAGCAAGATGGATATACCAAGTACTGTTGTTTTCTTTGTGAATGCCAAGAGAGAATTTCTCATTACATTAATAGAAACTGGTCACTATGACAATCACTAGAACCTGGGAGGAAAAATGTCCAGCATCCACCAGTAGTTGAGACAAAGAAAATTTTGTTGTCACCTGTTCACATCAAGCGTGGTCTTGTAAAATATTTTGTGGAGGCTATGGACAAAAAAGGCAGCATTCAAATATGTGCAGAATAAATTTCCCAGGATAAGTGAAGCAAAGATAAAGGAAGGCAGCTTTGTTGGTCTCCACATTCATAAACTTCTTTTGAATGAAAACTTTGACAGAGTACCATGGGTAAAGGGGAAAAAAACTGCATGGAAAAGCTTTCAAGTCAGTGGCAACCAACTTTCTGGGTAAGGACAAAAAATTATAGAAAACTGGCAGAAACATCCTGAAGGTAAACAAACATTTTGGCTGTAACATGTCATTGAAATCTTTAAATCTAAAGCAAATCATCTAATTTGAAAGTCATTTTCAAATTCAGCATTCCAAAATACATAAGAAATGCCACTTTTTAAAAGTTTTTGGTGATCTGACTGATCAGTGACTGCAACTTTTCATTTGGAGAATAGTGGGTTGACAGTTTTCTGCATCTTTTGCTGCATCCCAACTGGTTGCAAGATGCTCAAACTCTTTGGTTATGCTTAGAACAGCTGCTCTGGTCAATAGTTGGATTATATCAGGGTATTTGCAGTGCCAGATTATGCATGGATAAGTGCCCTTGTGAATATTTCTGGTGGGCAATTAAGGGGCCACATGATGCTTGAGATTTAGCTTCCCGATGGTTTGTATTGTTAGATTATGGACAGTGATAATTATTACAACCTTTTCCACTTAAAAACATTAAACTGATCTTCTCATGACAGTTACAATTAAAAGAAATGTGTTCTGTTTCAAACTATCTTCTTGTATGTCAAAAATTATAGAATACTTGTGTAGTCTTTAGATGCCTATCATGTACTTGTTTTGCTAATACAAGAAGGTTAATCTATTTGTTTACCATGGACATAAGTTCTGTTTTCTTTTATTATGCCTAACAGTCCTCAGCTGTTAGAATTAAAATTTGCTTTAACTGACAAGTAAATTTATTTTTACAGCTCAAATACTGGAAACTGAAATGACCAATTAGTTGCAATCATTTTAAGTAGTCAAAATCGAAAGTTATTCAAACTAGCTCATAGTAACATTTTGCTTTGAGTACTAAGATAGAATAGGAATAGGGGACAGCTTTTTTTTTTTTTTTGATTAAAGACACTATTCTGGAAGTTCTTTCTGTGAAGATAAATGTATATTTCAAAGTTCTCTTAACATTCAGGTATTGATAACAAGTAAGTTTAATCCTAGTTTATAAGTGTTAACTTCCATAAATGAAATAGAAACATTTTGTTTATAATAATATATTTCTGATTGATGCATACATACATAAACACACACACACACATATATATATATATATATATATATATATATATATATATATATATATATAACACTTCTTTTGGTTTCATCTTTACACTGTGAAACTGCATTGAAATTTTGACAAAAATGAACGATTTTGTTTTTATATCACTACTGAGTAACTATATCCAAAGAAACATTATTGAAAGACTTTCAGATGTTAATAAAATGGTATAAAAGTTGATAAAATTTAATTTTAAGAGAAAAAGATTGAACAAAAATGCTAAAAATATTTAATTGACTGGTTTTAGGAAAAAAATGTGAAATCTTTGTTTATAAAAGAAACGAAAAAGGAAAAAAACAAGGAAGTTAAAACAAAAAAAATGTATGAATTACGTAAAAATGAAACTCAAATGTACCTCATTTGAGTTTCATCTTTATGTAATTCATTTATATGCTCTATAAGTATATTGAGCTCTCTTTAATGGATCAGTTTTAATATTTTATATTATGAGGATCTACTTGGATTACTTTCCACAGATTTTACCTGTGTATATACACACACATTATATATATATATATATATATATATATATATATATATATATATATATATATATATATATATATATATATAATAATATTGGTGGAAAATATACATACATATGAAAAATATCTAAAAAATTCCCATACATGTATATTTTCAGAAAAAATTTTCCAAGAGGAAGGATCCAGGTAGAACTCAATGTCTAGGACAGAGTAAGGATATAATAAAAAAGGCTTAAACACTAATATTCCATGGTCATAATTTATTCCATTGGAATCGTAAATACGATCCAAATCATCAGACCTACAAATTCAAAAATGAAAACAGAAAAAACAACTCCGGAAATCAAAAAACAGAATTTAGAGAAAGTAAAAATATGAGGATGAGTGACAGAGAGAATTTTTTTGGAGATGTGGGTGGGGTGGATTTAAAAGAGGAGAAAGAAAAGTCGACGGATGTCTAATACATAAAGATACATTTCGTAGTGACATATACACACCACAGATATCTGTTTATGACAAATATATATTTTGTTTAAACAGATAAATATTTGATATAGTAGTCGTATTTCTCAGGATGCACAAAGCACCCCCAAAAATCTTAAGTATATTTTACTGATACAATCTTTTACTTTTGGAACTTTCTATTTTTCCAATCATACATTCTGAAGATTTGGGGGGGGGAAATTATTTTGTCTATGTAACTGTATCAGTAAACAATGAACAACAATATATCTTTGTCAAGCACACAGTTATTTCAAATTATTCCTTCATCCTAATTTACTTAGCATGACACAAAGCCATAAGCATTCAGTGATCAGTGTGGATCAAACTCTATAGTCTCTCTAAGACTAAAACATTTGCCTTCATATTGAAGCATTTAATTATCAAGATAATACAAGTGTGATAAAGAAATCTAATATATAGCTTTATGAACAACACTTTAAGTCCCTTATTCACGAACATATTCAATTCCCAAAGGTCACTGATGAGAAGGGAAATTTCTTTTATTAAATTATAGAGGTCAGCATATTAACTTTAGGTGGTGAGTATACATTAGAATAAGTGTATACACATGCCTATGCACACCTACTGTCATCTCTTGAGATATCATTTTGTTAACCTACAATATAGTATTGATAATAGCACTGTTTTCCAATTCCTCTCCAGCTGACATTAAAAAAAATGCTATGCTATTTTAAGCAGATTGGTCTCTTTAGAACTGATTAAATGGTTACTCTCTCTCTCTCAGACACACAGTAAATAATATATATGCAATTTGTCAGCAAACTAGAATCTCAAAATGGGTTCAGATGAAGGTGATAATTGCTTGCTTCTATCACTTTATAGACCATTTGACTTGTACAAGAAAATAGCAGAAGCCTGGTGCTAGAAACTTGAATGGCTAAAAAGTCTGGTGTTGACTCGTGAGATATCACAGATTCCTAATTGCACAATTAATATTGATTGTTATATTTGTAGCTGTTAGGATATTTCCTCATTTTGTGTTACCAGTACAACTATTAATAGAATTTAAAAAAAAAAAAGAAAAAAAGAAAAAAGAAAAAAGAATTTTGTTACAATACCATTTAGAGGTCTTCAGTAAAAAAAAAAGTTCTTCCTTTACAAACTGATGAAACACATTTAAACAGATTCAATTTCATAATTCTTTTGATAAATATATAAAGAAAGCCATAATTACCTTTCAAATTTAAAGAAAATTTTAAAATATACATATATATATATATATATACACACACACACACACACACACACTGTATCTAGTATACTAATATAGTATTTTAGATCTTTGTAAATAAAAAAAATAAATATGTAAGACATGACAATCATATTTGAAGCCCCTTTAAGACAATACCAATATATTTTATAAAAAAATATAAAAAATAATAAATAAAAATGCCAATGTATTGTAATGTATCTTTTGTATGCCCTTTAAAAAAGAAAAAAATACAGGATGACATGTCCTCTTATAAGGAAGCCATTATTCAAAGACAGAAATTACAAACCCACACCTAACCCTTAACAGATATAAATATTTTGCTATCTTAAATTAGACTTCTATCCTGATTTGTCAAAAAAAGGCAACAACATTTTAAAATTTTGTAACCCTTTCCCCCTGCAAGTTAAACTATATAATACTGTTTACCTTAAAAAAAAGAAAAAGTAAATCACTTTTGTCAAAAGTTATCAACAACGCTTGAAAATGGAACAAA
>CAHIKZ030001991.1:0-272500 GCA_903632075.3 Acanthosepion pharaonis
TTTGGTGGATAATCAACATCATTACAGGAATGATCATGAAATTTAATTATCCTGTGAAAGGGTTAAAGGCACTTACTATCACGCCCCATTCAAACTCTGATGATTCTCATTGACTTGTCATGAACAGCTTACTCAGTGATCACACTGACTCACTGGATGTTAGAGCACAACTGATATAGGTCTGGGCTTTCCATGACATCAAGGCATAATGATGTCACCTACCATTACTTTATGTTGTGCTATCCCATGACTTTTGGCACATAAATGTGTACACACACATATAATCAAGTCTAGCTTAGTCTGGCACAGGACTACAAGTGTCAATCAAATAGTACTGGTCTGCAAAACTTGCTAACCATTTTTCTATGGTAAGGTGCCTAAATTTTGTAATGCTAAACTTATGTATATGTTTGTCTGGAAGTTCTGAGAGATTCTGCATTTCAAATAATAGTAACTGCTTTAAGTAGTATTCAGTAGATGAATATAATACTCTGTTAGTGCTAAAGTCAAGCTCAGCTTGCAAGATTCATGACACATTGCTACATTTTGAATCTTCATTTATTTATTCTCAAAATATAAAACTAGAAACAACTACCAAAAATAGTAATATTTACACCAATAAGTCAACTACAAGTTTAAATTCCTTTGTTTTTGGCATGAAGTATTTTTACCACGACTACATCTTAACTTCAATTTTCTGCAGTTTCATATCTGAAGAATATATAGCTACAAATATTGCAATTAAAATCTATTAGTGAATGAAAATATTTGTAATTATGAAAATACTTAGTTTCAAAAACAATTTAAATGTGTTAATATGGCATCAACAATTAAGCATAGTCATGAGTCAATAAAAAATACAAATAGAAGTCTACAAATAAAATCCCTACTGTATACTACTTGGTAGCATAAATGGTTAAGACACCATATATGAGGGATAAACTCTTATGATAGTGGAGGTGAATTCAATTGATTTTTTTTTTTTTTAATTTTCTCAAGTTTGATTTGAATTGACTATTTTGATGCTAAAAACAGCAACAAAACCAGTCAAAGGAAAACTAGTCGAAATATTTGTAATTATGAAAATATTAAAAACAAAGTTTGTGTTTTTGCAGTTCCTCCTGGGCATTGTGCCATATAACAGGTTTTCTATTTTTGTAGACAGAAGACAAATGTATCCCAAGCATCAGGCAATGCTTCAAATAAAATTCACTTTGACTGCCAAAATTCTGTCTTTTTCACTGACATTTTAAGTGCCAATATAAGAAACTGCTTCAAATAATCTCATCATAGATGAGATGAATATTGAAAATTTGCCTGGTTCAAATAACTTTCACAAAAGCTATGTACTGTTATACATTTCATGATAGATAGCATTGTAATTGCTTCTTGGTATTAGATGATAAAATTTAATATATCTCCAAGTATATGATTGGTGTATACGGAGTAAATTCCAATAACCAACAATTACTATTCTTAAAAGAGTGCTCAATACAGGGTAGAGCAAATATAATTATTTATATAAAAATTATAACATAAATATGTTATAAAATCACTACAAAAATAGCCATTTTGTTTCAACACCTCTGGTGTCTTATCAAGTGATGATGTTGAATGTAGATTGTAGAATAAAGGTTTTAAAAGGTTCAAATTAATTAACCACCCCTCGTAAGGGGAAACGCTGTTACATGAGCTGAAATGACCAATCAAAATACAAGTATACGAGAATTCAAAAAACTTGACAATGATGTAAGGTTATAATAACTATTAAATGCTTTAAAGTTGGTTTTATACTAAAATATAATTTATTCTAATAAGTATTAAGTTGTACGATAAAATTTGAAATTAAAATTAAAAACTACCAATTTCAAAAATGTAAATTTAATCTATATTAAGTTTAAAATTTTAAAATTATTAAGGAAAAAAAAATATACATATGTTATTCTATTCATTTTGTTTCTATTGAAATTACGTTGGAATAAACGTTAAGATCAACTGCCCTTAATGACAACATGGATGGATATATGTGTAGATTATGGGATTATGACATCTCATTGCAAAGACAATACAAGCCCAATCAGATTATATATATATATATATATAGACATTTAGATATATACACACATAAAAAGTGTGTGAGACAAGAAATATTTGCACGACCTTTTACAAAAAAAAAAAATTAAACCACACACATACACAATAAAATATGCATGCAATTTAACATATACAGACACCAAAAAAAATATATATATATACCCGCATACATTGACATAGACACTCTGATATAACACTCAAGAAATATTCAAGATTGAAGGTGTTATTAAACGAATTCTAAACATATATTAAAATATACGGGCCAATATACATAGATACAAATGGTCTAATAGAACAGAGAAACAAACAATAGGTAAAGAAAGGACATTAAAATAGATATATATATATAAAAAACAAAAATTCCAAACACACACACATGCCTAATTGTACATTAGGTGAAAGAAAATAAGAACTGCCTACAAATATATGTGTACAGTGTACACACATTCATCACTACAGACAGAAGTGCAGAAAAGCCAAACTATAGACAAACATATACACACATACACATATATATATCTACACATATACACACACAACACATAAAATATATATATACATATACAAGAAAGTATAAATATATCAACCTACACAGCAATGTAAAAAGTAAACAAATATCAAATATAAATATATATACATACACATACATACATATACACATATATACATACATACATATACATATATTTACATACATAAATATATGTATGCATATATTATATATAATCTTTTATATATATATACACATCCAAACATATATAAAAAACAAAAAAAAATATATTTTAAATATACATATATATATATATATATATACACAAATCCATATCCACATATATATATATATATATATATATATATATATATATATAAATAAACAATATATATAAATAGGTATATACATACAAAAACCTACATATATTCTAACATTATGCTATATGAAAAATAAATTCAGTAGAGTATCGCCAATTTAATTGAAAAAAATGTAAATGACGCAATTGTTGATTATATATATTATTAAAACATGCATATTTATCATTTAAAAATATAAATATTTAGTTAGTATAAAATAAATCCCAGACACTAATAATAACATACATATATATATATTTAAGGAATATGAAACAAATTGATATACAAATATATCGTATGTAGATCAAATAAATACATATATCAATTTACATCCACATATACACAGATGTAACAAACATCGAAACATATGATATATATATATATATATATATATATATATATATATATACATATATTATATATACACATATAATACAAATTTATAAATATATATGTATAAACATATATATATACACACGTATTCTGTAGATACAATGGGGAAAATTAACATATCATTACCTATTTTACATAAACATTTCATATATAAATATTTGTCTACACACACAATATATATATATATATACACACACACACACACATATATATATATATATATATATACATTTTTTATAATTTTTTTTAGTATATATATATATGCCCATACACATAAACATTTACATTTTAACTATATTTACATACATATACATATATACATACATACAGATATATATTTGTATCCAGACATATATACATAAACAAATCCATACATACAGATATACATGTAAATAGAAATAGAAATAAAAACAATACATCTGGACTTATATATATATATTATTTATCCTATCCTATTTGATCCTTTTAAGTGGCTTTTTTTTTAATATATATAAAATTATGATTTTTATTAAATATATATATATATATATATATATAGATGAAACAAAAGCACACATCACACATATATGTAAAAACATAAAACATGAAACAATACATGTATTAAATATTTTAAAACATACCCATATCAACAGGAGGACCATCAGGTAATAAAAAATTTTTTATTAAATTTACAATGACATATCATTATATTGAAAATAATTACAACTTATATATAATAAATTAAATTTATAACAAAGGTTTTACAGTTAACTGTTTGTTCATATTTTGATTGAAAAGATGGGTTTTTTTTTAAATCTAATTATTTCAAATTATAAATTTTATGAATAGTTTTTTATTAAAGACAATATTATCTGAAGAAAACAAAAAATTAACAACCCAAAAAAATGATTTTTACAAAATGTTTTATTTTTTTTTTTTTCAAATTTAAAATTGAATAATTTATAATGTTTTTAAATTTTTTAAAATTAACTTTTAATTGATAATTTTAGGAAATAATTTAAAAAACTATATTTACTAATCAATTACATTTTTAAAGATTATAAAAATTGACGAACCTGAATATTTTTTAAAAGAATTTTGATTTTTTTTGTATTGTGATTATTGTGCAGAATTTTTTGAAGTATGGATGTAATAAATCTATCATTAAAAAGGTCATATGTTGGAATTGTTTTTGCCCCTCCCAAAAAAAAGTTTATCGTTGCCCCCCATACTTAAACAATGAACATGTTGTTGTCAATCTGATGTCAATAAATCAATAAACACAAAGAAAAAACAAAACCCTGAAGCTAAAAAAATGTTTTGTAACATATTTTAAGACCAACGCTTTTAAAGTTGAATTTAAATTTCAAATCAGATTAATTTAAAATTTAAATTTTCTAATTTTCCTCAAGTAACATTTCAAAATATATATTTTATTTTTGAAAGATTTTTTAAAACCAAGAAATATATTTTTTGTTTATAAATGTATCAAAAATGTGTTTTTTAATTGATTTTATTTGAAAAAAATTGATTCTAATCAAAATAATTTAGTTTGAAAAACAATAATTATATTTTATTTATATGGAAATATTATTTTAGTTTTCAATTAAATTTAAAAATGAAAGCTTTTTCATTTTTAAAAATTTCTTTTTAAACCTTACATATACCAAATTAGTGGAGGTACCTATATATATATATATATATATATATGAACCCTTAAATTACTTCAATAATTGAGGTATTAATTTATAAATCAAAATTGTTTATCTATATCAAAACCATGTAAATTGAATGGATTTATTTTCAGGGAAGTAAAGGCTTGAAACAAAATTTTTTTCTACTTGTATATATACTAAACTAAACTTGATAAAAATCTCTTTTAAAAATTGCATTCAAATAGAAAAAGAAATGAACTTATTTTTTGTCTTGAGTTATTATTGGGAAATTTTTAAAAAGTAGTTAAATGAAGAAGATATTGTTAAAAGAATTTATCCATCAGAAAAGAGGTTTTAAAAATAGCCAAGATTTTCTAAATTAGACTTAACAAATGAGTGCAGTTATTTATAAGATAAATTCAATATTTTTTTTATAATTGAGATACTGTGTGATTTCTTATTTGAATGAATATTTGTTATATTTTTAAAATTTTCTGTTTAATTGTTGCAGTTAATTAGCAACTATTATTTTACTTACCTTGAAAAAAGTTTCAATATTTCTTCTATCTGAACACTCTCCCTTGACAAAAAATGTTGCTGCTTAAAATGGCAGCAATTTTAATAATTTTTGCTTTAACGTGGGGTATTCAAATATTATGTAAGATTATCGTTTGATAATGCATTTTCACACACCATTTTATATTCTGATTAGTGTGTTAACTACAAAAAATATTTTGTTTACATATATCAACTAAGATCTATAACAACCTTTGACAAAGAAGAGGAATTTATTTATGGACAAGACATTTTTTTAAAAAATACTGTTATTTAATTTGCAGAGTTCTACTTTTCCTCATAAGTTTTAGGGGCTATCATCAGCTTTGTTATGTATTCTTTCATATAGTTTTAATCAGTGCTAATTAACAGGTGGCACTATGATGAAACTGCCTCAACTAAATGTATAACATTAGAAAAAACATTGTTGAAAGTTGTTTAGTAAATTAGCTGTTTAAATTCTGCCAAGTGGAATGCAAATCTCATCTGAAATTATTTTGTTTTTTTACTCCAATTTCTTACTTCTTTTTTAAACCATAAAAAAGATAAAACAAAATTTTTAGTATATTTTTATCAAAACACATTATACTTAAAATGTTAAAGTCAATTTTTATATATATATATATATATATATATATATATATATATATAGGTGTTAATGATGATGCCTTTGAGTAAATATTTTACAAAAGGTGAATAAAATCTCATGTGGATTATACTGGATTTGACCAGTTTTGGGTTCAAATCTTAGTTTGTAGTCTGTTCATCATATTACTGAATGAAGACAACCTTACTGATGAGAAAAGATTACCAACTCTTTGGTTTGATTCCTTGTTAGATAATGAAAAGAAATAGTTTCTGTTAAACTTGACTTCATAATGTAAATGATGACTATTGTTGCTTGATGGAAGGGAAATAGATTTGGTTTTTTTTGTGTGTTTTTTTTTTTTAATCTGTGTGAAATCAATAAAAATTAGCTAAAATAATAAGTGAAAAACCTTAAAATAACTTGACAAAACTGAGTGATTGATTCAATGAATAACCTTTGGGAATAATTTTAAAAACAAAAACAAAGATTAACTTAGCTATTTCTGTTTATGAAGAATATAAAATTGTTTCTTTGTAAATTTATTATTCTGTCATACATTTCAGCTAATGTTCTCACCAACAAAGAATAAATAAAATATATACATTGTATATTTTAATATATGCATAAATTGGATAAAAAGAAGGGGCTATCATTTTGTCCTTTATGGTAAAATGATCCATGGGGAAACACTTAGAACGAACTTTATCATATTTCAAGTAACATATGATCAGTAATACATATATTATATATTTTAATTAATACCTGGCCTGACTGTGAACTCTCAGCCTCAGTTAAGAAGATGATATAGTTTTGGGAGAATTGGATTGTCTTTCCCAAAGGCATGAATGCAAAAATAGTATGATTAATTTCAATCATTAATGAACTGGTTTATAAAATATATGAATGTTAAACTAACTAAATATCCAGCAGGGTATTATTGGAGATAAACTGATCAAATAGGGAATAAATATCTTTTTATAATTACAGGTAGATATTGATGCCTAGATTTTTTTTGATATATATTTATAAATATATATATATATATAAATATATATATATATATATATATATATATATATATATATATATATATATATTGATGCATGTTTCATTAAATAATATAGACAAGTTTTGTCTATTTATTATAAGTAAGTTCCTTTCATATTGTCTGATAATTTAATAACATTATCATTGAAGGACGAAAGGAAATCACCATATTGATACATGTTTAAATCAAATCTAAGCTTTCAGCTTACATAAGCCATTAGCAAAGATGACAATTACTTTTCAATATATCAACCAATACACGGAACAATAATGATAGTCTGTTTTTGTTTCATGAAAAATTTCAAAGCAACGACTAACACGTGTATTATTAGATATGGAAGCGGAAAATCATATTTATAGCTTGTGACGTCATATATGATACATGAGAGTGAACTTACTTAAAATAAATAGACAAAACTTGTCTATATTATTTAATGAAACATGCATCAATGAAAAATTGCTGCCTAAATATACACTATATATATATATATATATATATATATATATATATATATATATATATATATATATATATATATATAGCATTTTATATTTTATCACATTTATACATTTAGGCTGTTATACAAGCAGAAAACATTTCTTAACTGCTCTTGGTACTGTAACTCCACGGTTTCTTCTCACCTTTCTTTTTTAAACAAAAACAAAAATATATTTAGCAAATTTTTAAAAAAAATTGAAAATGTAACTGGTAGCTTGATCTCCTCTGTGATCTCCTGCCCTTTACCCTTTTCTTTGCTTGACTCTACATTTCCTTCATTCCAGAATTGTAACTATCTTTTTCCATTTTGTCAGCTTTTTATCCCTGTCTTCAGCAAGGATCTCCATTCTATTTGTTGATTCCATTTGTGGTTTTCCTCACATGCTTTCTGATTTTCTGCAGCTTTTGCCTTTTGTTTTGCTTTTGTGTTCTTTTACTTCATCTACTTGAAGGTTACAAAATAATTGCTAAAGAGCATAAACAATGTGGGGTTAAAACTAAGTATAGGATAAAACAACAGTTTACTTAATAACTTTGTCATTCTGTAGTATCTTTAGGATGCAATTTATTCAAAAATTCCAGAATGTTACTTTATTCTAACATACGTTTATTTTAAACCTGAAATTTTGCATCTTCAGCCATTTGTATTAATCTGGTCATGTTAATAACAAAATTTATATCAATCTTCATTTTATGCTGGATTTAAGAAAGAATCAATTTTCCACTTATATGCATCAGCCAGATTTAGAACATCACCTGATTAGAGTTGGACATTTGTTGATTGAAATGTTATAGACCTTAACATGAGAATGATTATATTATCAGAATGATCTATAAATTTTATCCATTTGCCTTAAAACTATATACTGTCAGCTGGGGCCAAGAATACATCAACTACATCTTTATATGGAGGGGGGGATCTCCCAAAAGGGGCTACCTGATTATCATGGGTGACAATCTGTGATGTCTGAGAACAAGAACCTGGTGCATGAGTGGTACATGACTTGGGAGCATAAGTGATTTTGCAAATTACAACACTCTACTTTGGACCCTACTTGAGTTAAACAGGTGATCAGAGAAGCCTGATCTGATCAGTTGGCTGGTCATGTCAAGCCCTAATTCAGATTTTTCCCAAAACCTTTCCTTTCACATAATTCCTCCTACAGATATTCTAGATGAATTTTCCAAAATTTGAATTAGAAGGATGTGACTGAGAGCTAAAGGACTTTAACATCATTGTATCTCCCTCTAAGTATTTGGTGCCTTGAGAACTAAACATACTCAGATTCCTCTTTTGGTATGAGTATACCAACCATGTAGTCTCTTTATACAAAGGTAAATGGGTTTTCCCTGTTGGGCTCCATAGTAGTTAGGGAGCACAGTTGAAGAAAACATGTACAGAAGAGATTTACATGCAGTTATGGATTTGGATAGTGACACAGAAAAAGCAAACAATTCTTTCTCCAGGTTTATTATACTGGAGTTCACTAACCAAACTGTCAACTTTTGTGATGGTGGTGTTATTACAGGTCTCACCAAAGATATTTTAAAAAACAAAAAAAAAAATTATCTTAGTAAAAGTAGCAAAAAAGACTTATGCTGAAAGACTTTTAAAAATGAATAATTTCTTTGATCTCGGAATAAAAATGTACCTGCATGAATGTCTAAATTCATCCAAGGGAGTAGTGAGAATCCTTGAACTCTCACTACCTGGATGGAATAAAATGAAATCTTTAAAAAACAAGGTGTCTATGATGTAAAGAGAATTCTAATAAAGAAAGGATATCAAACAATACAAAAACACACATTTTAACTTTTGATAAGCCAAGACCTCTACCTGAACTTAAAACTGGCTATATAATCACCAAAGGTGAAATCTACATCCCAGACCATCTGAGATGAGATGCCAAATGTATGGACACTATAAAAATAAATACAGAAAAGAACTAATATACATTAAATGTGAAGAGAGGTGTATAGACCACTTAGAAAACTATTGTGGTAGTTAAAATATATTAAGTATCAAAGAAACAACTAAGCTGACTTGAGAAAATGTGAACTCTAGAAAATGGAAAAGAAAATATCAAGGATGAAGTATACTACAAACATACCATTTCCAGAGGCCTGAAAATATTAAAAAATAATGTAAACCAATGTATGCAGATATAACCAAAAGTTCAATCTCAGATAACACCAGCTATGAATGCCATGTGTGACAAAACTACTAAACAAACTGTTTAGCCTTCAACCAGAACAAACTCCCAAATTATATAAATGAGTCAAGATCTGAAACAAACTCTTCAACTAAATTGATCTGGACAAATGAAAACATCAAGACAACAAAATACTCCAACAACACCCTCTCAATCAGAAACAACCATTCCATGAAAAAACTAGAGTAAGAATTAATAAAAAGACATTTTACCACATTTTCATTTTTTTGAAACAGACATCATAAATAAAAGTAATGAAACTCAAGCCACAAAGCAGAAAGATAAAACAGAACATCTTCCAAAACAAGAATAAATACGACTGAAAAATACAAATAAATCTGAGCCCAACTCAAAATAGATATGAGGAATTGGAGGCAATGGAAATTGAAAATCCTTACCCTCAGTTAACCAAGACCATAAAGCAAAATGTCACAAAATAAAACTTAAAATATGACTAACAAAATTATACAAAAGAATCATAATATTAGTTTGTTTCTTTTCACAAATTCTTATCAAGATACTTGCCCTAGAGTTTGACATGTGAGTTTGAATTTAGTTCTTTATTCCAAATTTCTGAAATTTAACAGCTAAAGAATAGATTAACTGAGAAAATAGTCTTCATGAAAAACAACAAAAATGAAAAAAATCATTAAAAATAAGAATGTGAAGTAAACAAATCAAAAATTCTAATGTCAATACAAAACAGACAAGTTTCTAAGCCATTAGTCCTTTTCATGTCACAAAGAAATGAAACCTATCAAATAAAAAACTTTAAAGGTTGTCAATGGGATAATCAGAAATAATCTGTGTCTAATATATATATATATATATATATATATATATATATATATATATATATATATATATAAAATTAGCTGCAAAGGAAAATGGTAATTGTTATTTTTGTTTTTGTGTTTTGTTTTTATTTTTTTATTACTTTTTGTTTTCTTTCCATTTTTGTTTCCTAAAAAAGAAAAAATACACCCACCTATCTTATTTGGAAAGTTTCCAACTCCACATGTCTGTGAAGCAACCATTGTTTTTTTGTACTTGCTATCACAAAATGATGACCCTCTGAATATGAGAATTGTTGGCACTTTGTTTGATTAGTGAACCCTGCATGTCACAAGACTGAAATGTGTTATAAGCCCACGCAACACAAGCACTTGTTCTTTTAATTACAAACACATGATAGCCAATTGCTTTAATTAACACTCTTACATTTACTATCTGTTTTTTTGTTTAAGGGCCTTATTTCCTAGAATGAAATTCCAGATGGTTGGTTTATTTAACAATATACAAATTCATTTTAGTTTTTTCAAACTACTAAAAATATGATTAGGTGTCTTATAACCTACTTAGGTTTCACTTTGGTTAAGACCTATACCACTCGGAAAACATCTTGTCCAAGAAATTACAATAATTCTCTGCATTTATCTTGAAATTATCATCAACTTTGAAATTGCCATCTACAAATATTCCGTATAAATAAAGTGCAGTGTATGTGTGTCTATGTGTCCATCTGTTTTTCAATCTAGATAAATCATAAACAACTTGAAATAACAGCTAGTAACTACTGTAGTTACATGCAATTAAAAATTAAATATCTTATTTAAAATTAAATTTAAATATCGAACAGAGTGAAAGGTTTAAAAAAACAATTTTTATTAAAGGTTTAACTTTAATTTTGCTTTTCGTTGCAATTGATATTGTCTAATTAAAACTTAATTGAGGGACAGTATGTTGCTCATATGGTTATTTTTTTTTTCTAGAACACATACTGTGATATATTTGAAATATTACATAGTTTGGGTTCCCTAATGACTTTTAAGAGTGATTTTTATGTGAAGGGATCATAAAGAATGATGATTTTAAAAGAAAATAAAAATTGCACACAAAGTAAATGTAGACAAACTATGGAGATTGGTTGCATATATGAAAAAAGATTATGCCAAATTAAGGTAAAATAATTTTATTATTTCTAAATTCTTATAACTTTTACATACATAGGACACTGGAGCTAGCCTAAAGTCTACCCAAAGGGTGGCTTCTAGGCTAGTTATTGAATAAAACTCACTTCCTCATGGATTCAGAAAAAGGGTAAATTGGTTGAGAAAGGCAGTGAAAGATTTAATTAGAAAGGTGCCTGCCCCTAACTCCAATTCAACATTTTTTGACCCTTTATAAAGAGAATCTAAAACAATTGGTTTCTGGTATGAACAAAGAAAATGGTCACCTACCTAAATGATGATTTTGTTCTGCTATACATTTGAGTGATCAAATTAGAATGTATTTGTCATGACCATAAGCTTTATGAGAAGTGAATTTTCTAGAAAGTAAATAAATATTTGTATTCATAATTTTTTTTTTTTTTTGTAAATTTACATTGAAATAAAACTGAATAGATTCATAATTGATGAATAGTTTCTCTTCTCTGATAATTCAAATGACTTTCCTCTTTAGAACGTTTAGAGTTAAAGATTTTATGAAGATTATCTGATTGTGCTCAAGATATATTATTCTTTATTTTTGTATTGAAATCCCATTCAGAAAAGTCAAAATATTTTGACACTGTTTGATAAAAGGCAAATAATTCAGTAATCTTTATTAAGAAAGGTAAATGTTGCTTCTTGAGTTGAGTGTATATGTTTAGTAGGTGTGATTTTATGTTAATAATAATGCAGAATATTTATAAACATTTAACTTTTTGGTAACACAAAATTTTATATATATTATCTCCATTATACCTTATCACTTGAACACATTGTACATGTGTGTATACATACACACATGACAACTAAAAATGTTTGAATAATTTGATCAATATGCACAAACTAAATAGGATGAGCAATTACAAAGCAGTACTAAATAAGAATTAGATGACAAGGGATGCAGTAGAATGAGAGTGATGTACCGTGTAGATTAAATAAAGGATTAATTTTGAAATTCCTTTTAGGTTACCCAGACCGACAAGCACTTGATGAAGACTGGAGTGCACAACAGCTGAAACATTGTGATAACAACAACAAAGATGAGCGAAATTGTCTGTGTGTAAATAATGATAACTGCTAATCTCAGAAATTCAGACAGAAATCAAATGTGACATGAACTTTTGCCACTATCATTTGTAAACCCATGTGATAGTTCATGAGGAGACTGTTTCAAAGGATTTGAGAAAATCATTGTAATTTCTTTCATGGCCAAATTTTGTTAAGCATCTTTGTGTGTGTGTGTGTGTGTGTGTGTGTGTGTGTGTATGCACACCATTAGTCTTTGAAGAGTACTTTTGAGTTTTTCCAATCTTTACAAACTAAAAAATAACCCATTATTATATGCTCTATAAAAAAATATTAAGCAAGTCAATGTTTTCATAATGAAATTTTTAAGAGCTAATAAATGTTGGAAAAAATTTCAGGATATACTTATATTCTTTTGATAAATATACCATGTGAATTTCAGTTAATATCTCTTTTTATTAGAAATATTTATATTAATTTACTTGGTGGTGCCAAATTTTATTATACATATCAAATGTTGTTCATTATATTGTAAACATACATAACAGTATGGTTAGTGATATTAATTTTCAAATTTCATATATATAAAGATATCCATAAGTCATAAGAAAGACATAACCTCAAATGATAAAGAAGATATTGTAAAGTTATTGACTGATGCAAATCCAATGTTGAAAATTGCAGAAATTTATAAAAAGATCAAAGGAAAATCAATAAGAAAATCAAAACATTGACAAGACAAGATCAAAAAAGAATGTTTTTTTAAGAATGTTACAAAGAGATTTAGAAAAAATTAAAAGGGTAATAAACAAGAAAAGTAAATTGTCCAACAATAAAATATTTGAAGATACATATATAAAGAGAGAAAAATGCAGAATATTAAGAACATTACTTGAAGCCAGGAAAGCAACCAAACTACGACATTTAAGTAAACATCACAAAGAGAAATTTGTAAGTTGGGCAAATATGTACATGAAAACTGATTTTTCAGTAATTTTTAGTGATGAATGTTGAGCTATATTGGATAGGACTAATAACCAGGTGAATGGTTGTGTTCTTTATGGAAATATTTAGCCAACACAACTTAGAAAACAACAGTGGGGCGGTGAAGTTATGTTTTAGGCTAGTATTATAAGTTATAAAATTAGGCTCCTTCAAAGTTGATGATTTCAAGATAAATGCAGAGAATTATTGTAATTTCTTGGACAAGATATTTTGTGAGTGGTATAGCTAATCAATACTTTCATATTCTGTAAATGACTATTGGCCATCTTGCCAAAAAGGTTCCAAAGACACCAAATTGATGGAATGCTCCCTCCAGACTCTCCGGATATTATTCTAATAGAAAATTTATAGTTCATCATTAAAAGAGATGTATATGAAAATGGAAAACCATATTTAAGTGAAGAAGATCTTTGAGGGGAGGCAATAAAATGCTGCAATTAATGTGTTATAATGCTTGTATAAGCTCATAGTTCTGGTTACTAATATTCCAAGGAAAACACTGGAACAAAAGATATAGTGAAGAAGAAACTGTTTAATCACATTGATTAATATTACAATAATAGCAAATACTGTAGTTAGTGTGGCAATGTGTACAACTCACTTTGCAACTTTCTTTCCTATAAGCTGACATTCCTCTCATAGTGAATGGAAGAGTCTATGTTCAACAATTTGGTGTAGCGAAAATCTGTCATCTTTCTACACAACATAATGTTAAACCTGAAACAGAAGAAAAGTTAACAAAATCAATGAATGATGTTTATAGAATTTTTCAGATCTTATAGTAACATGTAATATAATAAAATAATAATTTATTCAGTTAGATGGGATACTGTGATCATTAGGTATACATTTGCATAGCTCATATCTTTTGGATTTATTTATAAATAAAAAATGATGTTGCTCTGAGTTTTGTTTGTATAATAAAACCTGACACCCCCAAAACAAGTTATTATCTATATTTTTAATAGAGATAGTTATTATAACTTGAAACTCATACTATATATTGTTAATATAAATATAAGTAATCAATTTGAAAATTTTTACCAAGATTGGTCAGTTAATATTAATTTTATTGTGAAACCATTGATTTTCATAATAAAATCTGATACTGTGTAAACAAGGTGCTTAGTTTTCAGATTGAATATCATTATTGCTAGTTTTAATTACTACTTAATTTGACACCATTTATTTCTTAAAATATTAAATAATAAAATATAATTTAAATATTAAGTGGTACAAAAAGTTTCAGTTTATTAGATAAAAATAAGACAATTTTCACATTTGACATTAATTTCATTGAACAACATATTTACAATTTTGTCTCCCTCCTGCCATCTTTCCTTTCTTTTTATCTTTCTGAGCAGAGAACTGCTCTAATTTTGTGGTCTTCCAGGGAAATGAAATTTCTTCATTAACTAATACAGGGTATTTATCATTTGTCAATTGCCTTAATTTGGTTTAATTGGGAACAGTACTTGTTCATATTAATCATTCACTTCTCTGAGAAGAGCTTATAGTAGATGATTCCCTTTCATTCCTTCATATACAGCATCATCAACTTTTGAGGAAAATCAATCTTTGAAATGATTAATAGTGGTTAATTTTACTTACCCCATGATTTCTTATATACCACATTGTTGTAAATACCCATTGTTAGTCATTTTCCACAATTTTTTTCTAAATCAGAACATTTTTTCTGTTTAAGTAGCAAATCACACACTGAAATACAGTTCAGTAGTGGCTTTTTTATTCAATTTATGTAGAATCTACATATCAAAGCATCTAACATAACCAGGCTGGTATTTACCAACCTCCCCACAAGACAGGATGTGGCAAAAGGCCCATTTGTATGTGGGATGAATCCAAGCCCATAGGCTTGGGCAAAAATTCATACACAGAGTCCGGTTTGTCTACCTCTCCAGACAAAACTCTGCCCAAAGGCAGAGAGTTCAACAAGTCAGCCATGTGCCTGGAGGTGAACTGCCTGACTCAAGCTGGTCCATATGGCTTTCATTACTTGGTTTGGATATATTGAGTATATAGTTGAATGTGTATCCCACATCTTATAAAATTGATTATTCTCAAGTAATGCCTCAACCTCTACTAATCTACCAGACCATAAAACACACCTTTTAGCATATTTGATAATTCATAATATTTTCTCTATAAATAGCACGTGTTTTTGAGTTCTTTTTACATTTGCATTTAAGTTTTACTTTCCTTAAAATATTATGATATATTGTCCATTTTCTTCTATCTTAAATATCAGAACCAATAAACAAAAAGCTAATTTTGAAAATTTTCAGAAGTACATGCTAATATTTAATGAAAATGCCTTTTTTTGAATTACATTAGTTAAAACTAGACACTCATAGTTCAGCCAAGGCAAAAACAGAATTAATTTTTTAGGCTATCCAATAATAAAATTTAATGTTAAAAATCTCACTAAATTTTTCTCAGCCTGATGAATAAAGACAAAGTGAAATGGAAACGGAGAATTAAAAAGAAAACTGGAAAGAAGAACTCACCAATTTTGAATGTAGTAAGCAAAGCAAGAAAGATGAAGATGTTTGAATAATTTGACTTTGTGTTTCTGCATATATTTTTAGACTTTGTAGACCTAATCTGCTCTCAAGAATTAAGAAACTAGCCTCATCAACATATTCTCTGCTGTAACTTTCCATGAATTACATATAGAGGGAAATAATTATTTATTGTTGAATTAAAAAAAAGCAACATTATTTTTATATTTTTAGCAGACTATCAGAAATTACAAGAAATCTATTTTCAGTTGAACACATGTTCTTTTGATTGCACATTTGCACCAGTTATTTAATTTTCTCTTATTTAGAATTGTTAACAGTTAAAATGTTTACAAATTTTCCCCTATAATTGTTTTGTTATATTTTGATGTTTTCTGAATTTATTTTCCTTTTCAATGTATTAGCTCAGAAGAGTTGTGATAAAAACAAAGTAAATGAAAAATCTAATATAATATGTAGAATGAAAATAACAGCATGTCATAATCTCAAAGCAAAAAGTATTATTGGAAATATTGAATGGAAATCGTTAATATCCTTAGTGCCAAGTTGTACTTTTCTTCTCTCAATCTAATATCTAATATAGAAAAAAATGTTATTGCTCCATATTTTTATTTTTCTTCTATGGGATATTAAATATACCGAAAATAATAAAAATGATGAATAATTGAAAAACAATAATAAAGGAGTGGTGGTAGCATTTTAAATTTTTTAAGTAATGGTTGTATTGTTAAAAATGAAATAAAAAATTTAAAATAAAATGTTAAATTTAGTTTTCATTGCTTTAAATAAGTTTAACCCATCAATATTATTTTATATAACATAAGTATAAGTTATTGATTCAAATAATCAGAAACATTAAAAAGAAAAGAAAGAAATTGTATTTCCAAGTTAACTTCACTAGATATTCAAATAGCAGAATGCTGGCTTAATTGATATATCATTTGCTAGCCTATCTCCAGATTGCTAGTTCAAATCATGCCAAGTCCTGCTTAATTAGATTGTAGTCCACAAACAGATTATCGATCACATATATGCATTTGAACAAGCAGAATAATATATCAGATGTAAAATGATAAAAATGATTCATCTAAGAATCTCAAAACAAGTATTTTTTATGAAAGAAGACATTACAGTATATTCACCTCTTTGTGTCACCATTTAATCATGGCCAGATCACACTGAAACACTGGGTCACATTTGATCACTGAAAGTTAAGCAGTGTCAAACATAATCAGTACTTAGATGGGGACTGCTTGGGAATACCGGATACTGTATGCAAAAACCATGTATGAAACCAATTGGGCATGGAAATAGCAACATCATCCTGTAAAACATTAATTGCTATAGAAACCAGAGCAGTAATGCCTAGTGTTGTTGTGAACAGTGGCTCCATATGCCTCAGTGGAATCTATGGAACTAGAGAGGAGAGAAGAGGAGGAAGTGTTACCATTTGCCACACCATTAAAGAATTTAAATAATTAAATAGTATTTCTAAACTTATTAGTGTAAACTGTAAACAGTAGTGCAATGAAAGAGTTAAAGGTTTCTGTTCATTTTAAGCTTCAATGTTTATCCATCAAATAGGAGTAGATAGGTTTGCCTATCATCTAATTCACACTCCTCCTCAGTCTTTTGAACAGAAGTAGAGGCTTATTCATTGTTTCCTGATTAGGACTGGGTTTCTAGTTTCTTTTAAAATCTACTTCAACTTTATACTTTTAACATCTCCACATAAACTCTGAAATTTTATTTACTATTTGTATTTTTTTCCTGGATAGGAGTAGATAAGTTTACCTATCATCCTGTTCACATTCTTCCTCATTCATTTGAACTGGAGTAGAGGTTTATCCCTTTTTTCCTATTTAGGATTGGGTTTCTAGTTCCTTCTAAAGTCTTCTCATTCTCTTTCATACTCAGTTACTAGTAATCTCTAAAAGCTAGAAAGTATTCTGATACTCTGAATTATTTGAATTAATACCTTTTGTTTTTGTTTTTATCATCTTTTAGACAATATATTCTCTGGTCTTCTTCATGATTGATTAGTTTTTTATAGCTTATCAGCCTTTTGTAGGTTATTTAAAGTAAGAAAATATTTTTAGATTGTAAGAAATTTTTAAAGATATTAATGATTTACTGATATAAGTCCTACTAATTAACTCATAGCTGGAACAAGAAGAGGTAGGTCAATACCTTTCCCAAGGGTATTTATGTGTAAGTGAATATAATGAACCCAACTCAAATTGGAACTCTGATTCCCAATTCCAAATCATTATCCATTACATTACATACACATCCAAGCTTACAGCACCGGTATTCCCAAATGGTCAGCCATCTCAGTACTGACCTTGTCTAACCTTCTTCAAGTGTATATCATATTGAATAGTACTTAACTGGTGCCTATGTTTTTCTTTTTTTATTTTTTTCCTTTTTAGTAGGAATAATTCTTGGGTCCAGACATCAAAACCTTGTGTTGACATGGCAAATTCTAGAGTCAGGCTGAAAAGATCCAGAGTGTATGTATAGAAATAACTAACACATGCACAAATTCTTTGTATCACATATAAGCAACATTTTCTTATTCACCTTTGATATGGAAGGCCTTATCAGCCAATATTTAATTCTTTAGTTCCCTTGATCACTAGTTCCCATATTGCAATCACTTCTAAACAAAATTTATTAGTGTAAGCTCATGTGTTGCCTTTTTCACTTTATAAATCCTTCCACTGTGTACTTTACCTAAATTTATCACAATCACTTGAAAATCAAACCTCCAAATATCTATATCAGGATGGCATCACAGAATTTTACAAGCACATAATTGTTTTGAGGTACAGGGAGTTTGTTAAAAACTGCATTTAATTGCCAATCAACTCAACTTATTCAGAAATCACAAATGTATATAAATTAATCATAATAACTGGTTCTTGTTTTAGATACATCACAAAATCTTTTACATCTTCTTCATTTATGGTAAAATGATGACTTTGAGGAATCCTCTTTGATTTTAGGAATTTGTATTTCTATAATTTGAGGAACAATATTACAAATACTTTTTGTTTCTGAAAAATAAAGTGTTTTGCAGAAAAAATTATTTTTGCTTTTAATCTCACAATCTCTTCAGCTCTACAGATAACAAATATACTACAGGAAATTTTTAATACTTTTAACATCTAAAACAAATTTTTCATTCCAAATACTGAATTGAATTACTACCATTATATTTCTTTACCTAGCCTTATATTCTAATCAGAATGTTATATTTTTCATTAATAAACTGAAATATAATTTCACATTTGTTATCAATAAGACTAAGAGTTTGTTAAACAAAAATAATTAAAATAAAAAGAATGTTTGATTTATCTCTTTTGGATTTGAAAAATTTTGCATCAGAAATAAAAGAATAAATTGCGTCCAAAGTGGAATATCATTGATTTAATCTGTAGTATAACTATGAGTTAATCACCTTGAAAAAAAAAATCACAAATATATTTGATTTTCTATGAGATTATATATGTGGCCAGTAAGCTCATATAAGCAAGAAAAAATTATCCTTGTTTACATTTTGGAAACATTTCTCCTCTACATGAATTAATTGATTAAATAAGAGGCAAGTAGGAAAACCTTTATAAATTTGGCATGTTTCATTATTTATTCAAGTTCAGAATTTAGGGGGAATGGGATAGTACACAGATCCATTTCCCAAAATTTCTGATGAAATAGTGAAACCTATCAGATTTATAAATGTTTTCCTACTTGTTCCTTATTTACATATTTTATCATATTTAATCCATATTTTCAGTTCACAGAAATAATTCTTTGCTACTACTATTTCGGTTCTGTAGCTTCTTTTTGCGGTGTTTCCACAGATATTTTACACTTTAGGTGTGTACATTTGCATCATGTGGCTCCACTAAATTTTTTTTTTTTTTTTTTTTTTTTGGTGGTTAAATATATATATAAATTCAAACAAGTTTGATCAAAAAGAACTGACAAGGTCTGTCTGCTTAATTTTTTTATTGTATTTTTCCAATTTTCAGATAAGATGTTGAGTATTGTACTCAAAGTTGTGGATAAAGTGTCCAAAGTTCATATTTTGTTATTTTTTTTGTTCAACTTGATAATGACGAAAGCCCATATGAAGCCCAATGTTTTGCAATAAATGTAGTTTCCAGAGCAACATATTGTTTAATATTTTGTTCTACTGTATCAGCAGACCTGACACAAAACACTTCCTCATACCTATCTATGCTAGAATTTGACAGAAAATGTTAAACTGAATACTTAAAAAAGCTGTGATCAGAATGTAAAGATATGAGAATTCAGTATTTGGAACATAATCTGTTTTAGATGTTAGAAGCAATGACTGTAAATCCAATTACCTTTTTCTGTCATCTGCTGACCAGGTCATTAAATTCAGTTAACCTGAAAAGACAGCAAGAAACTTAGTCTTTATTAGGGTATTTTTGGTAAAAATTACAAAAAAAAATATGTATTATTATTATTATATTGTTATGATACTGCAAATTGTTATTTTAAAAACTTGAAGTTGCAGTTATTACATTCCAAAAAATGTTCCGCCAGTTTAATTCCACAATGTGACGCTTTTGTATCCAATAAACTTGAACCTGAAATATTTTAACCTGAAAATTCATTTTAACTACTCTTTCTTGGCTTACTTTTTGTTTCCTATACTTTTAATCAGTCAGCCAAGTTCCAGATTTAGCTAGTGTCCTCTTTCCCCACCCACTCTCTTTTCCAGTGCATGTGTTACTATTTGGCTAGAAATGTTGTGATGCGGTCTGTTTTATAACCCCCATATTAAAAATGACTCCAGCCTTCCTAGAATAGCTAATGGCCTTCTAGGATGGTGAGGGATGTGAGAGACAGTGGGTGGTGTAAGTCTGGGAGGTAAGTGTATAAAGATAATTCCTGCCAAAACTAGGGCCAAGGTGAAGTAGATGTATATATATATATATATATATATATATATATATATATATATATATATATATATGTGTGTGTGTGTGTTTTCTAAAGTCCTCACTGTATTTTCTTTATCCCGCACATTTTAAGACAGCTATCTTTAACTTTGTTGTTTTTAATATAATACTTTGTCTAATAGGCCTTCTTTTTTTTTCTTTCTTTTTTTTAGCCTTCGTCATTTTTTGTTATATCTGGTGATCTTTAGGAGTTTTATTTAATTTTTTTTACATTTAGGATGATGTCCTCATCTTTGCTGTTATTATCACAGCATTTTGGTCTTTATGTTCTGGCTTTCTTCAGGTATCTGTCATTTTTCGTTGAACCCTTTATTTAATCTATAGGAGTAAATTCTTCTCATTTCACTGATGAGGACATTAGTCTGATTGTAAATAATAACTCTTCATCCCAGAAAATCAGGCAGTTCCTTTTTCTCTTTAATAAGAACATGCCACTTTAATAAAGAAACAAATTATGATAATAATCTGAAATTTGCTTGGAATAAACATAGGTAGATATTTATTAAGTAATGGTTGGCTTCTCATTTCCAAGTATGCCAGTCTGCTAGGCACATTTGTGCTTCTTTAACACTTCTTGGTTTATACTGCAACTGTGTTGAGCTGACCTTAGTTCAAGTTTCTGGAAGAGAGTTCACAATCAGTATAAATGGTGAAACAAGTCCAGTATGCTCAAAATCTTCAATTGTTTCTGAATAATTTTGTCTACCTAATTTCTCTCACAATGTTTGGGTCAGCCTATTGTAAGATTTTTCCAAGCACCCTGGGCTAATATGATCAAGAAGTCACTTCTTGGCAAATTGACCATAGTGAGATTTGAACCTGGATCTCATGGTCAGAACAGTGACGTTCTAACCAACCATGCACACATGTCAGTAAGAAATAACTCTACACTGTCAGTAATGCTTGCCTAAATTCCTGACCACAAACAATCCCTTTGTTCTTGATTTTCAATGAACAATATACAGATTGATTACTGATGCAGGTTTTTGGTTAAAATTTGCTATTTATTTATCAAGCAAATTATAAAAACTCACATTCAAAATTAAAAGCTTAATGAATTTATTTAATATTGTCTTTATTTTGAGTGGTACTTATAAGAATGTCTTCTCATCAAGAGATGCCAGAGAAATCAAAGTTCAGTTGTGATTTGGGGGGAAAGTGAAAGTTAAATAAGTTATGGTTTTGTTTCTCTTTCTTTGCGGATGTTTCATTTGTGCTGGTGTTCTGACAAGGATTTCTCAGAAAAAACCAAATTGTTTTAGTTAACATGGGAATATATACAGGATGTTGATGGCTAGGGAGCCCAAACTATACTGTTCTTGCAGTATGCATTACTTAATAGGTTTGCAGGAAATGATAAAATATTCTATGAAACTTATTTGCCAAAGAGTAACCTCAGTAATACAGTCAGGTCACAGGAAGATGACAGTACTAAGTTACTAGGTGGGTAACCTAATAATCTGTATGAGAGCTTAATGGTATTGTAACCCAAAAGTGGGCAAATACCCATATTCTAGAGAGAGAGAACAAAACAAAACAGAAAAAGAACACTGCCTTTCTATCTGGTCTTCCTAATCACCTTGATAGGCTCACAGAAAAAAATATTCATGGAAAAGGTCTTATTTTCATTTCATTATCAACATGAATCTAAAATTAGATTCAGAAAAAATACATGATGTGTTTACAAAATAAGAAGTAAATTTACTTATCTATTAAGATAATATTTTTCATTTGTAACTTTTGCTAGAATAAACAGAGCTTATTAAATTGGCATCCCAACTTCTTTGCAAATGAGCTTCTGATGATATTAGTCACTGATGGTGACTTATTTACCAAACATTGATCACTTAACGATGAAAATCATGAATTAAAGAATACACTGAGCAAAATAGAACTTTTTGTCTGTTGCCCTGACAAATAACACTTTATTAAACAAAATTAAATATGTTAATTCCAAATTTGTACCCAGAATTGTCCTAACATAGTATAATTATGTTCATAGTAAATATATTAATTAATATTACATTCTTCTTCTTCTAGGTACTGTGTTCATTTAGGACATGGGCAATCATGGCTCTTCACAATTTCCTGTTCTTTGTAGCTCTTAGTAAATTTTGTTTTTTCCCTATCTCTCTAATCTCTTATCTGTCAACCATTTACACAAGCTTGTTTGTTAGGTTATGCATTGCTTTCCTCTATCCCACTTGTCTTCAATATGTCCTGTAAATATAAAATTTTCTAAGCCCACTTTCCTCATTATGTACTCTAGAAATTTCAACTCTTTCTGATGTTAAGTATAAGTGTCTGTTTTGTTTCCATTTTCTCTAAAACTTTATCATTGCTCACATGTTCAGTCCATGGTATCCTTCTGTATAACCATATTTCTGTTGCCTCAAGTCTCTTCTTCATCTGTGAGGAAATTGTCCATCATTCACTGCCATATGAGAGGACCACTAATTATATTAATTAGGGATTAATATTAATAAGTATTGTATATAGTATATTTATGTTCAATGCAAATAGTGTATAATAAATAGCATGTTTATGTTTAAGGAAAATTTAAATGACAGTTGTAAATAACTGAATAAATATAAAATACTTTATTTCTTATATTTTAAGAAATGCAAATGTGCTGAACTTATTTTCAGTTGTAGGGATCATCAATAATCACCAATCATATTTGGGTTAAACCAGTTTTGTTACTTCCATTCCATTTCAGATGTGTCCTAGTGGGAACTCTCACTATGATCATTTCTTACAGCACCTGGATCTATTGGAATAGAAATGCATTTTAAAAGATACCCAGCATCTCATTATATGATAATGCAGTTAGCATGTTGCTTATTAAATGAATATTGTTTTTCAGCTCTATGAAAACCAGGTAAGTTCTTTACCATTAATAGAAATTCATTTTATGCTGCCAACCCAAGAGGATATTATTTTGTACCAAGTACTGCTTGGAATAATCATGCCAGTGAGAATTTTTAAACTTCTAAAATAAGCAAGGAATTTTTGATTCCTTGAACAAAAAAGATGTGAAAAATTTTTTGAAATATAATAAATATGCCATACCACATAAACACTATACCAGAGGATTATACAGGAGTACTAATATATAATTGATATAATATTTACCTTGAGCATGAATATGTTATGTGAATATTTCAAAAGCCTGATGTGCTGGGACAATTCTGAGTATAGTACTCATTTTAGTACTGTGTCAATTGTCTGGGTAAGCAGAGAAAAGGTATTTTTGTTGGTCAATGTAATTAATATGAGACAAGGTTTCTCCAATCATGTGTATGTAAATAATGCAAAATCTTGACAGGCTAGAACAATTCTGGGTCCATATTTGGAATCAGCATACTTGATTTGGCCAAAAGCTTGCACTTTTATCCTTGTAGCAAAATAATAGAGAGCAACAAAGATTTTACAATTAGGCTGTGGGATGAGGTTGAAATAATAGAAAGAGAACATCATTGGAAAATACAAAAACTTAAGGAATCAGCACATATGCTAGACCATAAAAATCTCCTAAGCTGGCCAAGCATAGAAATGAATACAATATAGGAACCAGTAATATGGAGTGCTAGATAATAACAGCAAAATTGAAATATGCGCTCTTGTAAAAAATTGCTACTGAGACATTAAGTTTATAAGTCCCAAAATTCATACGCTGATGTCCTCAAGACACATGGTGGATAAAAGTGTTGGTTGGATCCAGTAACTTGACCCAAAGAATTTTGAGTTCAATATGACAATGTTGAACAAAAACTTGGAAAGTTGAGTTAAAGGGAAATAACTGAGACATTCTGAAGAGGCATGGTATGTGGAACTAGAACAATCTACCCTGGTGGATGAATTAAAGGGTTCAGTTCGAAATTCCAATCACCTGAAGAAGGCTGGAGGTAACGCAGAACATGGCAATAAAGATGAGGACAACAGTTCGAACAATGTAACTAATGTAAATTGGTTAACTAGTACTAATAGGTGTCACCACAAAGCAGCATGATTATATTCTTCAAGTCTTCAAGCCTTTTTAATTTCCATTTGCAAGAGATTTTATTCTCATTTTCTTACCATTTATTACTAACAATAGTCTTAAATTAGAAAAAATATAGAAAAAGCCACAAGTCAAACAAGAAATTGTAGTCATGCAATGGAAAGTCTATATATCCTTGCTCAAGTCTTGTGCTTCTAATTTATTTTTTAAAAAGTTTAATCATTCCTACATTTTTTCCAGTAAAAGCTCTGACCACATATGTGGTTATGCTTGCCATTTTATTCCATGGCAAGCCACATTTCTCAACACAATCCACAGCACATTCAAACAGGTCCTGACCAGTGGTTGTATTTTTCATTGATTTCAGACCAAGTAATTTCTCTGTAATTACAAAATTTGTATCAATTTCACAGATAAAAACAAGTAATTGTGCACTGTCTTCATTATCCATGCTCTCATTGAGAGCCAATGAAAACCAAACAAAGACTTTGCTTGCAGTGTTCAGCTGTTCTTCACTTCTTCACTTATTAAGTCAATGCACCATACTATTGTCTTTCTTGATAGTGAAATATTTTCAAATTTCCCTTTAACTTCAGGATGCACTACATGTGCACAATCCACCATGCACTGCTTCACAAACTCGCCATCTAAAAATGGCTTGTGTTTGGCAAGGTTGTAAGCTACAATGAAACTGGCCTCTGTAGCACTATCATGAAAACTAGCTTGCTTGACGAATATTGATTGTTGTTTCTTAAGCTTCGTAACATAATCTGCAGCATTTTTCTTATGTTCTTCCTCAGAAAAATTGTTGCAAAATTCTTCATGTTTAGTTTGATGGTGCCGTTTCAGATTATATTCCTTAAATGTGACAACTGTTTCATTGCAAATTAAGCATACTGCTTTATTACCTGTGTTGCAAAAGAAGTATTTGTGTATCCAGTTGTCAATATATACACGGCATTCATCACCAACCTTGTACTTTGAAGGATTCATGGTTCCATGAGGTGGGAAATTTACTGTTACAAGGACAAAATTGAAAGAGAAAAGGAAACGGAAAAGTGGGTAGGTTAACTGATTGCGCATGTGTAGCCCATTGTTAAACACAGGTCCGAATCTATAGCACAAGGAGGGCAAGTCTTGGCCCAAGGTGGCAGTTTACTTTGACCCGGTTATGAAATTTTAGATGTGCTTCTTTTTTTTTCAAATGTCTCAGCATGCCGCAAAAATCTCTGCATCGGGCTGCATGTGACCCACAGGCTACAGTTTGCCCAGGTCTGAATTAGGCTATTTCAGTTGATTGCCGAACAATGATTTAATTAGTGGTGCTTTCTCTAGCCTAATTAAATATTAGGTTGTACTACATTAAATATTAAATTTTGATTTTGTAAAATGCTATATTTTAAAAAAAAGAAAATGTTTTTCATTCAAGATATATAATTATTATAAAGGATCCATTTTCATCACAACATATTTTTTTTTTAAATGGTTATTATTGCTGTGTATAAAGCAGTAATAAGCACATCTCAAATTGAAACAGTTTCTGTTTTCTGATAATTTATGTTTATCAAATTATTTTTCTCCTTTCTTGTCACAGCCAAATGATAAAAAACTTATCAGAAGAGCTCCAATTGTTATTTTAGGCTTATCTTTGACAATTTTATTGCTGATCAAATTCATGGGTCTTCCTTGAAACTCAATTTCAATCTTTCCAGAACAAAATTTGTAAAATTGACTTTTCTAATGTTCTTTCTCCCAATGCTAAATTGACTTTCTTTTACTTCAGATGAATTTTTAAAACCTAGTGTAAACTCTTTCAAAAATGGTTGTTGTACTTGTTCCAGAGACAACATAATTGGAAAACAAAAAATTGTGAAATTAAGGAACAGACCATCTTGAAAAATGAAGTACCTCAGTAAAATAGTCAGATTGACAATAGCAGATGATACAATATGCATAAATAAATCCATCTTGATTAAAAATGTAATCATTATGGTCAAACTTAAAATAATCTAAGTAATAATTAAGTATTTTACCTTAAAGTTATCTATGAAAATGACAAAGTACTATGACAATTGAGGTAGAATGTACTTAGGTAGAATTATTTGAAATTATTTATTTATATTGTCAGGAAAAATTATTTGCAAATTGTAACTTTCTTTTGGCAGAGATCTTGATTTTTGATTGCTTAAAAGTAAGTGTATAAAACATTTGTGGTAATCTAATCTGTTTTAGTATTTCAATAGATGTAACAACACACATGATGTACTGGTTGTTGGTCAGCTTTGAAGACTGACTTCCATATGTCTTTGGTTGAATAACAGTAACAAAGTTTGAAAGTCCCTTTAATTGTATAAACAGTTTGTTTCTTTGTAAAACAATGAAAATGTAAAGTTATGGTTAAGAAATCTGCTTGTGAGAAATCTCTTTTTTTCTGGATCTTTTTTTCTCTGGCATTGATTGAAGACAATTTGTAGATAGTGATGATAGAGGGAATTAAAGCAATGATTTTCTTGGAGCCGCTGATATTTGACAATATGTTTTACATTGACATTGTATAGCAGGACCTCGGGAAAGGAAAGTGACATATTTTACTAAAATATTTTTAGAATTCCCCCAGGAGAACAAAAAGCATTTAAGAAAAAATATCCCAGTCCGAAGTGATTTAAAATATTATTCATTTCTTTTAATCTTTTGATTCTAAATGTTCTGTGTTAAGTTTTTATAGTCTGTGTTTTTCATTTGTAATATTTCAAGCAAAGAAATTTGCTTCATATGTTTTTAAAATCTGATGTGATGAACTTTATAAATTCTTTTTTTTTTTCATTTGATTTATATCATTTCTTCTTTTTATAGCTTCACTGACTTCTATATAAAAACAAAAAAAAAATGCCCCCTCCTTACATCCTAGTTATTCTGTTCCTATCCAATGCTAAGGGATTTTTGCCCCTACATTTCTTTTGGATGCTTTATTACTTCCATGTATAATTTGGCCCCTTTGTTTTCCAGAGCAATGCTGTCGGATTCCACCCCTTTACGCAGGTTGTGCCTTTTCTCTCCTTGCATGCTACTTTCTGTGTTGTCTCACACACTCACCCGGTTTCACTTTTATTCTTATCACATTAACACTCTCATGTGTTTTTTCTTCTCTTCTTGTTCCTATTCACACTACTCTCTTTCAGATCCCCTTTTCCTCATACCAACCTCATTCTCCTCCTCCCTATATCAGATGTCTTACCCTCTTTCCCTTTCCCTTCCCTCTTCCATTTTACTCTTTCTCTCTCTCTCTCTCTCTGTCAATGTGCTTCTTTCTAAACCAAGGCACACTCACAATTCCAATAAAATGTTTTCTTTTTTCCATAATTGCTGATATCAGTGTTGTCTCTTTTGCTTAATCTTTTCCCCAACTCTTTGATTGCTTTCTTTACATCAAAGCCACAATAATATAAACTGAAAGAAAATATGCTTTTTTATTTATTTATTTTTTGCTTGGCCAGTTTAGATAATTCCACATCAGTAGTCATGTTGTATAATGAAGCAAGACTCAGATTCGCTAAATTATTTGCTGCCTGTTAGGGTCAAAAACATCCGTAAAAGGCCATCCATACCCAAATCACAGCTCAGTTACCATACAGACACTTTTAAACAAAATGACTTTCACTAAAACCACTTGCTACCACTTGTAGTTTACAAACCTTTAAATGTACCTTTCTAGTATAAGTCTTGAATCCTTTTTCTAATCAACAGAAAAGGGTGCTTAATGCTTGAGCAAGGTCAAACTTCATCTTTATCAAAACACAAAGAAATTTATACCAAATAGAGCTATTTCATCTAAATCTAAATTTTGTTATTGTTTTTGTTTTACCAGCAGAAATAAACTTAGTTATTTCTTCTGCAAATCTGATAACTGCTTTTATACTTTTTTGAGGAAAGATGAATAGTATAATCAAATTAATTTTGGAGTCTCTGCTATAGCAAGTCCTTCATAGCATTTCTAAGCAAAGTGATTTATTTTTTGGTACTTATTTCCTCTTCAAGTAATATAAGACTGAGTTACATGGTACAAGTAACAAGGAAGAATTCATGGCCTAACTAGATTTTTCTCTGTCTAGGACAAGGGGAAAATCTTGGTAATGCTTTGTAACATGAGACTGGTAATACTAGTCTATTAGTACCAGCTGCACTTTTATCTATCATCATATGACGGTGACAATACATTTGTCAAAACCTTTGGTACAGAATAAAGTGGATACATGTCTTCACTAAGCAGCCTCAAATAGAATTCAAACTTGGTTTGATTTCTTCATGTTCATAACTGTTACACTATATTGGTCCCCCCATAAAAGAATATGACAATTTAATACTCACTGCAGGTATCAAATTGATTATCCCTTATACTTTGATTTTTAAAATATCTTTTCATACCATTGTAAACAAAATGCATCTTGTGAACATGCAGCAAATAATTGCCTATTTTTATGAAACCAATGCAACCTATTCTATTCCAAATTATATGACTGGGCCTTTTGTTTGGAAATGTAACAATTATTCTAGTTGAAAAGAAAATAGGCAGTTATGTTAGAAAAGATCTCATCTGTATAAACCAAGAAGAAAAGTGAAAAAGACTTTTTATTTCTTTTAAGTGATCTAAATTTGGATTTATTTTATTATGTATTTATTCTTTGGTGATATATGATTAATTTTTATGAAATATCATGGAGTTTGAAATGAACAAATTTTAGTGATAAACACTATGCCAGAATAAAGAATATTACATTTGCATTCTGATTTGGAAAAAATAACTACCAGCACTGCTTATAACATAATTGGGTAAAGGGGCTTAAAACTTGAACTCAGCTGCACAACTTTCCAGAAATTTACAAACACAAACACTTCTCCTCTTTCCAGCCAGACAATAAAAATTTATAATCAAATAATATTAAACATTCATACGGGTTGCAACTCTACTGCTCAGCAGACCTAAGCAAAAGACATAACCTGTCAATATTGATTTGATTTTGGACCCAACTAATAAAAATATATAAATAACTTGACCTTGATGCTTGAGGCAATCCCAATATCAAGAAAACAAATCATTTTGGCCTATATGTAACACTGTCTTTTTCTCTTTTTTAAATAATACAATAAGTATATAAACTAAATATAGATAGTTATTATGATAAAAATGAAGTTTATATCAGTTGTATTACGATGAAATTTCTCTTTTTTTATTTACTTTCTTTTATTTAACACAAGTCTGTTTGATGAACAGCAAAACAGGCCGCACATCTGACTTTTGATAACATTAGGCTTATTAACCATTACAAGAATAACATCTTATGGCTAAATAGAAACAATACTTTCAGTTTATTTAGTCTGAAACATTTTAGAAACATTATCTACAATTTTATTAAATATGGCTTAAACATCATAGGACATATTTTGATTTGGAATTAAATTGCAAAATAACTCATAACTGGCTTTATGAAGGCTGAAAATTGAATGAAAATATTTTTGCCATATTTTTCCTTTATGGGAATTGATTATTCTTAACAACTGTCTCTTTCTGTCTGTATATTGTCAAGATATTGAAATCCCTATTTTCTGGCTTTGTTGTTTCAATATATTGATAGGCATTCTGTCATCAGTTTATGACCAAAAAATTAATTGGAGATTTTCACCTTGATTAAAATATTAAAAATAAACAGTAATAAAGATATAAAAAATGTATAAAACCATTTATGTTAATGATTCTTAGATTACAAATACCAAATATCTTGGAATCAAGAAGTAGTGAGCAGTTGCTGTTAAATGACTATGTGAATTTTTTTCTGCTCTGACAGACATGAGACACCATGCATGATTATTTTGCATCTCTTGAGTCTCAAATGCTGTCCATGCTGTCATCATAAAAAATTCTTCAAAGGATTTTTCTAGTTTTTCAATTCTTATGCCTGGAATGCTTTATATAATTTTTTTTTCTTTTTCTCGGGTCATGTGATCATATGAAATTAAATATCTTGTCTGACCTTATCTCTTTTGGAGATCTTAAATATTCAATGAAATTCTGTTTTGCAAAAGAAAGTAGTCAAAAAGAATACCTCTGACAAAAATGTACATTAATTTTTCTATATATATTTGTTAAAATTTTGTTTGTAATATTTCCTAATACCCAATATTGTATCAAAGCTAACTTATTTGCAACCTTCCTTTTTGTGGTGTTTTCTTTCGTCGTAACTGCAACAATTGACTAATGTCTGTGAAAGTTTAAAATTTGTGAAATTTTCTTACCTCTTTTGTGCCTTAAAGTCTAGAATTATTTTTTTAATTTTTTGATTCTGTTTATCTTTTGGTCATGTGATTGATCTTTTGGTCGATACTGCATGATTTTAATAGCATTTCCCTTATTTTCAGATTTTTTAACTTTTACTCTTATTAGATTAACCTATATTTTTCTCTCACTTTTTTCTACTGATTGCTCCCCCATAGATGTAATTTTTTTTCTTCATGAACAATATTTCTTTGTTTAAATTATTTAAAACTTTCTTTTTTTTCTGAAAACTTGAAACTCCAAACCCTAATTTTTCTTTTCCAGAATTTTTTTTAATCTACTTTGTTCTTCATTGAAAATTTCATATTTCAATAACAGTAGATGATACTACTTCTATTATTGTTATTTTATTCACAAAAACCCTGCCCCTAAAAAGAAAAAAAAATTGAAGAGTTTTGGCTTTCATTTCTTTTTATATTAAAAACCATAAAGAATTTCAAAATTGTTACTCTTTGAAATATAAAAAAAATTATTTTACTCATTTTGAATCTCAACTTGATTTTCTTCAGTGAATTGCAATTAGACACAAATTCATGTATAGCAGTCTTTTCTTATTTTTGCTTATTAAAAACTTTGCTTGGTGTTATCTGACTGAATATGCTTAAACTTTCTTTTTACTGCTTGATTATTTTACTGTTTTCACTGATTAACTGGATTTGTGAGTTATTTTTTTTGAGTAAACGTATTTAAATAGCTGTTTAATTCCTTCAGCAATCATATTCTGTAAATGAATATTTAAATGATTTTCCTGTAATTTACAAAAAATAAAAATTTTAAATACTTTGTAACATTACATAACTTTACATATTCATTGTTAGTGGGCACCAAATCATATTACAATATTCTACATTAGTATAATCACAATTCTTGGTCATGGGTTAGGGTTGACAAAAAGGGGGGTTTAAAAATTAAACAAACTTTATTCCAGCAGGTACATGAAGCATGAGAAAGGTCTGTCACTAAAGTGTATAATGGAAATTCAGTTGTGATACTTTTGTGAAGAACACATTGAAATTGCAGTAGGCAGAGCAGTAGTTTATTTCAACAGATACATCAGATGAAGTTCTGATTATGTCACTCTGAGGGAGACAAAGGGTTACATTTCGCATGTGAATACACGTGCATGCATGCATGCATGCATTCAGTGGCTAAGGAGTCCATTCTGTCTAAAACTGGAACAGATGTTTCTTAAATAAGAAATAATGAAGATATCTCATCAAAGTTTTACATCTTCATTCTTCCCATTTGTATGCTAAAATTAAATTGTATCAAGTTATCATTTTAAAAGTTTTCCTTGATTCAAGATATTCTTTTCTGTAAAGTATTAAGAGAAAATTAAGTCAAGAATGAACATTTTTTTAGCATTTGTTTTTACAATCCCAACCTTCCATTTCAGTGTATTATTTTCTTGTTTTCATATTGTAGTCTTTCTTGAGTTCTTTCTGCTTTCTTGCTATTTACTCAGGTGCAAACTAAAAATATAAAGCAACTTTTACCAGGTAAGAATATCTTCTATCTCAAATATCTCTCCAACAGTATGTCAGCTTTCCAATCTTTACATTTAATAAAGAAATTTACTAAATATCTGATTCTCAAACTAACTCAAAGGTACTATGGAAACTTTTAAATATTACAATTATATATTGTTTAATGTTTTTTAAAAATATCTCTTCTTAGCAATCATTAATTATACTCAATAATTGTACAGATGTGGTGTTGAAATTTAAGAGTTATTTACAGGTTAATATGGTCACATTAATTACACAATTACTTTTTAAATTTTTTATTTACATCTTCCTCTTTCTACAGATGTTTTGGCTACAGTTTCTGCTGTATCTAGTAGCCTAGTTGATAAAAATCTTGGTCTTATTTTCTGAAAGTCCCAAGTTCATTTTCCTGCTGGCACAACATTGAAAGCAAAGCGACAGCATAAGGAGAAGGGAGATAGTCACAAATTTACTGCAGTCTTTGGTTTTCATTAGGTGGTCTAATTCATATTTGGTAACCTTCCAGAGATATCAAAGTAGAAACTTGATCTCCAATAATTTTATTACTTTGTATTTTTTCATCACTTGATTGTCTTCTGAGGAATCAAATTCATAGTGTTTGGTTGGCAGTAGTTTCAAACAGAACCTACAATTTCAAATCCTATGACCATTAGCTAAGGGTTTTCACATACACTCAATGAACACTTCCATTTAAGTGCATGCTTTTATTTTTGAATATGCACTGTTTCAAAAAGAGAAAAACAAAAAATTACAAGAAGAACAATGCAGCTAAAGCGTGAATTAATTGTTCTGCTCAACATTGGAAGTAAAAAAAAAAATGCCCTAGAAATCTGAAGCTTGGAATTTTTCAATGCTCTCTCAATTATAAATAATATAATCTTGCACTGATTCTTAATTTTTTGTATCATCGCTAATTAGGATTCTGCATATGTGATGGTGCATATCTTATAATTACTGGTCTTAATAAGATTTCAGAATTAAGACAGGAAATGAGAAGAAGACAGGTTATGAGATTAGTTGTATAAAGAATGGTCTATGTATTGTTACAGTTTGTTGTTGAGAAATGAAAGCTTTCAATTAACATATGAATACATAGACATATTTAGTTCAGAAATTCAAGACAGGTTCAAATTGATTGGAATATGCAATTTTTAAATAAAGAAATGATGAATACATACAAGGCAATTAAAGGAATGCCTGCTGGTATAGTGAGAATAACCATAACATTTCTATTTTTGTGGTCATAAAATCTGCTTGCTTTTTTTCTACCATCCAACTTTGAACATTTCATTATCTACTCATTTTATCTTTGCCCTTTAGAGACTTTATAAACCCATATTTTAGTATCATACTTGAAATTGAGGATGTTTGCCAGAAAACAATAAAGAAATAATAAATTTGAAATTGTTGTAATAGCTATAATTATGAATGTACTCTTATTTAATAATTCACTTACAGAAATTGTAGATGTTTTTAACTAAGTTTCAGAATTTGAATGATAATTAGCATGAGTAACTGTTTTGTTATTAGTTAAACAGAAGAAAATGATTTCTTAAAAATTTAATTAAAACAATTGTCATTTAATCCTGACTACCATCTTTCATCTCCAGAAATGCAAAAAAATAGTTCCTTCCAGATAAATAGCTTTAGAATCTGGAATTTCATTTTTACTAAACATGATAATCACAAAATATTGCATTGATTAAGGATTCTTTAAATTAGAATTTGCAGAAAATTCATTAAAAATAGTTTAAATGTATTAAATAGATAATAATTGTGCTTCAAAGAGCAACACTGTTATCAAACCTCTTCATTAGGAATTATTAGGCATGCTTGTAAATATTTCTTGCAAATCTAGACTCATGAATTCTTTCTTTTTTTTTTTTTTAAATAATTAACATCCTTGAAAGTTTGATCAATTTTCTTAATTGATCTGTGAAAAAATCAACTCCTCTTTCAAATTATATCTTCATATTGGCTGTGGTTGACTGGTCAGTCTCATGACTAAAGGAGGTTTTCAGGGTCAACTAGGCTGTCAGTATCTGAATTCATATCCTCTGCATTGTTTTATGTAAAATATTTTACATTTAAGGATTTATTCAAATTAAAATAGAATATTCTTGTAATAGTTTTTTCTTAATAATGAATGTTTGAGTTACTTTTAATCATTATGTATGAATTTCAATCTAATTAAATTATTACCCTTGTATAGGTTGATCCTCAAGTTTAAACTAAAATTTAAAAAAACATGGTGATATAAGGTAACCCTAATGAATCCAATGGTCCTGAATATTAAACAGGTTAGACAAGATTTCATCTGTAATCACTATAAATTTAACTAAAACCTACCAAATAGATAAAAATTTGTTTTTATTACAATACTGATGGGTGTTTTTAAAAAAGCGCTTGGCTGGTTGATTACTTTATTTCTACTGTTTGAAATGTTAAAGTTGAGACAATGATGAGAGGTAACTGAACATGGATCTCCAGCACCAACAAGCCATCATAGAAATGTCACTCTCTCCCAAACTTACAAAAACCCAATGTTGAATAGTTGGGCAGACTGTGTCCTATAGCCTTGGGTGGCAAACCCTCTACCATAGAAAGAAATAGTAACCTACTGTTGGTAAATCTTCTGACTGGCTGTTCTGTGTAGGTAGTTATTAAGTATACCATAGTCTGGCATAAGGCTTAATGATGGAGTGCCTGGTAAGAACTCACTATACTAGATTTGGTTTTTGCTAACCATGCCTTTATGACAAGCACATAAAAATACCCTCAAATTTATTTTCTATTCCTTAATACTTTTCAAACTGCCATCAGTTTAATTAATTTGGTTTTATAAATATACAAACATGATTGATTTTACTTTCACAATATTTTTAAAATTCTTAAATGGAAATGCAAAAAGATAGATAAAAATTAAATCTGCATTTATGAGAGGTTGCTGAAAAGTACTTTGCCTGATCAAGAACGGATTCCAAAAGAAGTTCTTATGTTTTGTCAGATTTTGGAAAGTGGGCCAGGTTGAGACATTTCATAGCTTAAAGCTTGCCTTGAAGAAGGTGTGAATCAGTAACATTGACATTTGTTTATAAACATAAATTTTATTTACTCTATCAAATGTGTACTAAAGTGCTGTTCACTTATGAATCAAAATACTGTCAAGGCCTCAGCTATTGTCATTCATACTTAGCTTGCTGCTGTTGCTAGATGATGCAATAAATATGTTAAATCCATAGCTCAGATAATCTCCCTGCTGAAAGCTAAGGAGATAGAGGTTTATCCAAATCCAAGTAAATTTTTAAACAATTTATCTGCACCGATCATGATCTACATTACAGCATTCTCTGCACTAGAACATGACCAATTATCTAATGGCAACATATCAAAGCTTATTTTGCAACTTTTTATATATTTCATCTTGCTCTTTATTTCTAAAGTGTAGGCATGGTTTTACTTGCAGAAAGTTTGAAGTTATCATAACCATGAGTTTGAGTGAACTGGCCTTGTTCAACCATTGATCCCACCAGATTATATGCTCTCATTCAGAAATTGTAAATAAGTTGTGCTCAGTATAACTGCAGTATAAACCACATGTTGGCTATGTAGATGTTGATGGAATATAAATGTGTCCAAGCATATGCCTGCAATTTAGTTTAAATTAGTCAGGCAGAAGACATTGTCATATATAATGTGCAGTTCTAAGGCCACACACAGTTGTCAAGAGAATTAAATTTAAATAAACAAAGGCAAAAATAACAAAAAGGAATTATTTCCTATAATTTTGAGCAAGGTAATTAACATTGCAACATTGTTCAGACACTTAAATCTTTTCCTTTTATAGTTGCTGTTGTTTTGCAGCATTTTGGTCAATCCATTCTTCAGGTCACCTTGTCAGGTGTAATCCTTGAGACCTAAGAAACCTCCTTCCTTTAGGAAAAGATGAAGAACAACAAATTTTGGAGAAAAAAAGGTTTCCTTTATACTTACAGATTACACTTCATTGAAGGCTGAAGAATGGAGCCACCAAAATATTAACAGTACCAACTGTATAAAGAAGGATTCAAGTGTGCAAGAACAAAGTTTATTCTGACTAATGCATCAATTGTACAATAAATTTTCAACATACATGCCTACAATAAGATACCTTCACTCTTTGGCAATGTTTATTGTTTTAAAAAGCAGTAATTATTACAAAGAAATAAATGTGAAAATAATTTTTAATTCTTAAATTTATAAATATTTACTAAATTATTAAAATATGTGAACCCACATGTTTTGCCAACCATTCCACTAAATAATATAAATAGTGTAAATAAACAATCTAATAAATAAATAGTGTTTATTATTTTTGTTGTAAATTCTCAAGAATAATTCACTTTCATTTGTTTAGGTTTTATTACAATTCTAATCATTGCTTTTTTATTTAGATTAATTTTAATCTAATTATAATAAAACCTAAACATATGAAAGTGAATTTATACCTTGTTCTTGAGAATTTACAACAAAAATAATAAACACTATTTATTAGAATGTTTGTTTACACTATTTATATTATTTAGTGGAATGGTTGGCAAAACATCCAGCTAACTGTCAATTGATTCAAACTTTATAAGATGGTAAATAAGGATTTCCTTATAGTGGGTTCATATATTTTAATAATTTAGTAAATATTTATAAATTTAAGAATTAAAAATTATTTTCACATTTATTTCTTTATAAATTGGTAAATGATAAATATTGCATTGCATTTAGTTCTAATTTAGAATGTTAATATAAAATTATTCTTGTAAACAATCTAATATTTTTGTTGTAAATTCTCAAGAACAAAAAAATGTATAAATTCACTTTTATCATATGTTTAAGTTTTATTCCAATTCTAATCATTGCTTTTTAAAAGAATAAACATTGTTGATGAGTGAAGGTAGTTAAAAAAGTGGTATCATGGAAAAACTCTTTTTGACACTACATCTTATTGCAGACACATTTGTGCATGTTTATCAAATTTTCTATTAGAGTCATTAGGGAAAGGGTAAAAAGTTTTTGATTTATATACAAATCATGAATATAGCAGTAATACATCATTGTATCATGCATTGAGCATGTCTAGTCAATTGAAAACATGAGTTCTTAATCAATAATATGGATAACAGAAAGAAGAAAATATGTTCTAAACAAGGCCTAACTGCTTTCATTAAAAATGTAAAAAAAAGGCATTTATGAGGGGAGCTGAAAAATACACAGCTTGGCCTACTTCCAAGGATCAGAATAAATAACTAAATCAGAATTTTAGTTGGGGTATCCCTTTTTGTTTGGGCTGGCAACTTTTCAACACCTTCCTTTAATAAGTTAGAACTAACTTCACTCTTGAAATGAGAAAACCATTAGAATTTTTTATAGGTCACAAATGTCTTTTTTTTTTACATTTTTATTTTTTTTTAAAGACTTTTGATAGTCAGATACAGTCATCATATCTAGGTGATTGGGACACTATAAGTGACATTAAAACAAGCTCTCTCTCCTGTTTGCCACTTGCCTTCTCTTATTATTTGTAAAGGATAAAGGTCAATTTGTTCACTCTAAAATACTATCTTTTCAAATGGGCAGTTGATAAGATTATATAATGGTATGCTCTTAAAATAGACAACTTAACACTTGTCAACATGGTATCAATTTTAGTTTAATTTCACAAAGTCAATAACTCTTAGCTGTAAACAAAATTGAAATTCACACACGCTGTCAAATACAGCGCTGTACAAAATATTCAGATGCTTTAAATTATTCTAAACTTCTAATAATTTCCAGTTTTGCATCACATTGTTTATAGATGAAATATTGACCCTGAGCTAAGTTTGAATTCCAGTCAAATTCATTACATTTACCTACTTGCTTTGGAAAAGCAAGTAGGTAAATGTATTCAAATGGGAAAGGTATGCATCCATCTATTCTCTCCCAAGCTATGGGTAAATAGGACAGCATGAGTTCTATAGCCTTGGATTGCAAACAGTCTAGAAGGAAAAACACTGAATTCAAAACTGCATGTAGCCAAGGAAAGGATCAATTGCATTGACTCAATGATCCCAACTATTTCAATACCTAATTATCATATTTTGCAGCTGGGGTTCTGAATGAGGGAAAAAGACATGAGATGATCCACAAAATGCCCATGCAAAAGTTTTTGTCCACCACACATAAACAAAGCCAGATACAGTGTTTTAAAATGGAAAAAATGTCTATAATAAAAATCTATTACATAATATCCATTTTAAGAATTTACTGTACATTGTTATTATTTCATGTGGCTTCATTTAGCTTGAATAATTGCTTTAATGCACCTGGGTCAGGTTGTGTACAAATCCTTCATTATCTCCACAAATGAGTTACCATTCTCTATAGCTGAACTTCCACAACTCTTCAAGATTGTGTGGATTTTTTGTCAAACTCTTCTCTTTAATTCTGTTTATATTTGCTTGTTGTGTTGCTCATGATCTGTAGTATGGAGCTCTGTCATGCTGAAAAATCTCACTTTCATCCATGTCTGGTAATAAATAGACCTTCAGGTACTGGATAAGTTTGGCACTATTCAAGTTAGTCAATTTTAACCAACTTTATTAAACTATCACTTTTTATATATCCCAGAGAATCATTCTTGCTCCTAAACTTTACTGTTTTTGTCATGTAATGTGGGTCATTTCATCTTCCTATAGGCAAAAGATCACTTATTAGAATACAGCCCTAGTTCTAGTTTCATTGCTGAATTTGATCTTATTCCAAGCATCTACATCCTATAATTCATAACCTTTTTGCTTCTTGCTTAATGCTTGTGTTATTAAGTGTCATTTCCTTCATATTTTATCAGTCTGGCGGTAGTCATTTATCTTGCATACCAAGAGCTTCTCTACCCTTACTGCTTAACTATGCTTATTAGGTAGTCATTTACATATCAAAACTAGTTTTCTTAGTTGAAATGTACCCCTTTACCAATGTTCTTGAAGGATGTGCTTAGTGATATCTATTGACAACAAATTAGTCATACTCACTCATCAATTGTCTTGCAGTTTTCATTGATTGACCTTTTTGCTGTTCTCACCCATTTCTGTACTATCTAGTGGTGCAGCTTTCAAGGGCAAGCACATTTTAGTTGATCTAAAACACCTCCAGTGCCTTGAAATTTCAAGAGAATTCCTGAAATGAATTCTTTAGCAATTGCTTACTGGCTCATATTCTTGGACATCTTCGCTATCTTCATCCTGATTTCTTTGGAAATTTTCACTATGATTTCAAGTAATGAAAGAATGCTGGAATTTAATGTAAGAATTTTCATTATATGTAGAAAAAGACTTTTGCTATCATGAAAAGATATTTGCAACAGCACCAAAAAGAGAAAATTAGAAATATAAGTTAGCTGCAAAATTTTGGGTGTTATCTCATCCAGAATTTCTGATATAAAATATAAGTATAGAAATAATTCCAGTAGGGCCACTGCTTCATCAGTAGATAATGCAATGTGAAACATTCACTGGAAATTATTAGAAATTTACAATAGTTTAAAGTAACCAAAGACTTTTGCATGGTACAGTAATTTTAAGTGGTATTGTCTTATGTGGTATACTATTAACGTTTTGAAAACTGTTTATGAAGGAAGAAAATATTATTCAACCTTCTTTAGGGTTTTATCACCAAGTCTCTCAAGTCGATATCCTGCAAAAAAGTTGATCAATATTGACTATGCAGATGACCTAGCTATCACTGCAGACACCATTATCAATGCCACAGTTCTCCTACATAATCTAGAAAATGCTGCTAATGATGCCTGACTGTCAATGCCTCTAAAACTGAATTCATAAGCTTCAACCAGCAAGGCTCAATACAAACTGTCTTAGGAAAATCAATAAAATCTGTTAAATCTTTTATATATCTAGGAAGCAAAATAAATTTTAATGAAAAGTGTGAAAATTCACATAGCTAAAGCCTGTACCACCTTGAATAAAATGAATGTAATCTGGAAATCTGATCTACCAGACAACCTCAAATGAAGATTCTTTTGCATCACTGTAGAGGTAGTTTTAATGCATGGTGCTACTGCTTAGATGTTAGCTAAAACCCTAGAGAATAAGGTTGATGGGACCTACACTCAGATGTTGACAGCTATACTTAACATCTCTTGGAGATGACATCCAGCTAAACACAGCTCTATGAATCCATCCCTGATATTTCTACAATCTGATGTGAACGCAGAATACACTTTTCAGGACACTCCTGGTAAGCAAAACAAGAACTTGCAAGTGATCTCCTGCTCTGGACACTTAGCCATGGCACAAGACAGGTTGGTTGCCCAGCAATCACTTACATTGACCAACTATGTTATAACACAGAATGCCGCATTAATTACCTTGATGAATGACCACGATGGTTGATGTGCCAGACTTATAAATGTTCGAGCTAGCTTGACCATATATATATATATATATATAAGCAAGTGAATATCATATCTTTTTATTTTCTACTTGCTTAAATACTTTGTGAATATAAGAAAAATATTAAGATATCTGCCATATTGTAATTTTACATTCCTTTAATAAAGAAACTAATCTTAACATCTAAATTTTAATAATAATTATTTTGTACTTTGAGTTTCATCTCTCATTTTTTCTGTTCATGTTTTTCCTCCTACTTTTTCTCAAAATGAAAAACGTCAGTATTATAAGAGATTGTCATGTAATACTTATAGCCTCTGATAAAAAAATAATGTAATAGTAACTCAATAAACTTATTTGACATTTACTAAATTCAACTTACCACATATCAAAAACAAGACATCTGGAAAGCTGGAAAGCTGGAAAGCTACTATGCTGAAAGTAACCAAATTTTACGACCAGGAAAATAGAGATGCTAAGTTTGTTCCCAGTTTTTATTAGTCCAATCATTTCCTGTGAATCCTTATTTTAAGGAATGCATATTCTGATTTCTTCAGATATGTCTTAGATTCATCAACTAGATTCATATCACTATGTTCATGCATGTTAACTTTTTTCCTGACAAACTACATCATCAGAACCCAAGCTCAGCTGAAATATCTGTTGAAATAGACACACACAAAATTTTAGCTTCTCAGTTTTGGCATGTTCTCAGTGAAGTTTTTACCCTCCAAACTTCAGTTCCTTCAACTACTATTTCATATACTTTCAACTAAAGGCTTGCCATTAACTGAACCCTGATGCCTTATGTCCAATGTATCTGCTGGAATCAAATTTGTAAATCTATCTTCTCATCATTTCCTGTCATGGTCTTGGAATCCATATTTGCATATGTCTGGAATAAAGGTAAGGTAACTGTACTATTAAACAATACAAAAGCAAAATTTCTATCCCAACTGACCAAAGTTAGTTTAAACAACATTTTTTCAGCTAAGTACTATTTGCAAATTCTGCTTTATTGCTTAAGATTTTACAGAGTGAAAAACTAATGCAATAAGTAATACATTTCCAAGCTTTGATCTGATCTTACTGTCTGGTCAGTGTCCAATCTTTAATGGCTTCTCTACTAACTAAATCCTTTCATCTCTGTTAATTACTTCATTTAAATGGGCAGAAATATCACAGGTAATTCTCTAACAGTCAGAGATGATCCACTCACTCTACCCAAGAACAACTAGCCATCTCTGTGTCAAGACATGTTTTTTGTGCAGTCTGTAATAGATGACAGAAAGCCATTACCATGTATAGACTATATTTTGTGGCGTTATGAGACTTTTGGTTAAATTGTCAAAAAGCAGTCAGACTGGTTTGGATATATGTACCATTTTATATTTATTTATTCCCTTTTTATGACTAACAAGATTTTCTTCAAAACTTCAGAGCAAGTTCCTATTCTGGGGATTCTGACAAAGTCTTAAAGAGGAAAATCTTGTCTTTTACATCTGAGGCCACTGCCGCCATCCCTGGAATGAAGGGAATCAAAGAAAGCATTGAGAGACTTGGTAAGTTCATGAGCTTCTCTTATTTTTTGGATTTGCTAACCTTATTTCTTTTCATTTATTTATAAAATAGATTGAAAGTATTTGTAAGATGTTCTTTTTGTAATTCATGTACCAAAAATGTGATTTCTCTTCACACATTTTCATAAGCCATTGGCAATTAGATGCTATTATTCTGTAATGAATTTAATGAAATAAGAAATTTTTTTTTTCTGTAGCTTAACCCCTTACCAGTACACTTTTATGAATTATCTCCCTTAATCCCTTACCAGATCAATTATTTCCACTCAATGTTTCATTTTTTGGAAAATTTTTGTTTTGTTTTATGAATTAAAATATTTAAGAAAAGTATTTTGTGTGTGTGTGTGTGTGTGTGTGTGTGTGTGTGTGTGTAGCAATCCCATTTTAATACATGTTTTGTGTGTGTGTGTGTAGCAATCCCATTTTAATACATGTTTTGTTGAACAAGACTGACAAAGTATTTTTGTTTATTTTTTTTATTATGTTTTTCTTGTATACATATAAGTGTCTTTTTTTCTGGACTTAATAAATGTAAAAATTGCTCAAAAGTTTGTTGGTTCTGAGTTCTTTTGATAAAAGTACCTTTTCAGTCTCATTCAACAGTGTGTGTGTGTATTTTTTGCTTAAAAAAACATTCCCTGCTCCTATCAGATTAAAACACAATGCACCAAAAGACTATACTGTATAGAGTATAAAAAAATATCTAAATATATGCAGCTGAAGTTAAAATGATGAAGCACATAATGCATTTATTTATATAGCTGAAATCCTCACTATCAAGTGCAGAAGAATTTTTTCTGCTTCATATTTGGTATAAAATCTCTGCATTTAGATCAGAAATAGCTAAAATTCTGGCCCTAGTTGTTGCCACTGATCTCATAAAGCTGGTGCTGCCAAGCATAAGAAGTTCAGAATAGAATAAGAATGTCTAAATGTTTTTGGTTTGATCTAAAGTATTTTGTAAGCATATTAACTGATAATGTTCGTAAAAGAATAACCCATTAATATCAATATCTTATTGATTAATGGATTATAGGTAGAAACCTATAACTAAAACCAGATTTAAATTTTTATAATTAAGACTGGATTTTATGGTTAGCATTAATGGGTTTAAAAAACATCTATACTTTAGATAATAATGGATTAATACAAGAAAGATTTTGAATATTTTAGTTTTAGTGAAACTTAGTTGTATAAAAGAGGTAAAAGGGGTGATAGCTTAAAATTTAGGTTGTGTGGAACTCTCTCCACCCCAATTGCATGCATATTACAAGAGCAGGAAAAAATTTTGATTTGAGTAAAATTTACTCAAATACAGATACAGTGTGTTTGTATGTGCATAAAATTTGTTTTATTTTTTTTTTTTTTCAACTTGAAAAACCAGAAGTATTTTTTGTGATTAAATTCTTGACAGAACAGCTGTTTGAATGGCATGTTTTAAAGAAAGTTGTGTATTGAAACTGAGAATCATTCAAGACATAAATTTTGATCACACTTGAAAATTGCTGTCTGTTAATTAGACAGCTAACTGAAAATGTTTCTGGAAAATGTTTGCCAATTTTTATACATTTTGCAAACATGAGCATGCATGCATACACACAGGTATGTAAATAAATCCATATTCTAATGATGGAAAAAGCATTTTTCATACACAACAAGTATTTATTTTTTTAAATATTTTTTCTTATTAATTTAATTAGTGATGAATTTAAATCTCATAGAAAATTTGTTCCTAAAAATAAAAACTTGACCAAAGCCAATAGGCATTGTCATTTCTTTACATAAAGGCATATTTGCCAGTAATCATATAGGAAAAATAGTTTTGGGGAAAACTGTCTAAGGACTATGATATTGTGAAATTAATGATCAAACCATACCAGCAGGTTAGGTCCTCATATAATGCAAGTCAACAAAAGTGAAGTGTCAACAAAGAAGGCATGAGAGAGAAAAGACTGAGGAAATAGTTCTCCCTAGGCCATCAGAGAAAAATGGAAAAATAAGCAGACAGAATCAACATGTGAGTGGAACATAGACCAACTTAGACTGTAGTAAGAAATCAAAGTTTCTCTCACATAAAAGTGAACTAGCCAACACAGACTAGTGTTCTCTCACTCTCATAATTACAAATGAGCAATTCAAAGCTCAGATTTCTGTGTAGTACTGTCAAGTATTAAAATTGGCAAAAGGAAAATGCTATTGAAAACTTAACAACTAAAAGAAACAGCATCATATTAATAGCTTCTTAAAGGAGTTCTGGTCTTTTTCATCATTATTTCAAGACTTTGATCATTATCAACTTTAGTTTTGTGTGACATATAGTTGGCTTGGACTTGTGATATTTGAACACTGAGCTTGGGACCTCTTCAGATTTTCTAAACACAACATAGGTGATGGAGCCTCCAGTTCAGGACATTACTAACTCAGTAACCAGAACATGAACCATTCATCATCTATGTTACATTTGGTGTCATAACCAAGGATCCTAACACCATGGATACCAAAGATCATCCCAGCCATAGTGTTACATTTGGTAGCTGCAACAAAGATATCAAAGGTTGAAAAGTGTCCTCATTCCAGATATGGTGCTACATCTGGAACATGATCAGAATGACATCAATCTTGTGATCTTAATTTCATCCCAACAACCAGATCAAGTTGTAGGGTTACAATTAAATCAGCAGAATTTTGTAAACAGTAACCAACCTTTTTTTTCTGATCATTTATGGATTCAAATTTCAATAGCTCTTTTTCTCTACTGTGTTAACAACATCTAGGTTTTTTTTTATTTATATCCAAGAATAAACTAAATCTCAATAAGCTAGAATATCTTAGTTCTTCAAGAAAATAAAAGTATTAATTAATGCCATAACAAATTTGTTTGGAGCAAATAACTGAATTTTCTGAACATATCCTTTCTGGTTACTATGGTTTCAAGAACAAACATTGACAGTATAACTGATATCTTTTGATGTTTACTTATCCTATTATCTATTCTGCTTGTCCAGGTTAATCTTGGCCCAGTGGCCTTTGTAAATAACTGTTCAAAAGTACCTCCTTCTCTCACCATTCTTTATCAGTCTGTGTCTGTCTCCATCCATTTTAACCTTTTGTCTGATGAATATTTTCATTTGCCTGTTGCAGCAGAGAGAGCTTCTCGTCAGTCTTATTCACTTTCTAGCAGTTCCAGTGAAGGCGTCGTCAAAGAGACAAGAGAAATTCAGTTTATTACACCTCATAAAAAAAGAATTATTAAAGATGAAAGGTAAGTTTTACCTACTTTACCTATTTCTTTCAGATCTATGTATTTATTCACTCACATTAATTAGTCTTTATGTCACTCTTTTATTTCAGAAGTATTAGTAAAAGTTATAATTATTTCTATTTGTAGTACTGTTAATTATAATATAGCTTAGAGATGATTACTACAATTCTGTATGAACAAAACTACAAGTATTTCATATAACCAATGTTAAACAATTAGGATTTATTAAATAAGTACTATAGCAGGACCTGTGTAAATTACACACATTTACTGATAAATTTTATAATGCTACACTCTGTAGCAACCCATGACCATTCCCTGATAGTTATAAGAAAAGTGACATAGTCTCTCTTAAAAATACTGAAATGTCTTCAATAGATTGTTAGGTCACAAAACATGATTTAACACCTCACCTACAAGAAACTGCCTTTATTTAAGATACCCCTCTGATCCTTCTCTTTTTCACACTCTCTTTTTGTCTTTCTATGTCTCTATCTGTCTTTCTATTTCCCTCTTGGACACTCAACACAGCCTGGGTTTAATAGGATTAGCATGATACACATCATATATAGGTAGATATAAGCCTATTAAATAAATAAATATATCAAAATTGTTATTCTCTTTAATGATTATACAGGGTGCGATGTGTAAATTGTCGCTGTTTTATATTTTTAATTTCATGTATGTACATTGTTTGTTTTGATTTTGTCAACTGCACAGTATAGTAGGGTCATTTGGGCACCATCTGTGAAAAAAAGAACACCATGATGCAATTCACTCTGCCAGAAATTTGAAAAGAGCATGTTGTACTGCTTGGCATTCACGCTGGAAGCTCCAATACAAACATTTCAGAGTGTTTGGGTGCCAATCTGAGAAGAGTGCAGAGGATTTGGAATGAGTTGGATGAGTCTTATAGTGATTATTAAGGTACAGCAACTCAAAAAACTCACTTTGATCATTCTGATAAAAAAAAAACTCTCATATTTGTTGGTGAGGGCCTCAAACTCAATATGGAGGCCTACATTAAGTGCCTTGAGGATGTAGTGTTGCCCTGGATCAAGAGGGTGGCTGCTGGAAAACTTTGTTTGGCAACAGGACTCTGCACCATGCCACACAAGCAGGAGAAACCAGTCATGGCTGTCAGACAATTTCTGCAACCACATCACCCCTTAAATCTGGCCACCTAACTCCCCAGATTGCAACCTCCTTGATCATTATGTGTGGTGTCATTTGAGCAAGAAACCAAAAAAACTCTTTGTAATACCAAAGATGAACTGAAGGCAACATTGACCAACTTAAACAAGGAAACCATCCAGAAGAGATGCAGGAGATTCCAAACTCGTCTGGAGGCCATGGTTGAAGCCAATGGCGATTTTATTGAATAAATTTTCTGTTTAGTATTTCAAGATATTTTTGTGCAATTTTGGTAAATATATCTGTTAAAATAAGATGTCAGTGCTATTTTCATTTTTGCATAATTTAGACAACAATTTATCCATCGCACCCTGTATATAAACCGCAGATTCTAGTGACAGAAAGGAAAAGAGAAATAGGAAAAGATACTCACTTATATTTCAGACTAGATTACATTTTATTTGAACCTGGGATGAAGAGTCAAAATATCAGCTTTTCTTATTGCTGCTCATTTTATTATTAATCTACCAATAGAGAAATCTTACATGTGTGGCAAAGACCTCAATAAGGAAATATTTCAAACCTCATCAAGAGTATGAAAAGGAGGAATGAGAGCCCCAGTCTATTTAATTGTTTCCTAGATAATGACCTGTACTTTTACAAGCTTAGATTTGAAGAGATGGTCATTGATCATTTAAGTTTTTCATCCCACATCACAAATGAATCAACTAATAGAAGACAGTGAGCCTGCTTTCCCTCCTGAGGTACTGATGATGTAGGGATGGGCTGACAAGTATTCATAGTTGGGATAAGAATGATCTTGAACAAAAAAAATCAACATCCTCTATCAAGTATTCCAAGAAATAGGACTCAAAATAAACCTTTCCAAAATAGAAACAATGATCTGGAATTGGATTGAAATCAGTGATGGCATATCCATCATAAAAATTTAGGATGTTGAATTAGCAAATATGTAACACTTCAAATAGCTTGATTCAGTTATAACAAATGTATCATTGGAGATAAGGAAATTGAATATAGAATAGGCTGTGTAAGAGGTAGTTTTGCCCAACATCAGAAATTGCTACAAAAGCAAAACATTAACATGAAAACTGAAGTTATGTTCTTAAATAGCCTTATCAGATCAATAATTTCATATGGCTGTCATAGATGGTGGCAAACCATTAAGAAATATCTAAACTGTTGTATACGACCACTTTCTCAGATCAATGGTTAAAAATGGCTTTGAGTGAGTGAAACCTATGGATCTTGGTGAAGACCATCCTTCTTCAAGCATTGTGGACTGGTGCTACAGAATTACAAAGAAATGTACCAGGTAACATAAACCACATCACTTGAAGGCTTTCAACAGCAGCATGTAATTTCACATGTAAACATGGCATAATCAAGATGATGTCCCAGACTACTTCAAATCAAAGGTTAGGAAGAAAGCCTCCATCAATACTGGAAAGAGTAACAGGTACTGGGCATGAGAAACCTAAAATTGTTTTAGAAGAAAGATTTTATAATTTCAACCAACAACAGCACTGGCCAACTGTTTTCTTATAAGGAAATGGCTAATATTACCATTACCACTACTTGCATTTAGATTTTATCATTTTCTGCAGTAAGAGGAAATATTTGAAGTAACAAGTTTTTAAATTTTCAACTCAAAATTTGTTTTAAAACATTTTAGCATTCAGTCTGTATGTTGCACATTGAAAATCATGAAGGAAAAAGATGGGACAGGAGTTAAGGCAATACTGACAAAATGGTAATGGTGAAATAAGCCGTTTCCATACAGGAAACATTTACCATTCATTAATCAAACAGTTAGCATTACTAATGAAATTCATAAAATCTTTTTCTTAAAATAATTTTTCAAGAAATTAAGCTTCTCATGTTCATTATCATTTTCATACTTTTTGGTATTGCGAGAAGTTACCCATCAAACCTTTTGTTTAAGGCTGTGGAAAATCAATATCTTCAGTATACCATTATTTTCTCCTTGTAATACATGTGCTACCCATTTTTGTTGGTGCTGTTGTTGGAATAGGATATATATATGTGTGTATGTGTGTGTTACCACTATATATATATAATGTCTGGTCATTTCATCAAATTTTGGGAAGTGAGTCAAGCTTTATAACACTTTCATATATATATATATATATATATATATATATATATATATATATATATATACACACACACACACACACACACAGGGTGTGTAAGGTATTCAAGAATAAATATAGGAAAATCAACAAAATACAGCTTTATTGTCATAAAAATTTGTACACATGAACTTGAGTAGCTTCATAACAGGTTTATTTAATATATCCACTCTCAGCATCAAATGACAGCTTTGATGCAGGATTGGAAATATTATCATACCTGAATCAAATGGGCATTGTTTATTTCAGATACTGTCTTTACAATGGCAGCCTTCAGAGAATCCTTGGTATTATAGGGATATCAATTAACCTTTCTCCCAACAATGCTCCACACGTAGTAATCCAGAGGATTAAGAATAGGTGAGTTTGAACATCAAATGTTAGCGATTACATGATCATGAAAATTATCAGCCATCCATTCTTGGGTCACTTCAGCTTTATGAGGAGGTGCAGAGTCTTTTTGAAACAGTTACAGACTTCCACTGTGTACTCAAAGTTTTAACCAATTTTTGAAACCAGCATCATTAAATTATGAAAAAGTGAGAGAGGCATGATGTCCCTCACTACTCATTACTCCAGACATCAGTTTCTGGAAACTTGAGGTGCATAGCTGTTGGGACATTGAAAGGGTTTGCATATCCTGTTATTTCTCCTGTTCATCTTTTGGTCCTTATCAAAGTTCTTTTCATCTGAGAAAAACCAAAACATTCTATGTTCTGGGTTTTTAACCTTGTTAAGCAACTGCTTCGAGCAGATCAATCAATTTCCATGCATTCATTCAGATATGATATGCCCTATCCACATCATGTACAACTTGTATTGGATGTCTTCATGAACCACAGTTCTGATTGTTTCCTCTGACACCTGGATATATCTTTTGCAATCATCCACATTGATTTTCTAGGATTCTCATTAATGATGTTCTGAGCGTGTCATATGAATTGAGGTGTTCTAATGGTGTAACTACAAAGAATATTTTATTTGCTTAACTACTGGTGAAACATTCCTGTCAGAGGCTTCCAGGTCCTTCTGAACTTTGCGAACAAAAATTTGGTGACTTTTAGAAACTTTACAATCTGGTTATCTGCCATTATTTACCTGAAAAAAAAAAACAAAAACATTAGTGTCAAAGTAATAACACAAAATTGGTTTGTCCTCAAATATGCTACACACCCTGTGAATGTGTGTGTGTTTGTGTGTGTGTGTATATATATATATATATATATATATATAATGCACATTTGGTTAAAATCCAATGAAAGTGTTTTGTGAAGCTTCAATACTTGAAAAACCCACTAACATGAAAAGATGCAACATTCAAAAATCACACAATGGCTAACCCTTTTCAATTCAGAAAAAGTTATTTGATAGTGGTTTATGTAAACCAAAAATGTTCAGAAAACATTGAACATTTTATGTTCAGGCTTTGCCTGGAAGACAAAGAAATGGTTTGAACTAAAGTAAAAAAATTAATAAATAAAATATAAACAAAGAACTTTTTGTTGGTTAAAACATTCAGAGATTTAATTGATGCTTCAAACATTCAGAGATTTAATTTATGATTAATTTTTCTATTATATATTTTATAGTAGACACAAATATGCACTATATACAAATAGGCATAGATATACACTACAGTGTATATATACTGAAGATTGGTTGAGAGAATTTTAAAAAATGGACTGAGAATTTATTTGCTAGTTACCAAATTCACAAAATATCTGCCAAAAAAATATTTTACATTTTTTTTTTTTAGTCATGTGACTTCTTGCACATAAAATGGCCTCCTTCCCCAGCAGCTACTGAATATCTCCCTAATTTAAAACAATGCACTGTGATCAATTAGAAAAAAAAAAACTCATAATTAAAAAGAAAGAAAATGCTATGAACTTTACTTTCTAAGTAAAAATAAATAAATAATAAACATAAAATGGCTGAATTTTGTCTTTGGAAATTCATTGGCTGAGATTAGGTTATTTCCAATAACTTTGCATGTATTTTTAGAATAAGAATTTCTCAGTGTTCAAAGTTTATATCAAATAGCAGACTATTTCAATTTTTTTTAATTATTATTATTATTATTGCTATTGATAATAATGATGTTTCTTTTATTGGATTATTTGGATGACATGCACAGTCCAAACTATTTCTGCTTTTAGCAATAGATATTTTTGTATCTACAGGAAAGTTTAAATATTTCTCATTTCTTTTCAACATTTTCTCTTAATATTTATTTGGTCAATTATTTATTTAAAATGTGTTTCCAATCTATTTACAGCATCAATAATATTTTATAGTTATAGGAAACAAATATAAAAAAATGTCCACATGTTTCACTAATTTTTAAATAAAAGCAGATATCCATAAAAAGCAAGTCACAGTAAAATAGTAAACTGTTTTTCTCCCTTAATTCAAGTACTGTGTTTATATTCAATAAAAGAAAGTTTTCATCAGGAGAAAAAATCAAAATAGATATTTGTATTATACACACTTTTGATATTTTGGCAATTTTCTTTAGTTTTATCAACAAAGTAACTAATGCAATAAAACCTTGATTTAAGGGACCACTCATGGATTTTATTCTGCTATATGTGCTGTACCCACCAGAATGTAGCTGATCATGGCTCTTCACAACTTACTGTCCCTTGTAGCTCTTAATAAATTTTGTCTTTCTTTTATTTCTCCTAAACCCTATTTCATCATTCACTTACTCAGGCTCACTAAGTAAGTCATGTGCTGTTTTCCTCTGTCTCTCTGGTCTTCAATCTGTCTTGTGAGTATCAGATTTTCCAAATCCTCCTTCCTCATTATATGCCCTAGAAGCCTCAACTGTCTCTTCCTAATAAGTTTCTTTTTTGTTTCCATTTTCTCTAAAACTTCATTACTCACATACTTGGTCCATGGTATCTTCAGCATCCTTCTGTAGAACCACATTTCTGTTGCTTCAAGTCTCTTCATCTTCAAGTAGATTGTCCAGCACTCACTACCATACAGGAGAACAGATACTTTTTATTTTTACTGAACAAACTTAGTTAAATGCTAGAATAAATCATTCATCAAGTCTGTATTAAGGTAAAGGTACATCTTCTTAGCTATAAAGTTAACTAGAAATTAAAAATTTTGCTGATTTCAGCTATTTTTAAAGACTGTTTTAACTATAAATAAACTCTACTTTGCAACATTGTGTGTGTGCGTGTGTGTGTGAGAGAGAGAGAGAGAGAAATAAAGTGAGAAAGACATCCATCTGAATGTTTCGGGTTGTTTAATATGTAGCCAAGGCTGCTTGTTTATAGTAAATGACTGCTGTCAGTGATCATTTAGTGAGTGCACAGAACTTGCTCCTTATTTATAAAATGAGGGATTTATTGTATTTAAGAAACACATTCTCTATCCAATTAGTTTTTTAAATCAAGGTTTTGCTGCATGTACATTGGATTTACTCTAAAACACTTGTAAATATGCAACTACTGCATATCTAAATATTTATTGTTTATTTTTTTGACTATTCTATGTATATAGATAGCAATTTTTTTCTGGCAGAAACTTTCATCTTTACTCCTTTTTATGCAGTCAAATACATTCAAGCTTGTGGTTCACATTGGCTTCTAAAATCGTCTTCTTGATAAGATTGATACATTACACAAACTAAAATCTGATCATGTCACTCTTTCCATGCCAGCCAAGTGGGGATTATACTTAGGTTATATGATTTTTTTTTATACAAAATATAGTACACAATTATATATACAGTAGATATTGTCATATGTACAGAAAATATTTTGGATTGTGATTGCAACTAATTCATTCAAATTTTCTTTTTGTTGTGCTTTTAATTTTTTTTGTAGTTTTAATAAGATTAGTACTATTGTTAACAGTAACATGTCTCTAAAATATGAAATTCAGTGAAACTATACCATGCAATTTTTTGTTTGTATTTTTAGTTTTTCATTTTTATTTTATTTTTGCTTTTTTGCATTGGTTTGAATTTTAATGAAAAATGCTTTATTTTTCTAGTTTTCACTTAAAAATTATTGACTTAGTTCTCTGAGTTTCTTCTAATATTTTTTTCTGTTTTTTCCTTTCCTGAATGACTTTGTTATTATATCCACCATTTTCCTTTGTTCCTTCTTCTCAGAAATAAGAAGTGCAAGGCTTTTTCTAACCTTTTATCCTCTACCAGACTGTCTAATCTTAGATGCTAACAACAGACTGGTATGTTAGCTCCTGTATAATGTTTTTTGGTAGCTGGGGTCATAATGTTTTCAGATGTTAATTCTGCTAATACTCATTTAGCTGCTTTAACCCATATAATAATGAGAAAGGGTCAAGTTGTCTGGGGCAAAGATGAACATATCTATAACATATAAAATATAACTGCAATAAGAATTGAAAAATCCAGTCTCTGTATATTGAAAACAGCAGCATGTATGCTAATTCTTTTGTAGTTAATTAGGAGTCAGCTACCGCCATGTATAGGAAACTTTTAGAAATGAAATAAAGCAACAAGTAATAACTGAATCAAAAAGCAATAACTTAAATTCTTCTTCTTTGTGCTGTGTCCCTTCAGGATGTAAGCGATTGTGGCTTTCCACAACTTCCTATCTCTTGTAGTAATGTTTGACTTTTTGCCATACATCCCACTTTCTGCTCCACTAACCATTCACACAAGCTACTCAGGTCAGTGGCCCACTATAAAAATACATCACTTCTAAAGATAAAATAAATTTAACTACTCCTTTGATTCCTACACTTTCTTTTTTATTTACTCTGACCTGTCACTTTTAAATATTCTTAAGAATGACATATATTTAATTTAATTTGCATAAATTGCATTTTTAAAATGCAGCTTAAATTTCATGTCACCCTTGAAGTCAACTGCTCTCTGATATACCAGTTTTAAAAAGAATCCAGATCTTTAAAAACAAGTAACTTAGAAAATTGATTTAAAATTATTATTCAAACATCTAAAAAACATAAGAAGTGCAGGGTTGTGTAGTAATAGTTCAGATTTTTAATAGGGAATGTTTGATTTGTAACTCTTCCAATGAGTGTGAAATTTAAATTCTATCAAATGTTGATCAGTTAGATTTTCTAAGTAAGAACATCCTTTTCTGCTATTCAATTAAATACATTTTAAAAGCTTTGTTTTTTCCTCTAACACTTTTTCATCTCAAAATATTTGTGCTGATATGTGTTTGTTTTTAAAAAAAAGATTTTGTTTTAATTTCTGTGTTCAGTTCTCTCCTTCCTGCCTTGTGACCTGTGTGGCATATGTTTTCCTTCATTACAGAGTTTTATTAGTCAGTCACACCAAGGTTCCCCTCGCCATATATTCTGTGATACCTTACAGCAAGGTCAATCAACAAGGATCTAAGTAAGTATTACTCATGACCACTCTGTAGGCTGACGTTTATTCCAAAGATTTTGGTAATGGAAATTTTACAAACATTCAAACTGAGATCATATACTGAGTAGACATACCAAGAATTGAAATCAAAAGCTCATGATTTGTGCTCTGTGTACTTTGTCAAGTACATTATATCTAAAATGAAATCCCTCTTAGTTCTGTTTTTGTGTCACAAATAATTTTTAAATTTTAAATTAACAATCTTTATTTATTTTTATTTTTTTCTCCATGAAATTAGAAGCAAAAATAGTGACATGATTTTTTTTGCTATTAATGTTAATTATCAGCATTAATCAGCTTGATAATTAATGAGTTAATAATAGCATTGAAATGACCTCAACAAGTTAACAGTTCAGTATGTGATATTTAAAGAAATCATTTATTAAGAATAGCTTTTGTCTTTAGCTATGATTTTTTTTTTAAACATTCCCTATTCTCTGAAATATTGCAGCAATAATTTACCTTACCTTCTATCATGTAAGTAATATCTATAGTCAGAAAATTTCATCTGATTTGATTTTCAGATCCACTTTTTTACTGACTCTTGCATATTTATACAGTATGACACAATTAAAATTCTCATTGCGAATTGGGAGGTCATTTGCAGAAATCTGTCAGTCTACATTAACCTTATTTCTAAATACTACATGGCTTCCTATAGCTTGCAATGCACACACACACACACACACACACACACACGTATATATATATATATATATATATATATATATATATATATTTACTATAAAGGTTATTTTAATGGGTACACATATTTCAGTAGACATCCCTGTTTTTTTTTTGTTTTTTTTAAACAGTGAAATTAGCATCTACCATCCAAGATCATCAAAATCTTATTAAGGAAAATGTACCTCTCAGCAGGAATTGAACCTGCATTCTCTTTATCTGGAAAACCACCTTTTAGCCAGGTGTGCTGTTATCATTTCAGCCATGGGGCTCCTTACAACAAGGCAAGGCTCAATTACTCTTTTCAAGAAATGTACATCTCTCATTGGGACGTTCCGGTGTCTAACTTATATTTTTGTACCCAAAACTTAAAAGCAATTTAAGTGATTAGTGTAATTTTTTAATCCATTAATTGATTAATCCATTGATTTTTTTTTAAATCAACATTATTTCTTATTACTATTTTATAATAAGATCTAATGTCAGATTAAAAACAACTGACATTAATTGCTTATTTTAATCCATTAATTGATTAATCTATTAATTTTTATCCAACATTATTTCTTATTACTATTTCATAGTAATATGGAGGCATGGTGGTGTAATGGATAGCAGCTCAGATTGAGAAATCAGAGAGCCAAGTTCAAATTCCAGTCAAGTTCGTTACATTCACTTATGTGCAAATACCCTTGTGAAAGGTATGAATCCCTCTTCTCCCCCAGCTATGGGTACACAGCAGGACAGACTAGGTCCTATAGTCTAGAAGGACAAATCTGAATTCAAAACCTGAGGGAGTTTTGTTTATGAACCTTCTGGTTGGTTCTGTACAAGCCTTCACCACTATAATCATCATATGTGCAAGTAGTCTGACTGTTCGGTTCTAAGAACTGAGTTGCTGTAGCCTCATATGTCAAAAAGCAAGAAGAGAGTCCAGTATTAATAAGAAATAATATCAGATTAAAAGAATTCATTCATTTTCTTTTATTTATTTATTTTATATATATATATATAATTTGAATAATAAAATTTATATCTTTCTGCTTTTTGTTAAAAAAGTAAATCACTTGCTGATAAAACTTTTACTCCACCAAATTAGGCATTGTTGATAGGTTACCGATAATAGTGTAAAGGTGAAAATGAAACCTTTGCTGTGGAAATTCCTATAAAAAATATTTCACTAAAAATGCAACAACCACCTCATGCATTAACACTTTTACCTCCCCTTTTAAATTGTGTAATTAGCTAATTGAATTTTACAGTCTTGCTTATAAATCCTCTCTCCCCCCAGCTTGATAAGATCACCTGTAAGGTAATGGAGCTTGTACTTTTCATGGTAAGTGTTTACCTTGTGTTGGTTGCATGCTTTGACTTACTAACCTCTGGCAAATGGAAAAATTGTTTCTCTTTGCCATAGTTTGCTTTCTCAAAATTATTTTAAAAATACATTCACAATCTCTGCAAGTTTAATCCCATTCTATCTAGAAATGCCCAGACAAATTTGTTCATGAGGTTTTCTATATTATGAAATACTGTATAAGGAAAGCAATCATTTAACTTTGATTGCTTTCACATGCCTATAGAGACTGTCACTAAAAAGAGTAGAAATTCGATTTTGTTATCTGCAGGTTAATAAATGAGAAAATAAAATTTACAGTACTCTTAACATGCTGACTGCAAGGAGTCAAATACAAAATCTGACTTCCATCACCAACTTTATAATAGCCAACTTAGGCAATAAAAATTTTTTTGAGTTGATTTATAACTTCAACTGAAGTCTTAACCTGGTTTTCACACTAAAAGTATTACTGTGAATCAACTTGTTTTTCGGGTGCTTTCAAATGAAAATATATCAGAAAATACCAAGCATGAGATAACTCATAGTTGGCATTATAATAAAACCTGCCAACTTTGTTAACTTGTGGTTGGCAAACTCATGTTTGGTAGTCAATGTGTTAAAATGTTGCTGATTTACCAGCTGACATTTACAAGGTAATTACATAACTTTTTTATCTCACTGTAAATAATATCAAAGCCTCTTTTTTCCCTAAAATTAATGGTAATTTTTTGTTTTTAAATCAAAATATTTGTGTTATATAAAGATATAAAAGCAAGTATTCTCTTCAGTGGTAATATGTTTGTAACATGTTAAATACTTATCTTTTTGTCCCTGTTTCTATAATAAAAATAACAGGGGACCCAGAGGAAACCTGACTTCTCCATTTTGGAAGTTTCATTATAAAAATAGTGTTTCAGACCAACAGACACACTTGGTGCAATTCTAGTGGCAGCTCTGTTTGCACAGTTAATTTGTCTGCCAGAATAAATTTATAGTCAAGTTTATCTCTTCATCATTCCTTCTGGTTTTCTAAAAATATAGAAAGTTATGGATTTTTATGAAAATTATATCAACTGGCTAACAAATGGTAAAATAGCTTACACATAGTGTCATCAATCTTTTTTTTTTCAACTAAACATGGCTCAAGAGTCACTTAAGTCACTTAAGGGAGAGAGTTACTAAATGAGGCTGTTGTAAGGTCATAAAGGGAGGAAGTAAGAAGTATACATTATGAGTATATGTAGGAAAGATCATTGTTGTCCCTAGACTTGAAGAGGTTAAATTTGTAGTGATCAGGGAAGAATACTCTCTGGAATCTGTTCCACAAAATGACAGTTATGGGGGAAGAAGCTGTTTGAGTGGAATTTCTTCCTTACCAAAGGAGTACAAAGGGAATGAAGATTAGTCAATCCTGTGTATGTAACATGGTGGGTCCTACCTGTGAAGGTCTGAACTGGTGGAACTAAGGAATCATGGTTGTAAAACTAAATTAAAAAATGATTATTAAAGATTGACTTGTGTCTTTTACTTCTTTGAAGATTTGATAACATTTGGAAAATTTTTCTCATGAGCACTTTGAGAAACACAATGAAAACTTTAACATCAAAACTCATTTAGTCCTCTGTTCATCAAGCTTGCTTCACACCAACATGGTAGAAAGACTAATGGTCTGACCTACTAGAAGCTCACTTGTTGGCTTTTTTGGCAAAACTGACTCTTTCTCATGAACCAAGTCAACTTTATCTAAATAAGAAACGTGATTGAACAGACTTGACTTCATTTCTTTTATCAAACCTCCACCTGCAAAAAATATATTTGTAATTTTAGGTGTGTATAAATTAGTCACCAACAATGTAATCCTAGGGCTAATACCAATTGCTTATTATTTTATATACTTGCCATAATGTAATAGTCCATGAGGCAGCCTCACAGATTATTATTATTATTAACATAGCGTGTTGATTCTTACCTAATACTCTTTTACTTTGACCTTGAGCCAGACTAAGATAAATTTAGTAAATAATTATAACATTCACCCATAATCATGACACCAATTATACTTTCATTAACAATATATGTAGCAGTTAAGGAGACATTTAAGACAATTTTTTTCTTTTTGCTTTTGTGATATTTTCCTTATTTAAATATTGGTTTATGTCAGTTCACAACTATATTTAATTCATTTTGTGTTTTTGTGGTGAAACTTCACTAGGTTACATAATTAAATAGGAGTTTGTTTTTTTTTTCTTTTAAATTTCTCCACTTGATTACTGTTTTGGTGTTGAGGTTGTGTAAAATTATTGTTTTTTTTGTCCAATGATTTAGTGATATTTCTCCTTTCAGACCAGAGCTTTATCAAGATGATTTGCGCATGCGACATCCTTCAGGACAACGTGCTTCCACCTGCAACTATGACACATTCAATCTTGACATAATTGATAAGGTGGAAGGACAGGTAAGTTGAATCTGTAATTTAGTGGTCCACCTGCGAATTTAAATTGACCCATCCTGTAGAAGGTTTGTAGCTCGGAGAGAGAGGGGGCGAAAAAAGCACACCTTCCACAGAGGTTTTCACTATTAAGTATTAACAACTATTTTAAAATGTCATCTGTTATATTTATTCTTACTATTTAGATATTCAAGAATTTAGATTCTGTAATACTTATATCAATTTAAAGAAATAACTAATTATATTGCACATGATATCATAGGTAGGATTTATTAAAAAGTATCAAAACTTCCATTCACTTTAATGATTATATATTTAAAAACAAAGTAAATTTTTATTGTAGAGAAAATAGATGTTTAAAACTCAAATATTACAATTTTATATAAAATTTGTTTTAGCAATCAATCTTTATATCTTTTACTAAAAAATCAAGAAGAAAGATTATCAGTGGCCAGGGATTAATGCAAACATTACTGACAGATTAGGGCTATTATAATGTATAATGTAAGTGTATTACTAATGGTTTCGCTATAAAATGCATTGAAAATCAGAAAAAAAATTGTCAGTGGCCAGGAATTAACGGAAGTATTATTGATAGAATAGAACTATTATATGTATAATTGATAAATTGATGTCATGACAGATGAGACTCATATTCTGTATATATTCAATTATAAATGGTCAGCTTTTAATGTAAAAAAATAGGCTGTTCTTAATTATAAAATATGGAAATTATAAATCCTGTTTATTATTTAACATAAAATATATTACCATCTCTTTTGAGAGGTACCAATTAAGCCAACACATTTTCACTGCTTATGATGAATTACATGGCATTCCATGTCAAGCCTTTTTTTGCTGTCTGATAATTTATGGAATAAAGAAATAGTTGGTGTTCAGCACCAACTGAGACATTGTCTATTGTTAGTTGATATGATTAATATAAAATGTCAAACACTGTTAGAAACTAGATTTGGAACTGTTTGTTGTCTGAAGTTTTAAGATTAAGTTTTTTTATTATTCTACCCATTAAACTAACTAGGAGCTTCATAAATGTTGTCTGAATTTCTGAGAGGTATTTCTTTCATTATTCCATGCATTTTCTTTATTTGTAATTTCATCTTCTTGCAATGTTTTTCTTTAATACATTAAAGACAAATATGATAATAATGAAAAAATGAAGATATTTATAAACATGTGTAATAATGGAAAGAGTTTGTCTCACAACATCAAGCAACATTTATGAATATACAAGTCAAAAGTTTTCAAAACTTCAGACAGCAGACACCAGTTCTTAAAATATTAGTCACCCAATATTTTTTTAAATGCATATCACCACCTTTACAATTGGGATAGTTAACAGATCAAAGCCTCAAATTCTAATGCTGCTCAGAGAAAAGAATTTGCAGGCTAGATTAAATAATTACAAACTAAGAGCAGTAATTTAAAATTATCTGAGATGAAGCTTTGACTAATATTTTAATCTTTTTGTTGTATATTTTTTATCAAAATATTTTTGTCAGTATGTTGTTTTACTTACTATTAATCACTTTAGTAGCTGAGAGGTTATAAGTGTTCCTACATGGCATAACAAGTTCCACTAATAAAAGATACAAGTTTGAATTTTCTACAAAGTTACAGAACTTGTTCAAATTTACTGCAAAATGAAAAAAATACTTTTTTAAAAAATATGAAATAATTACAAGTCATTTTACATGAAATTTATGCCAAACCTCTGTGAAGAAATATTTTCATATTGTAGAATTATCACAATTGATTTTCATCAGACAAATCTTTGATCTTCTTTGTATTGTTACCACATCACATTTTATCCAATCCATTCTACAGCCTTCTTCAGGTGTTGACATTTTATTTCATAAAAAAGAGACTCCTATCTTTCCTTTCAAATTATCAACCTGTAGAAGACTACTGAATAGATCATATAAAACATAGTCATAACAAATTCATCAACATAAGGAGTTCTACTTTCCAGAATAGGTTTCCCAAAGTGTTTGATATTGATACTCAGAAGTCAATAAAACATTTTAGGCCATTCAAAATTACTTAAGGGTTAATTGGAATTCGTGATACAGAACCATATCAACATCTCCTCATTGCATACTTTAGTAGATATCCAACAGATGGTGATGAAATTGCAATGGTTGAATTTTTTCCAAAGAAATTTCACTACATACATATGGTAAATCAAAAGACAATATTTGTTTTGTTTATTATCTCTTTAAAAGAATGAACTACATGAAAAATCCTCTCGTTTTAAGTGAAAATAAATAGCTTTTTTCTATTTTATGGTATATACTCTTTTTTTTGCATTTGCTTGTGTTTTGAAATTTTAAAACATTGATCTGTGCTTATTGTGGCTAGTTGACTCAATTCATTTATTATTATTTAGCTACAAACCTAACAATCATTATAGCTGCAACAGATCCCAAAATTGGATATTTGAAATTTGGATTTATACCTTTACCATCAAATGAAATAAAGCCTATTTGCTTTCCAATGTTAAATGATCTTCGTAATAACGCTATAAAACCTGCAATGATGAAAGGCCACTTTCAAATAATTTACTCTTATAAAAATATTAAAATTTTCTTTTTTTTTTTTTTTCCCCTTAGGATTTATTATTATGTCTTATTTAATTTATTAAAGCCTCTGCTTAGAAGTGAGTTAATGGTCTTATACAATATTTCCTTAAACCTCACAAAATAAAGACCCCCCACAAACTATTGCAGAGATTATAATATTTTCAATTAAAAAAATGATTAAAGCTGTGATGAAAAAAAGTTTCTGGTCCTGTTTTAAAATCCTTGCATATAAAATGCAAAGACATTGATAAAATGGCTGAAAATCTTGAAAAAAGCTTAGGTATTTGAGCTTAGACATTGTAAGTTTTCTATTTTTCAATTTGATGATAATTCAAACATCTTCATGGCGTATTGTAGTGAAACCCCAAAACCAAATTATTCAGAGGTTTTTGTTTACAAATTATTTTAAATACAATGTGTTATATTCTGTGCTAATAGGAATATATACTTGAAAAACAAGGTGGATAAAATAAGTAAAGGTTTATTGTAATAACCAGTACAATAAGAATAAAGGTAACAGCAGTTATGCACAAGGTCATCACAAGTCAATCCAGTAGTGATTGCTACTATTGGAAGGTCGGTAGTTCTCGCATAAGTCAGAGTTGTACTCAACAGATACCAGCTAGTCTCTGTAGTCCGTTGACTTACAGATACTTATAGGTAGTTACTACCTATAGTGTAGTTACTTTTGGGGGTGACAGGTTATTCCATTACATCACAATGCAAAAGCCTGGTAATGATTTTTGAATGCTTGGGGGAATATTTAAACAAGCACAATATTCCACTCAGCAATATCATTGCAATGGCCATTGAAGGTGCACCTTCAATAGTTGGCCGTTATAGAGAATTTGCTGCCTTAAGGAAAACGTCCCCAATGTGCACACTATTTAATTTATATTATACAGACAAAAACTCAATAACTTGTATAATACTCTATCAGATTGATAAATTGATAAAAATTAAAGCACATGCACATGTGAAAAAGAATGATGAAATGGTCAACTAATTGCTGTTACTTACTGAAGTCAGGTGGTTGTCAAGAGGTTTTAGCTTGCAAAGGCTTGTCAAATTATATAACTCATCTACTGAGTTTCTTACAGGTGGGGATTCAAGATTTGAAAAATAAGATGAACCCTCTTTTCTATTTGGAAGACCTATATTCCAAATTTTACAATTTACAGACTCTTTTATTAGACAAAGGTTTAACAATTATTCAAGCTTGATCAATCCTGTTAAGCTTCCAATTCAAAATAGACCTTTTTAAATCATCATTACCACAAAGAGATTTTCACTATTTTTATAATGGAATATGATAGCCAAGTTATTCCTGTTGATGACTTGAATATCTGTATGAAGCATCTTGTGGCTGTAGACTTTAAAGTGCACTTTGAGGATTTGGAGAAAATGTGCATATCTGACTGAGTTGTTCCAACATTTAATTCAAAACTGGAAAATGAATCTAATCTACAAGATGGACTTCTTGAACTGCACATGAATTCCAAAGTTAAATCACTGTTCAAACATATTACACTGTAAATATTGTCACCAAATATCCCAAACTTTATGCAGACGTGGACCTGTTTTTAATTGAATTTCAAAGTTCCTATTTGGTTGGAGTAATGGATAGCAGCTCAGATTGAGGAATCGAAGAGCTGAGTTTGAATTCCAGTCACTTACATGCTAATACCCTTGGGAAAGGTATGAATCCTCTTCTCCCTTCAGCTATGGGTAAATAGCAGGACAGACCGGGTTATATAGCCTTAGATGGCAACTGGTTTACCACAGAAAGAAATGGCAACTTACTGCAGGAAAAAATCTGCCTCATCAGTCATGTATCGAAAAGATACATGATCGCCTAAGCATGTATCATGCATGGCACATAACTGACTGTCTGGTTTTAACAATATGAATTCATTTCCTGCAAAGAAAAGCAACAAACAGAACATAGAAATATGTGGTAAATTAAGATGAAAACTCACAGATTTAAAACTAAATATCAGTGCTCTTCTGAAAGATCAACCACATCCTTACTATTAAAGAGGTATTTTTTTTAATACCTTGTCCTTTCAGGGCATAAATGATCACAACTTTCTACAAATTCCTTTTTTTTTTTATTATCTGTAAATTGCCATGCTTTCTTATGAAAGATAGTGGGGTATTTTCCTGTTTTGGAATTCTGAGTTTTCTTTCTTAGATTGGTTGCCACCTAAAGCTAAAGAGCTCAGTCTACTCTGCTGTTTAATTCACAGCTGGGAGTGGAGAGATAGAATCATACCTTTTACAAGGGAATTTGTGTGAAAATGAACACAACTGACTCTGCTGGAATTTGAACTCAACTCACCAATTTCACTTTCTGTACCAATAACCATTGCACTACCCACACATTCACATTAAAGAGGTCTCAATCAATAAAAAAATTATAAGTTGTAGAATAATTAAAAATATATACATTAATAGTAAAATATTACGAAATGTAATAAATCCTTCCTTTATTTTTTTATTTATGAAAGAGGTCAGACAATCAATAAATAAAATCACAATTACATTTATTAAATTTTGTAATATCTTACTATTATTATACAGTGCGGTGCAGATAAATCTGACAAAAATTAATGGATAATAAAAACTGTTTTTTATATAAAAATTTAATATATTTCAATGAAACTTTATACAGAGTTAGGCACATATATAAGGTACAAAAATTACTTGATGTGGCCACCATCAGCAACCACCACTTTCTCCAGGAAGAACCAGAAGCTGGAGCAGGCCTTGGTGATGGTGTTCCTGTCAATATTGGCCATGGCTTACCTGATGGCTGCCTTGAGAGCCTCCTTGGTATTGTAGAGCCTTCTGTTCACCTCCCTTGCCAAGAACCCCCAAACAAAATAGTAGGGAGGATTGCAGTCAGGCATTCAAGTGGGCCATGTCAGTATGGTATGGTAAGTGGCATCTCTTGAATACAAGATTTGTAATTCAAGTCCTTCTTGATAATATGCCCAATTGTTCACCTGCTAGTGCTCATTTCCTTGGTGATTTTCCATATGCTTTTGCTAAGGTTGGTGGCAAACTCTGACACCATCAGGGTGCCAGAATGCTCCTTATGAGTCTTGTGTTCTGGCCTGAAATTGTCCTTGTTGTCTGAGGTCCCATATGCCTTTGCAAGGTCGGCCATGATTTTAGGGTATTTAAACCATTCAATGATTTCTTTGGCTTTGTGAATGGCATTAAGACTTTCCACAACAACAGCTCAATGATCAAATTCTGAATACATGTTGATTACTAAGCATCAATAGCTAGACAGCTACTGAGGTGTAGTACTTTCAAAATTGTGCTATGCTGTGATGTCACGGCGCTGTTATCACATAAAAATTCCAGATTTATCTGCACCACACTGTATATAGCTTTAATTAGTCTCCAACTTATAGAATTTTATTAATTTAAAAAAATTAAGAAGTCAAAAAAGGTCAGTCATCCCCTGAAGAGGTCAGTCAAAAAAGTTTGGGGACTTTTGTTCTAGACAAAGCCTAAAATGTTAATAACATCTGTATTTATAGACTTGTTTTAATAATAGAGTGAATATTCATTCTAATTGTAGTTATGAAAAAGCTAATGTTGCCATTATCTCAGATTAAATAAGCCATATTTTATTTTTTTTTATTACTTACAGCAGGATATTTCCTACAGCCGTTTCTTGGTGCCAACCTCTCAACAATCTATTATGTGGAAGACCCATACGGAACTCCCTTCTGCTGTGGCCCTGGGAACTGGATTCACAGGTCTCTGCTCTGAGCCTCCATCAGGTTGGTTCTCACAGAAATAAAACTTTTCACATCTTTCTTCAGAGGCAATTTTTTATCAGGAGATTTTTTTTATTTTCCTTTTCCCAGTTTGAAACTAACAATATTTTGTTACAAATTTTAAAAATCATTATCAAGACTGTTTACAAGTCACTCAAATTTTTAAAGCTTTTACTGCTGTTTATTTATTTATTCTTTTTTTTCACTTAAGGAGAGTAATTTTAATTGAAAGTGTTACAAATCATAACACATTTTGGAGAGATTATTATTTAAAATGAAAGAAATTGAGCATTATAGTCACCCCATGGTAATGACAAACATAACTTCTAAGAATTTACAAATCAAACACTTTGATGCAATTGCTATAAGGCTTTTTTTTATAGATTTGCATATATTGCAAAAGTAAAATTAATGGCCAAATTTACTCTATATTTTCCTTTATTTGATAAAATCCTAATTTCCTAAAGTGGCAATTATAAATATCTTTAAAATGATTGTATCATATGTACATTATAATGTTACAATTTTTTATATACTTGATGCAAAGTATAATTTTTACTTAATATAAATATAATTTCTCAGGAATTAATGGATTTTATTTATAATCCAACATTATTTTTTACTACTATAAACATATTTAGTGGATACACATCTTTGAATAGACATCTGTTTTTTTAAAGAGTGAAATTGACATCTACCAGCATGGTCATCCAAGAGTTTTAATAAAGCCTACATTCCCCTTGTATTGGGGTAATCACCTTCAATACAAGTGTCCTGTTGAGCTATGGAAGACTTTCACAGTAATGTTCAAATACCTTTTTAAAAAATGCATATCTCTTGGGATCTTTCAAAGCCAATATCTGCTAATTATATTTTCATATCTAAAACATAAGCAAACTAATTTCTAAGGAGTTAATAGATTTTATATATAATGCAACATTCTTATTTCTTATTACTATAAACTTTATATTTAGTGTATCCACTATATGCACATATCAACCCAACCCCAATAATAGTAGCATTCCACTTAGTGCAGAAATTAATTACATCAAACTTAGCATTAAAATTAAAAAATAATGAGAAAATCCACTATCAATTGTTGAAACCTGAACAATTATGAGTTGAGGTGCTGAAATATAACATCTATCAGCAAGGTGCATTAATCCTAGTAATAAGAATATAAATATCTATTAGTTCAACACCCACCCATTGAAATAATCAGAATCCTTGGCCTTATTCTTGGCTGATATCCTTTATAAAAATTGTGTTTTACTAAAGATCAAAAAGCAACATACTTTTTGTTTTATAGAAATTCAAATATTGTATTTCAGTAAAATAAAAATCAGGAGATGAATAAAATGTAATGTTAAGTAACGAAGATTCAAGTCTCATGTTATCATTTAACTGACATAACTTCATTATAATAATAATCATTTGAAATAATAATCAAATTAATACCACCAAAACAAACTTGTATTAATAATATCTAAGACTTTCTTACATTAATAATAAAAAATATAAGACTTAAGTTAATAATAAAAAAGGCCACGGTTTAACATTTACTTGCTAGTTCTTTATGTAAAGTGTTTACTAGAGAAAATAGATGAAAACTTTAATCTGCATAAATAATTATTTAGTTCCACAGCAAATACTCAAAGTACATATAAGAAATAAGCTGATACCAAAATTTCCATGGTACATTTAGCATATAAATAGATATAATGAATATAATATTAATAATTTTAAAAAAAATGATCATTTAATATTTATCTATTAAACTGAAAATTATAAAAAATTTTAAATTCGGAGGCATACCTAGAGAGTAGGTAGGGTCCATTTCTATCTCTCTCCTCACTCACAGAAGAATTTGTAATTGTCTACTTTTGGTGGTGTTGATTTTGTTGCAAGATGAAGGTCAGTCAGAAGACTGATAGAATGAAAATCAGCATTGTGACATTAAATATAGAATTTCATGACTAATTGCTGAATTTTGCATATATATTTTTTACTTAAAATTTGTCTTATTGAGTTTTGGTGGTACTAAATTTGGATGTTATACAGTGAAAATGAAGGAGAAAAAGAGGTTCAATAGTTAAGAATTAAAGCAAATGTCAGACAGATTTATATGAATAGTGTAAATGTATTGCTAATGATTTTATAGAAATGCATTGATAATCAGGAATTAATGCACAACTAATGTTAACTGATAGAATGGGGGCTATTACATAATGTGTAAGAAGAAAGTTAGGTTTAGCAAGAGTTTTAATTTTGTAATTAGTGTTGAAGATCTTGAGTTCAAGTTTTGATTATTTCTACTTTAATCACAGCAGAGGGTGAAATATTCAAGTAATTTAGAGAATATTTTTTAATGTTTTCAAAATAGTCCATTCTACAAGTTCTATACAAATATTTTTTTATCTGATATGGCTTCTTAATCAAATATAAAGGGTAAAGATTATTTCCTTACATAACCAGACCTTTTTGTTATTAAGTTGCTGTCATTTGGTTTGTTAAAATGGTGCTTTTTATATTCTTTGATAATATTCAAACATGTTGTGTGTGTTTTTCTTTCACTTAGACTGTTTGATTGAAAGGTGACAATTTGTTTTTGTTTTTCCTTGACAAAAAATATTCTCTGCAAAATATTTGGAAAACCCAGATATTTCCACAAAGTTTTTCACATTTATTTCTGTCAGTATTTACTTGAACAAGCAAATAGGTTTTCAATTTGAAAAACATACTTAAGAGACACAAGATTTTTTACATTAATATTACTTTTAATTCATTTATTCTTGCATCTTCATTTTTGTTGTTTATACAATGGTATTTTGACCCAAACTTTCTCTTCTAATTCAGTTACCTTTAGTATCCTTCTTGTATTGATGTCTATTTATTGCTCTTAAAGAATTTTGATTTAAGTTATTATCTCTTGATAGTCTGGCTCAATTACTTCTTTAAGCACACCGTCCCAAAAACCTGCACCTTTCCAAAATTGAATTGCCTGTAAAGAGTTAGTAATTTATTTTTATAATCAAATTAAATAGCAAAATAAAAATAAAAAGGTAAAAATTTTAAATGTTTTGTGGAATTTTTTCCAATTCCACTTTTCTTTAAAACCCTTTCAAAGTGACATGGCTATTTTCCCAGTGTATCTCATATACACTTTGCTAATTAGAAATTAAAAATATGTTGTATACTTTTTAAGGTTTTGGGTTGTCTCCCCTTCGGAAATATTACACTCTAATGAACTGATATTACAAATTTCATTGGGTAAAACTCATTGAAGAATCTAGGCTTCTACCCGATTTTACTTATAAAATAACCATGATAGTTTTGTGCCATTATAGTGTTACTTTTTATTGTTTCTTTTTCAGAACTCAGAAAATATCTAAAAATCTACTTTTGACCATATGATTCCAAAAATATTTACTAAGCTTACCTTAGTTGTGCACAAGGTCAAATATGAGAAAAAGTGGTTTAGAAGCTTATGTAGGGCCAGTTTTCCTAATAGTGAAAGCTTGCCTTGAATATCTGTATTCAAATTCCTTGCTTTTAGGTGTCCACAAGCCACCCTAGTAGACAGATGTACTTGGAAAACAAGAGTATCTGGCCATTATATACATAATAGCTACTTGTTTTCTGAGTACACCTATCAGTTAAGGTGGCTAGCTAGTCTTTTTCTAAATACCTTATGTACATTTATGTTTCTTTAACACCCACTGAACCAACCTGTGGTTTAGACTGCAAAATTATGCTGAGCAGACCATAGTTACAGTTTCTGGGAGAGAAAGCATATAATCTGTCAACAGTTTAAACAAGACCAGTATGCTCAAATCCTTAGTTATAATGACTTGTGACTTTGTGCTAGCACAACCATCAACAGCTTCCAAACAGTTTTGTCTACCCAATTTCACTATAAAAGCTTCAGACATTTCAACAATGCTGGTATTATTTTCCCAGTTTGATAACATCAAGAAGTGACCTTGACAAATTGATGATAGTAAGATTCAAACCCAGGTTTCATACTTAACACATTGCACCAATGTGCAATGTGTTAAGTATGAAAAGTATGTGTTAAAAGTATGTGCAATGTGTTAAGTATGTGTTTCATTTTGTAACTTAGAATCAACCAGTTTATTTTTCATTGCTTTGCTAGCTTCCCTTCATCAATCTAGCATTTCAGATGGAATTCATTTTCAACAATCCATCTGACTCTTGCTCATGGGTTATGATGGCATGAATATTACAAATATTTGAGTGCCTACAAATGGAAAGATCAATGATTTAAAATCTAAGTTCTCTTTTTAAAAGCTGGGTGTATGGTAACAAGCCTCACCACCCCAGTAATGGGGTAGTACTTCAGTTAGCTACTAAAGCACTGAATCCAATCTGTGTGCTTTTTCTTTTATCTGCAGGTTTGTATTTATTTGAAATGAAACAAAACTTCAAATCTTTCATTTTTTTTTGTTTTACAGATAGTAAAAATTAATCTACAAAGTTTGTACACAAGAAATCAAAATTAGATTGACAAATTAACAATTCAGAAACAAATTTCTCATCACAAATTACCTTCTTCATTTCAGCTGAAGATGATAGCAATAAAACATCAAAATATTTTTATTCCATCTTTTTCTGTATGTTAATCTAATTTGGATTTTTTTTACAAACAGTTTTCTCAGATAGAATTTTCATCACTCCTTCTTTTTCTTTTTTGCTCTCTCTTTTCAAAAAAATCCAATCATAAAAGTTTTCCATTTATTTTAACCATTTAGGCATCCAATTTTTTTTCCCAAAGATTTTTTTCCAGGAGTGAAAATCAAGGAAAATATTTGATGACTAAATTACAGGAAATTGATGTTAAGGAAAAAGATTTCCTGTTTTATTTGAAAACAAGAATATTTGATATTTAAATTATGATCAAAATTATTCAAATGTCATTCAAAGTAACAAAAATGCAACTATATTTGGGGAGAAACCAAACAATTTATTCAAATTTCATCCCATGCAAAACTGAGAAAATTCAGTTTTATCACCATAAATTCATATCATTTGTTAAATGGATGAGTCAAAAGTTGTAATATTTAAGTAATGCAAAAAAAAAAACTTTGTAAAATTACATCATTTACACTACACATAAAACATTTTTTCTCTTTCACAAAGTAACAGATTTTTTTGTACAAAATTATTTTCTTAACATCTTTTCTCTTTATGTTGTCTGTTTTGTTGATACCCCACCCCTAGAGTGGACACACCCATTTCTTAATTCCACTATCCCCAATGTTTGCATGCTTAACTATTCTGGTCAGTTTCATTTCTAAACCTCTGACTGCATATCACTTGCCCCACAAACTCATTCCATGTCCTTCTTTAAAAAAAAAAAAGATAGAATCAAAGAACCAGACGAGACAATGTCGCATGCTTTGTTTTCCCATATTTTCCTATGTTTTATTTTTCTAACCCCTTAGGTCGAGAAGTGTTGCGTAGTATATCTCATGACTCCCAAAGAGTAAGCAGTGTGCCACCCTTAGAGACAGGTAAGACTAGAAGTGACCATCAAGTAATTCTGACTGCTGCCCACCCCTATATGCCATCATCTTTATTGCTGTTGCTGTTGCTGCTGCCATTGCTTGTCCAAAGATGTGGGGTGCCTACTACCACCATTACTACTACTACTACTACTATTACCACCACCACCATAACCATCACCACAACTACTACTACTACTACTGCTTGTCATGCTTACTTCTTTGGGTTTATGCTTGAATATTACTATATTGGGAAAAATAAATTTTTCTTAGGTAAGATTCTCAATATTCAAATGTTATCAAACTGTAAAATGGACTTTTCTTTTTGTTGAATCTAAATATGAGATATTGTAAGAAAATGAGTAATTGTCCCTGCTTTCCTACAAGTAGACAGCATAAAAGTATATTTAAAAAAAAAGAAAATCCCATATATTTTCCTGTGTCCAAAGAATTAATCTCTTATGTTCTTGCAAAATTTGTTAATTCTAGGTGGCATATACTTCATTTTCTTTTATTTAATGAAAAGCAAAATATTAGGGTAATGTCATTTTTTCCAAGATATTTCAAATCTTCTTTGTAAATTTAAACCTTAGCAACTAATTAAACAATAGGGTTAGATTTTATTATTACTTGTTAACATTTATAAATGAGCATATGGCCAAATGGATAGAATGTTTGCTTTCTGGCCAAATGGATCCAGGTATGAATCTCACCATGGTTGATTTGTCAGGGAGGTGACTTCTTGATCATATAGATCAAGGGAGGGAATCCCAGCACATGACAGATTTGGAAAGTGCCTAAAAAACATACCACAAGTATCTTGTGAGTGAAATTGGATAGACGGAACTGTTCTGAAGCTGTCAAGAATTGTGCTAGCACAAAATCATAGGTCATCATGACTGAAACTTTGAGTGTGCTGGCCTTGTCCAAAAAAATTGATCATGCCAGATTATATATTATCTCCCAGAAACTGTAACTATAGTCCACTCAGCATAGTTATAGTATGAACCACAGGTGGACTCTGCATTGAGTAGGCATCTGTAATAGGTAATTGGTAGCCACCCTGGCAGATGGGTGTGCTCAGAAACAAGTAGCAGCTGGCCATCACTCATTAAAATAATTGATAAAATCCTGGACACACACAATTCACATTTATATTATATATATTTGTGTGTTTTTGTAAACATGTTATTCAAATTATGCAAAAGTTATTTTTCTCACAATAAGCTGCATTTCAACATCAACTTTGCTTGAGTTTTATTAAATTGCAAAGGAGATTGTGGAAAGATCATCTCACTGGTTAAAGGTTTTAATTAATAAAAGTTAATAATTATCAGTTATCAGAGATTAAATCTCAATTTAATTAATTGAGATGGAGACAATCATTTGCACTTGTGTGGCAAAACATTTTTGTCATATTTATAATAAAAAATTTCTGAAAACATTATTCTAACATATATGCCATCAGTAGACTTAAATATTATATTTCTATATTTTTAGTGTGAAATAAGGCACTTTTTATTTGATTAAATTATAAAGAGATACAGAACTGGTTAAAACTTGAAAATTATTTTAGTTTGATGATTTTTTTTGGATATTTTTTTACCTGTGTTGATTCAAAATCAGTTTATCCAAAGTTATCCACAAAGCATAAAAAATATCTTTTAAAAAGATCCATCTTTTTTTTTATAGACATTATTGACATTCAGCTTTTTATAGATATTATTTACATTCTAAAAGCACACAATATGTTTGACATTCAGATTCTGGAAGCACACAAAGAGTTATGTGAAAAATTTTGATTTACTTCAAACAGGCTCCTAAAGTAGCTTTTTTTTTTTTTTTTTTTTTGACAGCATGTATGAAATGTTGCATAAATTTTGAACAAGTCTCTCTAATGTACTAATAAATGACATTAAATTTAACTACAAGGAGTAGATTTGTTAAGTTTGAATATGAAGTAGAGTATAAATTTAAAAACTGAACATTTTACAATTGTATCATAATGCCACTACCTAAAGAAACTGGTTTCAAACCCAAGAAACCCAATTCTCTAACAGTCTTATTCTTATAAATTCCACAAGGCTGATAAACATCAACTGTAATCTTGATTTAGTGGCTATTGCCCAAAATGTTGATGGTACTTATTAGGATGATTCTGATTGCCAAAAAAAGGAAAGAGAGCTGTTGGGAGCAGACATTTATCTATTTTTTTATTTGGATCAAAAATCTCTTTGTAAAATCACCCTGTGTAGAGAGAAACTTTTCTGGGAATTGTTATCTAAGTCTAAAGGACTGTCTTGGAAGTTGTCATCTATTTTATAGAAAAGTCTTTCACTTGAAAAGAGGACAATGCAAATTTGTGTGTATGTGTGTGCCTTCAATAATTTATGCTATAATTTTATTTACACACACACACACACACACACACATATATATATATATATATATATATATATATATATATATATATATATATGGGCATGTTGTTGAGTAATTGGTTAGAATGTTCATTTTCTGACCATGAAACCCAGGTTTGAATCTCACTATAGTCGAGATGACTTTTTGAAGTTATTGGCCTGGGGAAACATGGCACCTTTAAAAAGTTGAACCAGGCTTTGTGAGTGAAATCAGGTTGACAGAATTGTTCAGTGATGTTTATGCTCACACAAAGTCACAAGTCATTATGAACGAGGGTTTAAGTGTGCAGGCCTTGTTCAAACTGTTGATCATTACAAATAATGCACTCTCTCCCAGAAACTGTAATTAAGGTCTGCTCAGCATAGTTGTAATACAAACTACAAGTGGACTCTGGGTGTTGAACAAACAAATGTGACTGAGCAAGCAACTGTAACAGAGATTGTGTATGCACCCCAGCAAACAGCCATACTTGGATATGAGTGGCCACCCATTACTTATATATATTTTTGTTCATTCATGAAAATGGTAGTTAATGAACATTTAAAATATTGGCTCTCTTCTTTTTTCTTTTTTTTTTATTCAAGATCATACAAATTCTTGTCTTGCCTACAAATATAATTGTCATGTTTCATTGTTCAGTGCCATCAGTTTTTCTGATGTTGATTTTCTCTCTCTGTCCTGAGCATTATATCCTGTCATTATTAGATATTTAACTGTTGTTAGCCTGACCACCCTTTATTTTACTTTGAAATCAGAATCATTCTCATAGATAACTTCAAACATTTGCCCAATAGTTACTAAATCAAACTCTTTTTCTTCAGTTCAAATAATCAAAGACAACTGACTTACTTTGATGACTTTATAAATAGGAAGAAAAATGGACAATTTGGAGCTCAAGTAATGGTAAATAATTTATTTCTAGGGAAGGACACTATCCAAATATTTAACAGCATATTTGAGGCACGTTTATTTATATAAATGATTACTGGAAAAATTATCCTGCATCCTGTCTATAAAGATGAGATCCAATATTTTGCCTTACTATTGCATTTCATCATGGATATATCCTTTTGAAATGGTTACAGGATTATGCTCTTCATCATTTTTTATAGCAAAAATTACTTTTCTAACAAATTATAGTATCTCTGTCCCATAATAGTTGCTACATTTAGAGTATAAAAAGTGTATATATAATTGACAGCTATTATGAAACAGGTAGAACTTTTCACTACATTTCTGTATTTGAAGTATAGATTTTTTTTTTTTTGTCTTTTTCTTGCTTAGCTGATTGTCAGAGAGCAGCAGTGATAGTTAAAAAAAAAAGATGTCCAAAATGAGGGAGATATCAATAACATGAAAATCTGGAGACAATCTTCTGTAAATTTCTCTCAGATTTCATCTTCAGATGCACAAGAATTAGGTTGGTTGGAATATCAATTACATGTCTTTAATTGGAGACATAAAATAGTTTTGTTTTGTATTGAATTGTGGCAGCCAGGATCTAAAGATCTGACTTTCCTTGTACCCAGGGAGAAGTTTAAAGACCCTTGTAATTTTAACAGATGAACTCCAAACACCAAAGAAGCTGCAGCATCTATTTAGTATCTAACAAATTACTTATCTACACATACATATCTATTCACCTTTTCACTACCTGTTGCTACTGCTGCTGCTGCTTCTTCTGCTCTTTGTGTGAGTAAATCTCCTTCTCTTCCTCCTCCATCCTTGTTACTGCACTTATTTCCTTCTCCTTGTTGTTGTCATTGTCATCATTATCTCCCTCTTTCCCTCCCTTCCTTCACTCACCTGTTGTTCTTTACTTACATCTTCATCTCTCTTTCTGTTCAGCAACTTTCTCTAGCCTCATCCCTTGCAGTAAGATGTAACCTGACGCCTCTGTGCCAGTTTCCATGGTAACAGAAAGTAATTGTCTGGCTTCTGTCGGCATCCACATCTTTGTCTTTCCGTCCTCTTTGTTGTTTTGCTTTCCTTACAGCTCCAAACAGCAATGAATTATCTGGAGGGAAAATTAAGGACATCTTGCTTTAAAGCCAAAATAACGTTAAATTCTTTAATTGCTTCTTAAGCCATTATGGCCACCTTACAATAAACAAAAATAAGACCACTTCTTATACTTAGTGAGACAATAATAGAAGAAAAACCAGTTATCTCAGTTTCTGCGGTGAAAGTTTGTCATTTGACAAGTTTTTCTGAACTAGCATCCTTAACTTTATTTATTGTTTGATCATTTGAAAATAAGCTGGTGGGATCTCTGACCTTCCTCAAGAATATATTGCACCTGGTGATGTTAGTTTTTTCTCCCAGGCTCCACTCACCAGTTTGACTGGTCACTTGAGTGATTAAACATCCACAATTTGTCTTGTACAATGAAAAGATTTTATCTTTGTGGAATGTTATTGCATCGGACTAATCATCACTCAAGAGGTAAAAAATAAAATTACCAGAGGTATGGCCAAGGAAGGCTGGATAGCTAACCAACTGAAATATAGTAATCAAAATAAAAAAGGAGAATTTTAAAAAAGAAAGTGGAACTACCCCATTTAAGAAGTGCTGGAGAATTAACTAGCTGAAATATAGCAATCAAAACAATAAAGAAGAAAAAAATTTAAGGTTGCTAAAGATGAGTTCTCCCTGAAGAAGAATGTGAAGCTTATCAGCTGAAATGTAGCAGTTAAAACAACAAAGGAGAAAAAAAAACATATCTTAACCAGAAAAGATGGAATTGGACATTTGAGGAATAAATGTTCATTTTGTCATTCATCTTTGCCATTTCATTTTCTATATTTTGAAGAAGAATCATTATCAGCATTACAGGAGTTGTTCCTGATTGGTTAAAAATTGTAATATTTTCTTTTAATTGCCAATGAAAAGTTTCATCTATAAAGCATCAAATATTTTTATTGTTTTGATTTTTATGGGGCTGTCAACATGAATTTTTTTCATCCAAATTCATGAAAGACAGATTTGTTTTACCAATGTAAAAATTACTTGATCATACATTGTTAATAAATGTATTTTTGCACAAACAATTTGTTGTGGATTTCAAAAGAGGATTTGTTTAGTATTTGAATAAAAAGAAAAAAAAAGATCTCATTTTGTTTGCAAACAAAGAAACCTCAGTTTAGAGAAACTGGTAAATTTGCAAGAATATAATTTCCAGTCCCATTCTAACCTTCTGACTAATATCACCTTCTAAAATCTGCTCTTGTATTCTCCAAAGCCAATTTATATAAAAAAAAGTAAAACCTTTGGCTTTAATTCTAAATCATCTGTTTTTTGTTTGACAAGTTTTCTAATTTGTTAGCAAGATCCATCAATTGTGTTCAAGGTCTTGGCAGAGCATGGAGTCAGTATGGCCCAAGTTGTCAAGCTCCAGCTGCTGATAAGATTGCAATTTTTAAGTTTTATTTTGACAATGAAAATGTGCTTTCTTGTTTCAGTTGTGGAAGAAGATGAGCTCAAATATGAACCATATCTGTTGGATGATCCAGAGCTCCAAGCCGGCAGTTATCGTACACTTTTGACTTTTCCATCATACAGAGTGAGTTTTATTTGAAACTTTTTCCAAACTAACAGCCCTATTACTCTTTTCATGTCTATGAAAATACAAGAAATAAAACTTTCTCTTTCCAGAATATTTTAAAGATTTTTAAATAGAACATCCATGTGTCCCTCCCATTTTTTTCATTATGCCCAGAAGGAATATCAATGCAACATCTTGCTAGAATGGCTAAGAGTCTGGATCATGAACTTATGAAATGAATATAAATGAAAATTCATTATGCTTTCTGAGATTATGAAGTGATTTTTATTTTTTCATTATTCCATACATTTTTTTTACTAGTATCTTCAAACTTTTAATCTCGATTTTCAGACGTCCATTATTGATTATGTGAAGCCTTCAAGTTTAAAAAAGGAATTAAATGAAAAGTTCCGAGACCGTTTCCCACATATCCAGCTCACCCTGAGCAAATTGAGAAGGTAAGACTTTTTCATGGACAATTGTTTATTTCTAGCAAACAGTTTGATTTGTTAACATTTTCATGCCACACTTCTATTTGTGATGTCATCCTTGCTTCAATTGACCTGCCTTTGAATTCTTTTTATAAATTCTAGCATCAATCTGCAATAGAATATTACTTCTGCAATTCTATTTAAGGTTGCACCATCAGCACAACCTCAATGACAGTATGAAGTTTCTGGCTTTGTTTATGTAAATTATGATCGATTGACACTTCTCACCAAAAAGTGTCCAGGATTGTTTCACATCAAGTCATTTTTTTTATACTTAACCTATGATTTTAATGCTGGACAATTTCCTCACAGATAAAGATAAGAGGAGACAATAGAAATGCAGTTCTAGAGAAGGATGCTAAGAATACCATGGGTGGGACATGCAAGCAATGAGGAAGTTTTTAAGAAGAATGGAAACAAACGAGGACACATACTTAGAATCAGAAAGAGAGCGCTGAAATTTCTGGGACATAATGAGGAAGGAGCGCTTAGAAAATTTGACAACAGATTTTTTTCTTCTTGAATCAATTTGATACAATCTTTCCTTTTTATTTCAATTTGTTAATTTTTGAAAATGTATTTTCAACCAATAAAACTACTCAGCATTGGTCATTTTTAGAAGTATTTCTTAACTGGCTTTTTATATGGCACATATGGGTAGGATTTATTAAACATCTCAAAACTTTTATTAACACTAATGATTACTTATCAAATGATGGCAAATTCCATGTAATAGAATTTGGTTAACCCAATAAGAGACACAAAGTTGGTTGCATGTGGTTCTGTAAGCACCAAAAGTTACATCCTCTTCCACAATAGACTGTTGAAAGAAGACATTTTACTTACAGTTGGTGGCACTGACTATTTGCATATGAATGATACTGAGCAGGTATTAGACAATAGTCAGTATGGTTCTGGGAGAGCTATATAACACCAATGTTTTCTCAGTTGGATCATTCTCAATGTGCAAATGTGCGGAAAAACAGACAAGACAAATACAAGCTATTTCAGCAATTGATGGACAATGATTGACATCAAATTCGACTTAAAATTAATTCCCAAGTTTGATGGACCAGCATCTAGTTTTCCAGTGGTTTAATAGATAAAGAAGGAACTAATTTGCAGGCTAAGTGGAATGAAATCTCTAGAGCATGTGATCCTTTGACACCTACTGGTGGAGCATTTGCAGTCTACTAGCAGCTGAATGATAAAGCAAAATTATACATTGACCAGATAAAGACTGACTTAGGGATTTGTTCATGGCATACAAACAACTCATTGAGTGGCATCTGCAGTATGGCAAATCCATGGATGTATACCTGACTGAATTGAAGAAACTTGTGTTCTTGTTGGGTGGGATGAGCGACCATCTGCTGGCTTTCGCATTTGTGCACAAGTTGCCAGGCAATGTAAAGCGGACTCTTCATGAGTTGTCTAGGATAACCAGCTGCTTGCCCGAGCCAGGGCAATTATGAGAGATATGGAGATGGTGGCAGTGGTGACCAGGCCAATACAAAGCATGGAAGGTGATATCAGAAAGTGCTTTAGACACAATGACATTAGCTATATTGTGGAAGTTTGTTCAAGCTGAGAAAATGACAGGGGATGAGGGTGAGGACAACACAATACCATGTGCTGTTACCATTGTCATACTGTGGGCTATATGTCTCAACACTGTCTGGAAAAACATGAGAAGAGATATGTCAGTGCCAGTATCTTCCCAAGCCAGCACTACCTGTGATTGTGCTCCAGGTTGATGGCAAAACCATCACCATGCTGATCAATACTGGTTGTTCACTATCTATAGCCAACAGAGAGATATGCCAGTCATTGATGAAATGGCTTGTATGCATAGCAATTATGGATGGGGAGACCAGAACTTATTGTTGGATCAGTCATTGCTCTCCATTTGCAAAGTGGAAATCCTATCAAGATTGATGTACTGGTGGCTCAATAGAAGCCACTTGGTTTTGATCTCCTGATCAGGATGAATGTGATCAAGGAACTAGAGGGCGTAGGAATCACTCTTTCAGATGCAGTGGAGTTCTTACCATAGAGGAATCAAACTTTAGCCTTGAGTTCAATCAGAAAAAGAAAGAATGGATGGCGTCATGGAAGTGGGCCAAAAGTCAGGCACCAATGAGCCTACAAAACGAGATAGCAGAGAATCCTGTGTCTGAGCTGGTGTATAAGGAATATAGCCATGAGTTAGAAGTATGGTTGGATAATGGCTGGTTCATACCATATACTGAAGAGGAGCTCAGACCTTCCAAAGGTCTAGATCCACTGATGGCCGTTATCCAAGAGAGCAAGAAAAAGGTTACAGAGAGTTAAATGGGTACATAAATGTGTTCATGGCAAGTGCGGATGTCTGTGCAAACAAGCTAAGGGAATGGTGACAATGGGAGCAAAATGTATTGCAGTTGGACCTTAGGAGAGCATACCTACAGGTCCAAGCACACTGGTCGCTGTGACCTTTCTAGACTGTGTTATTGAAGGGGCAGATGTACTGCCTTACACAATTAGGCTTTAACCTCAATGTGGTGCCTCTTATAATAAAGGCAATTATCAAGACTACTATTGCAGGATGAAGCCGTCCAAGATGCCACTTCAGCATACATAGATGACATCTTTGTTGGACAAAAGTTGTTGCAAAAGTGCGTGATTTGCAAGTCCTGGGAGAAGTGCAGCGTGCTTCCATGGAAACAAGCAAGTAAGTCCCCAGAGTCTCCAACTGTTATCACATGTCGTAATACATTCTCTCTGTGTAAAGCTCGTAGGCCACCTTCCAGTATGTGGTTGACATAAGGCAGCTATGGCATTCTTGAAGCAATGAGCCACTGCAATAACCAAAGGGTGGGACAATGAAACTTGTGACATCCCTCTGAAGTGCATGATTCAGGAGATGATGACAAGAGTGCCTCAAGAAGACTCTCCAAGAGGAGGCTGTTGTGTGAGCAGCCCAGAAATGACAGTGTGGGTGGATGCAAGTTCTCTGGCCACCGGGGTGACATTGGGAGTGAATGGAGACATTGTGGAGGATGCATGCTGGCTTTGTTGAGGTGGTGCTCAACATATCAACCTAGCCAAGCTCAATGCAAAATTAAAGGGCATAAACTTAGCCCTGCAGTGGAAGATGTAAATGTTGCATCTGGTACTGATTCCACATGTACTCACCACTGGATTAATGACATTTTGATCAGAAAGGCACACCTGAAAATGAAGGCAGCGTGTGAGATGCTTGTGCGAACATGACTAGGGACTCTTTGGATGCTAATTGTGGAGTATGGCCACACCTTAAATGTAAGGCTAGTAAAATCCAACCAAAATAAAGCTGACAAACTTACCAGAATTCCACAGAGGTGGTTTGATTTTTTGAAAAAGGACACCAAACCTAGCATCTCAGCATGTGGTGCAGCCATGGGAGAGCTGGGTCCATGCAAATTAATGGAAATAGATCAGCATAGCAGTTACATTGGTGTTAAGTGGATCACTTACTTTATGAGTTGATCCCCCTGTACCTAGCACAGCTGTCAAGATGGTGGTTCAGAGGTGTCCTGAATGCCAATCCATAGATCCAGCACCATTGTGCTGGTGGAACGGAAGATTAGCAGTTTGCAGTATGTGGTTCAGGCTGAGCATGGATATTACACATTATGGCTGCAGTTATTACTTGACCTTGATTTACTGTGGGCCAATATGTTTCTCTGGTGACCCATAGCACAACAAGACCCTGTGAGTGTTATTCGGCAGTTGGATTTGATATTTTGTGAGAGGTCTGCCATAAGAAATCCTCAAAGACAATGATACTGTGTTCAGCTGTGCTTCTGGTATATGCATGTACTGTCTGGAAATGGGATAATAGGTGCCATAGCATAAAATGGATTGTAATGTGGAAACAGTGCCCCATACAAGAAGCCATTTACTGGTATAATGCAACACCAAAGGATGATGTGTCGAGCCCAACTGCACCAGCTAACACACTTCATATTTATGAGGTTAGGTTCAAGGGCATTGATGCTTGTACCAACACTAACACCATTGACAGAGCACGAGACTTATGAAGTTGGAAATGTGGTGTGGGTGAGACCACCCCAGAACCGATGTACCTCCAAATTTACAACCAGGAAGGTCACTGGAATCATCAGTCCACAATCTGTCCTGATTGATGGTGTGCTGCATCATGTTAAGGACCTCTGACTGGTATGGGACTAATGCTTTGATGCAAGCAATGTTGATAACTCATCCATGAGTGATTGGGAATTGGAAGTAGATTCCCAGATGTTCAACGCACCTCCTAGACAGCAATGGATGAGGATGAAGTACCTCCCCTGTATGGTGACAACAGTTAGAATACCTTCCCCACATGGTGAAAACAATGAGGACACAGTACCTCCCCTGCGAAGGACCACCAGAAGGAAACACCCTCCCTCTACATGTTGGTGCTGTGATCCAGAGATCAGGGTGGAGTGTAACAGAGAATCAGGTCAACCTTATAAGAGTTTGTTGCATGTGGTACTGCAAGCACCAGGAGTTACATTGTCTTCCACAATGGCCTATTGAGAGAAGACTTACAGTAGGTGGCACTGACTATTTGCACTTGAATGAGACTGGGAGAGCTATATAACACCAGTGTTTTCTCAATTGGGAGGAGCACTCTCAATGTGCAGAAACCAGACCAGACAAGATGAACACATTCCAATAGTGATGGGAATTAAACAATAACCATGATTCTGTTTTAAAACCAACTAAAATTTGAACCTGGTAAACATAGTTAAAGTTTTTCTTATCATTACCCACTGACTTTACTGCTGCTCGGCCACTTACCTGTTTAGTTAAAATCATTTTCTAGATTAATAAATTAATATTTCTGGTAATAGAGAAAAAATATTGAGGGTTAACAACTAAATTTTACAATTTTTTGAGTTAAGATCCATTTTAGCAAATTTAAACACTATGTATGTTGTGCTTCAAAAGTGAAGGGAAAATGATTAATGGTCAAGAATGAATGCAAGTTTTACTTACAAAATGCTAAAATACTCACAACTTTTCAGACCCTTGCTTCTAAAGACCAGCTCCCAAACTTTTGATTTTTATCAGAGATAAGAATATATTTTCTGATGAATGAGAGGGCTGGGAAAGTGTATAGCGATTTTTGGAGGGAAAAGTTCCCGATATTTCTGAACCTTCTTATCTCAATAAATACATAGAATATGCAACTCTTTGGCATTGAGTATTGGACCGTCTATGATAACATTGGCAACAGTAACACCAGTCATTTTCAAAACCTGTTTCAAGAAAGGAATCTACATGCTGGGCTTTAAAGACAGAATGTCGCCCCTCTACTAAAATTACTCAAAATCTGCTTTCTAGTACCTTGAAATTCTTGTCGTTGGCCTACAATCTTACTCAACTACAAGCTACAGATCTTTTGATTGTTTCCCTCTCAACAAGAGCTCTGAAGAAATCTTATGTGAGTGTTAACCCCTTAAGAACAATTTACTTGCTTAAAGAACTTTTAAGTGTTCAGAGAAATATTTTGAGCAAGCCTTTATACGAACACTTTTTCTTCCTTTAAATTAAAGAACTTTTCTTCTCTTTCTTTCTCATATTTTGTATATATCCCTTTACCTTTAATTTTTTTTATTTTATTTTTATTTTGTATATATCCCTTTACCTTTAAATACCTGTAAATAAACATTTTCTTCTTCTATTGTTACACTCTGAGCAGGAGTTTAAGTCTTTATTCTTTTGCCTAAAAGTGAGAATTGGCCACTCTAAACTTTCAAGCCGTTGTTGCTTTTATTGATTCTGTCACCTTTAACTTTAACCCTTTCATGTGGGACAAATTTCTCACAAACCTCTAAAAACAGAAGTTGATGTCATCAGGTGATCTAAAATTATAAATGTCTAATTTTGTTGAACATTAATCTGTTTGTTTGTACTTGTATATTTTAAAGTATCTTTATTTAATCTTTTAGTTTTTGCTTCCATGTGTATTTTAATTTGAAATGTTAGTTTAGTTAAGCCCGTTATCCATTTTCATTTAATGTGGCAGAGAATTCAATAGAAAAAGTGAAATGTATTTCATATTTTATAATCCATATACACTGATGAGTTGAAACATAACCAGTGATGTGGCCAAAATGAATGTGCATGTCAGAGTCAGGGGTATATAAGCAGGTAAGCTGGCGTTGATTGTCATTTTGATGTGTTGAATGCCACATTTGTGGAGAATAAAAAAGATTTTAGCAACTTTGAGAAAGGCCAAATTAATATGATTAAAAGACTAAGACAGAATTTCTAAAACTGGTACAGATTGCAGAATGTTCAGATTGTTGTGAGTACCACAATCTGAACAGTGTTCCAAGGAGGGAAAAATCACCAACCACCAACAAAGTACTGAGTAAGCAAGATTTATTAATACAAAATTAAACAGAAGCTTTCCCACCAAGTAGAAGTCAAGAAAAAGGCTACTGTGGAACAACTTGCAGATAGCTTTAATCAAGGTAAAGAAAAGTATACAACAGACAATACACTGATCTTTGTTATGTATAGGGTTGGTGTGTAGTATGTGATTTCAGCCAGGAGATACCAGATGAGTTGAAACAAATTTTAATGCTAATAAGGAACCTTTGTTCTTAGAGAAGTTGATCTGCAATAATTCCAATATCTACTGGGCTCACTCTAAAAGATAACAAAATAGACTTTGCATACCAGAACATCAGGGGAGCCAGGTGAATTCATAGCCACCAGATACATATTTGTGCTTCACAGGATGACAGTGGCTGCCCCTAGAATGTAAACAGGTGGTTAACCCAGCTGCACTTAAGATATTCACAGGACAATATATAAACACACTACCTGAGAAGGAAAAGACAGTTTCTCTCACAACATCGCAAGAAGATCCACATTTAAAGAAATCAACCAAAGTTATAAAACCTTAGATCAATGTTGACAAAATCCAGAGGTGAATAAACAGTAATTTTGTGCATAAGAGATTTTGTCTTTACAGTGATAACATTACAGTATATAAACAGGCCATTCAGATATAAATGGCAAGGTACATGTGCATCATTATCCTCAAGTAATGATAAAAGGATACACAATGGGAAAGAACAAGTTGGTGAAGGTAATAAGATGGTTTGGGCAATGTTCTATTGAAAAACATTGAGTCATATCATTCATATAGAAAGTACTTTGTTGCATACCATCTACCATACCAGCATCATTGAAGGTCAGATACATCCCTTCAATGCAATAGTCTTCTTTGAGAGCAGAACCTCCATTTTGCAACAGTTAAAGGACATACTTTTAACATTCTGGCAACATATCCTAAAGTAAATCTTAAGAGGTCTTATAGGTCCATACCTGATCAGCTAAGAGTTGTTTTGCAAGCACCTTGTTAGGCATGTGATCATAGTTATAAATTCTCTTTTTTTTCAGTTTGAAAAGACAGATGAAGCAAATTGCATATGTAAAGGTAAGTATTTTTAAAAAATATATTTTATATTTCTTGTTATGCACAAAAAGATGGAATAAAAATCATATTAAACATTGAAGATTTTGAAAATGTAAATATGTAAAATTTTCAGTTTATTATTTATTTATAACATTTCAGTAAATAATCTTTTGCATTTAAAAATGTTTCATAGAAAATATCAACTAAGGACCTCTTTTTTAACCAAATATTTATAGATCCCAAATTGGATAAAAAAATTAATAAATATTAACCAAAAAGCATGCAATTTTTATTTTTTTTTTTTTTAGAAAATATAATTAATTTTTTATATGTTCAAATAAAAAAAATGTCATTAATAAGATAGTGTTTCATTCTAGGATGCATTGATAGTTCAACTTTTAAAAAAAATTTTCATGTATGTTATTAAAAAATAATTCTTTAGCTTTTTGCAATGAGATATGACTCTTTGAAGTAATATTGATATTTTATTTATTCAGTGGCAATCTCGTCTAACTTATTGTCATATTTTTTAAAATTTTCAATATCATCAAATGATTGATATGAAATATCCAAACAATTATGTAAGATGGAATACATGAAAATCAATTGCATGTTTAAATTTATTTTTTTAAAAACATCAACAAATAAATAAAATATTTAAGCATTCAACTGGTTTTCACATATTCCATCTTACAATATTTCTATTCTATGTATTAATATCCAAAATTCTTTTCACCAAGTTTTTTTTTAAAAAAATATACTTGCCAGCAGATGGGACAAAGTTTTCAAAGGCAAATCCATGCAAATATCACACTGCTTCAAGTGCACTGCTATTATGACTAGGGATTTAGTTCAAAATAGACTGCTCCAAATTGCAGTGAGTTGTCCCAAATAAACCATGCATCTTATAAACTGGCAAATATAGTTATTATTAGCCAGATGAATCTATCTCATTAAAACGATAAATACAAAGGGAGACAATAAGTAATGACTCTGCTTATTGAGTCTGGGATATCTACAAATGTTCACATAAGGATGCCTACTATAGAGCAATATTTAACAAGTTAATTTCGCAAGTTGTTGTTTGTTCATTCTCACTATTGTAGCTTCAGGCCAGACTAGATTATGTATATTAAATATTAAGCTTGTACAAAATACCCTGCATTTTTATTTTTAAAGAGAATGCTGGCAACTTCTTCACACACATAATATTTGCAGGAGGAAACTACTGTAGAGTGATGGTTAAACAGCTAATTTATAGCAAGTAAATTCACTCCTAACAGTTTCCTACATATTTGTGGCCTTGTGCCAGATTAAACTTATTTAATCTACACATCCACAGAAAATAGAATACTCCTCTGGCTGTTGTTATGGGAAAGAAAGTGTAGGCCCAGCACTCAATTTTATGCTAGAGAACAATAGGAAAAACATTGGAGAAAAATGTTGGCCTCAAAACATTTTGATTGGACTGATTCTAAAAGTCTGTACTTCATATGTTGAAAAGAACAATTTTTGTTTGTTTTGTACTCTGCACTTTCAAACATACCTCTTTTAGTTCCTGTAAAACATTGCCTCTAAGAGTATTTCATACAAAATATCATTGAAATTTAATGTTAATGTTTATAGATCAGATATGGGTAACCATTTGCAAGTAATGAACTGCATGAGATATGCCTCGTCATAAGGTGGGCCACACTAGTAAAAAGATTCATTTTTACTACAGATCATATATATAAATATATGTCTTAGAAACATGGAAAAGTTTCTTTTTCTTTGGAGAAAAGATTTCTTTTATAATTAAAAAATTGAAGTCTTGTTATAATATCACTCATGACAGTGTAATTAACACATGTCACTGCATGTGATTTGTTTACAATTTATTTATTTGAAAATATTTTTTAAATAAAAAATATATTTGTTCTCCAAAGAAAACATTGGCAATGTTTTAAAATGATGAAAACGCTATCTTCAGCAAAAAGTTACAAAATTCAAGAAACATTGTACTTAATTATTGCTTATGTGACACTATTTAGCATTAGTAAACAATAAGGAGGCTAATGAATAGAATGACAGATATACCAATAGCCCACTGGTAAATAATAAGAAAGGTTAATGAATTGAATGAATGATATACCAATAAACCATCGAGGGAAAGATTAAAGATTTTATTTTTCAGAAAGCCAAAATTTCTCAAGAAACCGAAAGACTAGCTTGAAACATTTCCTTTACAAAGGGGTTGTATGGTGATATTCTCACAATTGATTGATGCCCACCAACTAAAATTGCTGGTCATAAAAAAAATAGAAATGGAGAGAATCGGGTAAGATTTAAAATCATAATTCAGAGATAAGAGTTTTCTTGGAGAATGATGGCGCGATAAGGAAAAAGTCATCTGGTTTATGTCTACTCTGGACACAGGACTGAGATGAGAACAGAATTTTTGCATAGGTAGAAATTTAAAAAATAATTCTTTTGATTAATGATCTGGGGATAAAGCCTTGCCAGAAAGTCGGAAACCATTGGTCAAAGAGTGGCCAAGGTGGCAGGTGCAGATGAGACACCGAGGAAGGTGGAGGAGCTACCCATGCCAACTGAGGAGTGTTAGTGGGAGATGCTAATAAGAGAAGGAAGAAGTTATGGGACGGATCAATACCTGCGACTGCCACCCATGGAAAGAGGGAATCTCTCAAATTGGGAAGTAATTAATTTTCAGAACACGGACAATGGAAAGAGAGTTCTTTGTGACAGAGAAGATACTGAATACCCCAACCAAATGATGCCCCTACACCAGTTTTGGTTGAATGTCAATAAATATGAAGGTCTCAAAGTGACAAAGAGAGAGATTGTTCCAGCTACTGGACAAGAAACAACACATGTGACTGCCTGCCTGAAAAGAACCTCTGACATCAGCCTTGTGCCAAACTGCTAGATTTTGACAAGAAACTAACCAGATATTGTACAAAGTACCAGATATAAACATTTTTTTTATTCAAACTATTTTCTTTTTCTTGTGTCTTCATTCCACTTGGGCCAGGCCAATACAAAGATACGTAACAACAATTTGATCCTGGCCAACCTTATGATCAAAACAAATCACAATGTGGGATAAGGCAAGGCCTGAATTGAAGCGATCACTTTATTGAACAGCTGTGGGTATTGGACATTTTGGACAACTGGGAGGGACTTGGGGATGACATTTATGCACGTGGTTATGTCAGAAAATGTGAGTGAATAAATGGGAATGAAATAAAACATACAAAATTTTAATAAAAGTTATTTTCCTCATGAAATCAGGTATGTCATTCCAAAAGCCAAATCAACTGCATACAGCTTGCAGGTCACAGTTTGCCTACTGTTATAAATATTTAGTATTATAAATATACTTGGCTACTGTTATAAATATTTAGTATTATAAATATACTTGGCTACTGTTATAAATATTTAGTATTATAAATATACTTGGCTACTGTTATAAATATTTAGTATTATAAATATACTTGCCTACTGTTATAAATATTTAGTATTATAAATATACTTGCCTACTGTTATAAATATTTAGTATTATAAATATATTTGCCTACTGTTATAAATATTTAGTATTATAAATATACTTGCCTACTGTTATAAATATTTAGCATTATAAATATACTTGCCTACTGTTATAAATATTTAGTATTATAAATATACTTGCCTACTGTTATAGATCCTACTGTTTCAAAATTGAGAAAACTTTTACAATGTGAATACTTTTTATAAAAGCAAATTTTAGCATCAAATTTTGTCAAAATTAATTTCTACATTTTTTAAAGAGAAAAGCAAATAATGAAGAATTAATTTTTATTATAAAAGAACATTTTGAGATATTTTTTCTTTTGTTTCAGTGCAATGCAGATCTGTGGATTGTGGCTCAAGCATATGTATTTTTTGAGAAACTAATCCTTAAAGTAAGACTCTTGTCCTTTTTTTTTTTTTTTTTAAATTACTTCCATTCTAGCTAATTTTGTTAAGGCTTTGTCATATTTTTTCCATGGAAAAATGGTCTCTGTTATAAGAGAGAATGATTAAATGTAACAGGATGAATTGAATTTCTCAAAAAGTCATGAAGTTCACTTCACTGACTTGCAGACACCCAAAGTCAGTTTACTACTAATGTTGCAGAAAAATCAGCAAATTGATTTGTATGCTCTTTAAAACAGTCTATTCAACTTGATGATACTTGTGCATGCAATAAGTGGCTAGGAGTGTAAAGGATTTTCATGTCCACTGACCTTATTCAGTGGAGAGGCATTGTTTTTTTATTTTACAAAGATTCATGTAATGCAAGAATACTTTGGCTTTTGAAGTACATTGTCATTTTCTTCTGTACACTAAATGACCTCTTTTTATATTTCTTTTTTTTTTTAATCATGCCCCTCCCCAAGCAAGGCAATAAAGCCACTAAGTTACAAGTGGTTGCTGAGTGTTAGAGAATATAAGGAAAAAAAAAAAACACCATTAAGGAGTGAGGACAACAAAAGAATAAGAATTAAAAAGACAGAAGATAACAATTGACATTGCATTTAAATTTTTGAGGATCAAAGTTGACTGGGAAGCAAAAAGCCAATGAGCATTCCAAAAATGTGAAATGCAAGAGAAGAAACTGTTCGCATAGAGCTTTCAGTTACCTCTAGCCATTTCAACTGTAAAATGATGACACCTTGCTGCCAATCTAGTACTGTACTTAAATTCATAAAGTCTACGTACCATAGAGGAATGTTCACTAGAACAATTACTATGAAAGTATTTATAGAAAAGGTGCAGGGAAGCTACGTTACAGTGGTGGGGGAAATGAAATAAATACCCTATTCTGTGAAAGATTGCAATGTCATTCAAAATAAAGAGAGTGAGAGCAAGATAATGCTTTTCCTCATACATAAATCTTTCTTGTTCATAAATTAACACATTGATATGCTTGAGTTGGTTTACATTCACTTACATGCAATTACCCTTGGAAAGGTATGAATCCATCTCTTACCCCAGGTATGTGGTAAAAAGCAGGACAAACTAGGTCCTATAGTCTTGGGTGTCAGCTAGTCTAGAAGAATGAAAACTCTGAATTCAGTACCTGAGGATGGGTCATTTGAGGACTTTGTGGCATGCAATGCACCAGTTCTCTGTATTCAGCTCTCCAAAAAGTGTGGTTGGCTCTATATAAGGCTTCAACACTATAATCAAATCATATGCTCAAGAAGCTGTTCATTTCTATGAACTGAGCTACTGGACCCTCATACATCAAAAAAAAAAATGGTAGAGTCCTCTCTCTCTCTCTCTCTATATATATATATATATATATATATATATATATATATATATAGATATTATTCCATGGAAATGTATACAATAAATTATTTGTCCAAATGATTAAATACTCTCCCCACTCACTGATTGCAACTTGGCAAAAAATTCCTCACTTATATATTCGCACCTGCTGATGTCACTTTCTGTTGCAAGTAAAATAACAATAATTTCTTTCATATTTTATTTGATTGCAGCATTATATAAACAAACAGAACCGGAAACTCTGTGCTGGTGCCTGTTTACTTCTCTCAGCCAAATTGAATGATGTAAAAGGACTTGATGTCACTAAACTCATACAGGTATGAGATGTTCATTTGTCAAGGTTTTTTTTTTTTACATTATGTAATACAACATAAATCATGGTTTGTGCATTGAAGTATTTTTTAAATTTTTAAATGAATTGGCATATATGGCAGTCATGAATTCAATCTCTGGGCCAGGTATTGCATACCACTGTAATGAAAATGAATGCCAAGTATGTTTTGGACTGCAAGTCAAGCTTTATTCAACTAAAAGTTAGCTACAAAATGCTGGCAGTCACCCACATAGTTATCATATTGTATGATTCAGGTCATAAGTATGGAAGCTAATACATGTATATTATTGTACAATCATACAGAGAAATTCTGGTTTAAAAACAAAATATATTTTTGTGTGAATTTACAAAATTTTGGTTTTTGTAACTTAATATTTAATTTATGCTCTACTTTCAGCAAATGGAAGATGATTTCCGGTTTCACAGGAAGGAGTTACTTGCCCTTGAATTTACCTGTCTCGTTAAACTTGAATTCTCACTGCATTCTCCTGATATGGAAGTCTATCCCCACTATCAACGTCTTCTCTACAATTCTTGACCCTGGCTCAACCCGGGCAACTGCTGACCTCCTGTCGTCATCATCATCATCATCTCTCCCTTCATCAAGGAGCCTGTCAGCATTTGCATCGGCCAAGCATTCTCTGCTGTTTGTCAGTTAGCCTCATTTAACATTTCTCTTTTATTATTGTTTATTTTTTATTTTTTCCTCGGGGAGAGAGCAACATCTTACCTGATGGCTGGTTGACAATACTTCCATCCACAAGAGATGACATATTCCCTCTAAGAAAAACTTTTTTTTTTCTCTTTTGCTCCTTCCAAAGACCAGTTTCATTTTTTTACCATTGCTACCTCAGATATGTTAGGCATCTTTTCACAAATGTTTATTGCAGTATGACACTTTTATTAAAACATAATTATTTTTTGTTAAGTATCAATATTATTCAGATTGTATGCTTATCTTGAATGTGAAGTGGATAATGTTTCAGTTTTCAATGTATGAATTCTCATCCAAAGAGCAATTCAACAAGCACAGGCTTTGTGTCATGAAGTGCTCATATACATTATCTAAGTTTCACTCTATTATTTTCACTAAAAAGATAGTTGTACATATTGAAATATTGCAAACTTTGACTTTATAATGTGTGTGTGCATGTGTGTGATAATCGATTAGGGCTATAGAGGCACCACATTTACTGCAGCCATAGCAGCAGTGGTGCGTCTTGGAGAAGATAGTCTGATAGAACACAACCCTCTTCAGGCTAGTTTTGAATTCAGAGTTATCCCAGATTGGTTGCCACTTCAAGGCAAAAGAGCTCAGTCTGCACTGCTATTTAACCCATAGCAGAAGGAAGATGAATTCATGTCTTTTCCAAAGGCATTAGCATGAAATGAACAAAACTAAATTGAGCAGGAATTGAATTTGATACATCTAATTTACTTTCTGCACCAATATCCATCACATCTTCCACAATAAGTGCAGAAACAAAACAAAAAAAACAATATTTCTAATCTATTTTTAACCACTTTTTAATTCAATTAGTTGGATTAAATTTTTATGTTTTGGGTTTAGGTCTCATTTTTTAAAATAAAAAAAAATCTTATGCCATGTAAAACCAATTCTGCAGACAACTAAATCTAAAATAACATTGAATGTTTAGCAAATCACATTCCTTGTTAGTCTGCTCTGTTCTCTTTGTCAAACTGGCTGACCAGTTCTCTGAATTTTGTTTTTGATTTTATTTCTCAAAATGGTTGGCCAATTTTTTTTTTTTTTGTGAATCAAAAGAAATGGCAAAAACTTTCCAATATGAAGAGAAAATGTCAGCTCCCATCAGAAGAAACCGTTTTGGCTACTTAATTTTTTTATTCACTTTAAAATAGACCAGTTATTATGATTTTTTTTTTCCTTCAGAAATTGCTCACCATTTTTACTTTTATAGAAAATTAAGTTTATGGAAAGAAAGACAAATAATGTGAGTATGATGAAAATATACATACATACACACATGTGTGTGTGTGTGTGTGTGTATATATATATATATATATATATATATATATATATAATGAATTCATCATATTCACATCTCTTATTGGAATTTTACTTTCCAAAACATAAAAATAATAAAATTTCAATAAAAAATATTTGACATTCAGAAAAGAAGAAATGATATTAATTTGCTGAGAATTTTTCTTTTCAAGTGAAAAAATAATAACTTTAAAATGGCTTTATAGTTGAACAAAAATATCTGCCTGTACAATTTGACATTAAATCTTTCTTTATTCTTATGTTTCTGAAAAAGAAATTGGTGACTTTTTCTGTTTCTCTTCATACTCCACACCTCCTTTTTGGTTTAGTTGATTGATCTGAAAAGTAAATGAACTAAGCATTTGGATTTCATTAAGTTCATCCAGAATGATTGACAATTCTTACAGTCATTTTCTAGTTGTCATATCATGTTAAGTTAAACACATTGATTGCTCACTCTGCCACCTGAAGATGGGTGGAGAAAGTATCAATTGAAATATAAATCCAAAACACTGTAAATTAATTTTTTTGAAAAATTAATTTTGCAGAAAGGGAAAGTTTAAATAAAAGTAAACAATATACATTATAATATTATCCTTTTAAACTGAAGGGAAATTTTGATTGGCATATAACCATCATAATGTAACATGCATCATCAAGTCATGTGATTACAATGATGATATTTGTAGAAACAACAAAGGCAATTTGTTCAAAACAGTTATTAATGCCAAAATATTAGCAATCAGTTCAGTAATTACAAATTTCCTTGCATAGCATCTGAGGATTGCAAAGATGCAGTCCCAGCTGAGCTATCATCAATATCTTGCAAATAAACAAACAAAAAATATAAACTACTATAAACTAGTCCCTTCAGCTTTAAAACCAACTTTATGACTCTTCACATCTTCCAAGTCATATCTTAATCCTATTGAGATGCTTGTGTAGAAAGATATTGCTTTCTTTAAGTCAAATTATGTACTGAACTGATTTTAAGTTAAATTTGGTATTAAAATCTTGTGCATTTAAAAATGTTACAAAAGATTGTTTTTGCTGACTCCACTTAAACTTTTTTTAAGAATAATTTTGCTGAAAAATATTCAAACAGCAAATTCTTTTTTTTTATTTTACCCAAAAGAATTTTGAGTTACCTCCCTTGACCTGTTCCAAATTAAAACTGAAACTTGATAAATTTTCATTTTGTTTTGAAGACAGTAATTTCTTTTGCTTTTTTAGGAATTTTCTTGAATTTAACGACAAGAACTAATCAGTATTTGCAGTTTTTCCATAAAGGAACAAACAAAAAAACAAATATATTTCTTGTAAAATTCCAAAAGAGAAATATTTTTCTTCTATCAATTTCAGTTTTTGAAGTTTGTATCAAGTTATTTTTTTATAAATTATTTCCTTCTCATGTTTTCAATTATCAAAATTAAAATTATTTCTTCAGTTTTAGTGACACCCTTTATTCCTACTACAAAGATATATATATATATATATATATATATACACACACACACACACACACACAGAATGTTTAGTGATTATCTTTAGTTCATGTAAAATTTTCTTCCTTCCATGTTTTACCCACTTCAAGGTTTTGTTTTGTGTCTCCCTACGCTTTTCTGCATGGAAACTATCAAAAATCACAGTATAAATGCTTCAAGTTTCAGTCACACATCATATGCTTACCTTGCTTGCTAATGACACATCAAATTGACAACACCTATACCTATAACACTCAACTTTTTCTTTAGATTATTTTGAAAAGAAAAAACTTGAATAGTTCTTGTTTAACTTGCTTCAAATAGACAATTTGTGCAGGATGGAATTAACTAAAATGACATTTGAAAGTAATCAGTAAATGATAAATTGTTTCCATCTTTCATTTTTCAGTGGAAAGTTATGAAATTATAACCCAATTATTCATACTTTCTTGTTTGTTGATCAAAAACTGATTATCCACAGTTTATTTTAGTGTTACTTTCTTCTTTTATATTGTAAAATCTCCTAACCCCAATACACAAATTACAATAAAAACATATCATAACTTAAAAGGAACACTTAAATTTATGGGAAATGATGAAAAGAAAAGTAAGTTTCTCTTTAGATTACAGTGGGTACATCTAGCTGATAAATTTATAACAGAGCTTTTGTTTCACCACTGTTATACCCTGTGATATCCCCATTCCCCAAAATAAAATGAAGTCCACATAATCTGTGTACGTTGGGATAATTTGCTCCCTAAATAAACTAAGAAGTATTTTTCAAGTCTCCGCAGAAAAGAGAAAACCTAATCCTCTGTAAGTGTTCCACTGTATTTCGAAATAAATTGCAAATCTTAGAATACGGAAAAATTCCTATGAGAAAAAATAGTGTAGTAAATATACATACTTACAAGACTTGAGAATTTCACATAAGATTTGAATTCACTTGCATTAATTTTGACTAGGAATTACATTTTCTGCCAGAATGAAATGAAGTGTCACTAACAGACAAGTTACCAATATTTGATGCCTTGTTTCATGTCCTTTTATTTATCAAAGAATTCATATTGATTGTGCAATTTTCCAAACAAGACTTCACTACGCAACAATCTTTATCAGAGATCCTCGGTATTTACCTTTATAACTTTTGCTGACTTCTTTCTTTTCTGATGATGTGACCATTGACTGTGATGGAATTTGAATTCTAACATTAGTCAACTCGCAACCTTATTAACAGTTTTTAGTTGCTACCATCTGTGCTGGTAAAATCGTTATGAGGCTGGTTTAACTTGTTTACTTCATTTTTTTCCCGTCAACCATCATTGTATGCCAGCAACAAGATATTTTGTTAAACAGATAAGTGAACTCATACCTTTCTTCAAGAGCATTATTACAAAGTCAATATTATAACTACCCTCAACCAGAATTCAAATTTGATAGCTATTATACTACCAAGCAACTATATAAACCCCATAGTATTGTCAATGTGACAATGTGCTCACAAATCTTATCTAGTTTCATTCTTTCAGTAAATTTCTTGTTAGAATCTTTTTGACTCTTATAGGAATGGATTCTTCCATTTTAATGCACCTCTCTCTCTCTTCTTTTTCAAAACTTTGTTCATATGGTTTCAGCCTATAAGCTGGCATCTGAATTTAAAAATTTTTCTATTCCCTATCCGAATAATTTATTGTTGAATTGCTAATTGTGCTGTAGTTAATGGCTTAAATATTTACAAAAAAAAAAAAAGGAACATAAAAAAATGTTTTTTGTTAACTTCTGACATTGTTATCTTTTGAAGCTTCTCCTCTGATGTTTTCTGCTTTCATTTTTCAACTTTCTTGGAATTTTAAATTCATTATACAATAGAGAGACATTTAGAATACTTTCTGGTCACTCCACAAAAGTGATGCCCCTCCACTTTCATATTTTAATCATTACCATTTAATTAAATCTAATTTTCTTTCACTAATTTTTACCCACTTATACTAAATGTTTCAAAAGTATTTTTCTTTTCCTTAAAACTTTACCAAATATTTTTTAATCTAAATATATTAGGATTTCAGTCTTGGGGATGTTAGAAAAACAACTCAAAATAATTATTATTCATTAAACACATTGACAAAAATAGGATTCCACAGGCACACTATCACAGATTTTAAAACACACACACACACACACACACACACACGTATATAAGAGGGTAGCTGAAAACTTTTGTAGCTTGATTCATTTACCAAAATCTGACCAAAGATCAAAATTTGAGTGGTGGGAATCATTTCTGCTTCAGCCCAGAACTTTTCCACACTTCTTCTTATGTATAATTCTGATGGTTGATCAGATTTTGAGAAGTGAGTGGTGCTGAGAACTTTTCAGTACAGCTTCGTATTTAATGACATAGTGAGAAAAAAAATGAAAAAAAGTTTAATACAGTGAAATGATTATATGCCCAGATCAGGTAGTTCTTGTTTGTGTTAGCCATCAAGTCCACAATGGCAGCCATCAACAAGTTCTTGGTATTGTGAAAATATTGGTAGGTTTCTCTCTCAATGACACCCCAGATGTAGTTGTCTAGGGGATTCAAATCAGAACTACATCACATATTGTGGATAACATGACCATGAAAATTCTCAGCCAGCCATTCCTTGATAGTGTGGGCCATATTAAAAAAAAAAAAACACTCTCTTGATTCAAGTCTTGATTAAAATGTCCAGCACTTTGATATTGATAGTGGCATTGAATCTTAGACCTTGTGGGAAGTAGTTGAGGATCATGACATTGTCCTTATTACTCATGACTCTTACGACCATTACAGAGAACAAAAAATTCTGTAGGTATTTAAACTATGGGGTTTACATAGAGCAACCTGTCATTCCTCCAGTTTGCCTGGCTAATTTCAAGAACCTCACTATCTCAAAATTGCTGTGGTCAGTGTTGAGTGCCACATGTACAGCCTGCATTTTCCTTCCTTTGGAGCTACCAAGTTAATGTTCTTGATACATCTGAAAGAGAAATGAAACCATTAAAATTTGGCATATGCTCTGTCACATTATGCTAAGTCAGATTTCATTTATGTCCTTTTAAAGATTCATTCTCAAGTACCTAGCATACCTTTTGTATGAAGATGCCCACATAAACACACACAAGGTAGATTAATGTCTATAGTTATTAGCCAAATTTGAATCTGAAATTTTCACTGCATAATATTCAATGCCTGGAATGTATTGTGTGTGTTTGTGTAATTTCTAAAGAATTAGTGGATACTCATATTTGAAACAGAAGCCTCTTTTTTATACTGTGTATTATGTCAACTAGCCTGCTCACTTTAGAAGACTTACTAAATGCAGGAGAGCAGAGTTTCTTTATTAAGGTTTCTTGAGTGCACAGCCCATAGATATAATACTCACTGTTTAAAAGGAAAAAAAGAAAAACAGGGTGTCTGTTATATCCATTAAAGATAAGTTTGAAGTAATATATATATATATATATATATATATATATAAAACACATTTAATTAAAAATGACTGACAAAGTACTTCTATTAAGTTTTTTATATTTTTTTTTGTATGAGAACAAGAGATTTTTTAAAAACTTTTTGGTTTAAAAATAATTGAAACCCTTATTATAACAAAAAAAAAAAACTCTTAATATCAACTACAAACACGGCCATAATGTACTGGCCATATTCAAAAATTTTAAATATGTCTACCATTCAACAACTTACACACCATTTACAATTATACAACCAAAATCCTTGAAAATATCTAATAGATTAACTGAAAACACCAAGATCAATCATTTGGCCAATTTCTACACAAACTAAATCCAAAAAAAGAAATTTCTTGTTTGCATACAAGCAAAATATAATGAAAAACATTCCAGAAGTATTTTGTCAGTCATTTTTGGTAAAACAGAGAATTTGCTGCCCAAATACACTCACACACGCATATTGAAAAGTAAATTAAATCAATCTAATTAAATTAACTGCCTATTAAATTTAATCCTCTTTTCTAAATTGCGAATAATGTTCTGCAAACCTAGCTGCTGAAGATGCACAAAATATCCAAAATCAAGTCCGTGTTCAAGCTTTCGACTCAGAATTTACAATTCAGAAAAGAAAATGATTAAATTTAATAGGCATAGAATGTCTATACTTTTCAATAAAACGTGTAAAAGAACAATTGCTGCCTAATTACCCTATCTATCTATCTTTATATATATATATATATATATATATATATATATATATATATATATATAAAAGTTTGTGTTCAAATATGGAACAGATTGTCAGCACTTAGTATTGACATCAGTGTCCACACTTCATATTTATTTATATGTGTGTGACTACTATATCAAGCATTTTAATTCATTTTTTCAAAATTAAGTTGTTCTCAAATCCATTGTCTGCTACTTGTGCTACCATTTTGTTTAGGGCAAATGAAACAGCAGACAAAGTAAAAATTTTCTTTCACTTTTTATCATCAACTTTTGTACACAAAAATAGGATGGACATCTCCACATTTGTCTTTACTTTCAGTCACTAATGTCTGTAGCTGAACACTTGCAACCTTTTCTTTATATTTCTGTAGAAAACTTGGCCATTCACTCTCACAAAAGTTTTGTATAAATATATTGAATATTTTGTAAATATCGGGACCTGTTTTTCACTGTGGTATAGTGTGTGTGTACATTGTATATATGAAGTTCTAAAAGCTTTGAATTTGTAACCATTCTCATTTCTGTGGGAATCTGTCCATGTTATGCAGCCCCTAAATTTATTTTCTACTTCATATTAGGAATTTTAAAGCATGAAGATATTTAGGAAGGAATTAGAAAATCTTAGACTTGATGCACTGGATCAGACTAAGTCACCAATCTTCTTGTGTTGAAGGTGTGGCTGATGGAGGGTATGTTGACAAATGTCATTCTAACTGCCCTGGTTATTTTCTCTGTCCCTCATCTTTGTGAGGAGACACACAGTGCTCCCAATTGTCTTTCTTCATTTGATATTAACATTGTTGAAGATTTCAAATTTCCTTTTTATAAGAACAAATACATTCCATAAATAAATGAAATCAAATTATTTTAGTTTTTCTTGTCTATAAGGTTAGCAGAGGTTAAATTCTTTTTAAGGCTTGCCTTGTGGCTGAGATAATTATGTATTTCTCCACTGATCAGTGTTTGAGCTCAAGTAAAAAAAAAAAAAAAAAAAATTTTTTGAATGTTGATTTTCAAAATAGGCAAGCCCTCTCCAAATGGAAGATTGACGCAACACTGTCTTCCCAACTTAATTTGGTTTTGTGCTGTACTAAATTCATCTTAACAAATAAATCTTTTTCTGAGATCAATCTGGTGATGGGTTGAAATTTCAAAAACTGACTGAGCTAATTATTTGATGTTTTATATTAAAAATTTAATAATTATATTTCTCTTACTTAATATTATTTGAGAATGAAAAAAAAAGTTAATTTTTAAATAGCATAATTTTTGTTTACTTATTTACAGACAGAATTCCTATTTGTTTTATGTTCAAAGTCATTGTTTTGATAATGGCCACAATTCTTAGAAACTATCAAAATTACTAGAGATGCCTCTTATCTTTTAATACATGGTTCTTATAAAGAAACACTTTGATCTCAGCCAATATTTGGACTATACCAAATTCTATATGCATCAAGGGCTCATTTCTTATTTATTTTAAAATAAAGCTGACTTATGAGAACTAAAAAACTTTGTCATGTTCCTAAAACTGGCAAGACCATACAAAAAAAAACTTGGAGCTTAGCTGATTTTTTTCCTCTATAAATCTCAATTTACTAAACTCCCTTCTAACAAACTGCTCACATTTCTATGAAGAGTGAAAAAGTTACTTTAGTTGAATTTTTTATCCACTTGACCTGCAATGACCACAAGAAACTCCAAACTCATTTTAAGCCTTGTTGTGAATGAGGTGGGGAAATATGGAGAAAAATCGGTGTTCAGTTAAATTTTTATCTGCACAATTCAGCAGACATAAGTTATAGCTACAAGCTTTGTTTTTTTCTTGTAGTTAAATGAATTTGTGTCCAAACTGTTTAGAGTTTGAAAAATCCTTTTTTCTTGAATGTCCCCACCACCATTAAAGATTTTAAAATAAAAAAGAAAAAGTACAGCCATTTTTTCTGGGATATTTCCTCATTTTTTTTTTTTTTTTTTATCCACTCTAAATGATCCAGTCCATGTTTTCTTTTTGTCCTCATTTTTATGGTACGTCCCTTGTAAAATAGACTTTGCTGACAATTAGATATGTCACTTTTTGAAGAGTGATCCACACAAAACAAAGAAAGGGTGGGAATATTTTGATCTAAAAACCCTTAATTTCTTTTGCATCAAGTTCAGTTTACAAAAATTGGACATTGACTCATGAGTGGGAGAAAAATCCTTTTTCTGCTCTCTGTGTTAATTTAATGTTAATTTATTTTTTATCCAAAATTGTAAATATTTTTCCTGGCCCCTGGTCATCATTTTTTTTTCTTGACATTTGTTTCAAGCAATTCAATGGTAATTCTTCAATTTTTTTTATGTAGGTAGAGGTGGAACAGAAAGAAATTGAAGAATGCAGTGTTTTAAAATTTTGAATAGTATTCACAAAACATTTATCTTTATTGTAGTGGTTTGAAAGAAAAAGAAACCTTGTGTTATTAATGATTCAGATTCCAAGGAATTTGGCTCTTGTAAAAGGAAAAGAAAGCAACACAAATTATCATGAAAAAAGGTCATGACCTTTCATTGATGTATTTGTCTGGCTACCGGTGATTTGTTAATATCTGTGCCCTCCTCACTCTTCAATTGCTCCTTCCAACACCAATTGTTGGTTTTGTTCTCCACACAGATTTTTTGTCAAAAAACAGTAAATAAATTTTATTATCTGGATTTGTGTCTTTGCTTATTTTTATTATATATATATATATAGAGAGAGAGAGAGTGTGTGTTTGTAAAATAGGAATCTCCAGAAAAAGGCAATACCTAAGGTTTAAAATAATTTTTTTTAAATGAAAAATCTTTCTTAAAGCTTTTATTTTAGTTTTAATTTCAAGCAATTATATTAAATTTAATATTACCAATAAGCAAAATACTTTGCTCCATTTCAAAACTAATTTATATTGACTGGAAGCTTCTTTTTTTTTTTTCTAAAAAAACTGACTTCATCGCCATTTTTACCCATTGTTCATCAGAATGTAATTCTCTTTATTAAAAAATCTTCCAAAAATAAAATATGCTTTTCTGACACTCTGAGAAATATTAGGGGTGATTTGAAGTTTAATTAATCTGATCTAAAATAAATATTACTTATTTTAAGACTAAAATATCACAGAAATCCATTTTTTTTAACATAGGTGTAGCTCTTTATTTAAGCTGTTGACAGCTTGATGACAAATGGATGTTTATCAAACATATTTCTGAAGTGGCTATATTTAAAAAAAATAATTGAAAAACAATGTGAGTTTATATAATTCTTAAATACTTATTAATCTTAAAAAATTAGGAAAATATTCTCTATAGCCTAATGTTTTATTGAATTTTAGATACATTGGATTTAAATTTACTATATTTATGGCGATTATTTTCTGATAATGTTTTGTATGAAAATCTGCATATGCAAAAATTGACATGTACAAAAAAAAAAAAAAAAAAATCAAAATTCTTTTAAAAATTCTTGGAATGCTTAAATTGTAATAAGCTTTACAATTTATGATTAGAAAATATAGTTTTCACTTAATAATAATACCCCCTAACTTTTACACCATTAAATCAGAATTTTAAGATTTGAAATCTTTATAAATTATTCAATTAAAATTTTAAAAACTAAAAACAAACCTTCATTATTGATCGAAAAAGACACTATTATCCTCAACATTTCATTAAAGCAATTAAAAGCTTATTAAATAATATCTTAGTTTTATTGCATTTTTATTTTGATACAGAGCAGATTCTTGGTATGTCAGTGTCATGTTTTTCAAAAAAAAAAAAAATTGATTTCAATTCTCCATTATTTACACAATTGAATTTCTCAAATTATAAAATTAAATAAGTAGTGTATAACATGTAAAAAAAAAATGATTTTTTTACCAAGATTTTATAAAAAAAAAAAAAAAATTTCTAAAATAATTTATTTGTGAATAAATCCTGAAAGTTTCATTAAAATCTAACAATTGTTTGATTTTTGCAAGAATTTCCAAATAAATGTTTTTCACCACAAAAATTTGTTATGCTAATTTATTGTCCAACTGCTGATGCATGAAAGAAAAGATTTTTAACCAAAATTTCAAATGTTCTAAAAAGGATTAAAAAATATAATAATCAAAAAATACTTTGGTCTTTCTTCTTAATAACAAAGATTTTGACAATAAAATTTTGTTTTTATAAAGTGTAGGGCATTTTTTCATCATGATATGCTCTTTTTCCAGTAAATTCATGAAGGTACCTATAAAGTAATTACGTATTTAACTGCTATAAATGAGTACATCAACAAAGGCTGAAGAAAGTTTGAATAGTAAAAAAAACAGCAGCTAAAGTCAATGTATCATCTCTTTTATACAATGATGTAGTGTCATTGTGCATTTTAGAGCTTAATTGTGAAAACTTGCAAAGAGGAGATTTGGGCTCCTTATGAGCTTTTGCTTGAGGATTGAACAAAATGTTCCACCATTTGCAGCAGTATTAACCAGAAATGCTAACCTTTCATTTTTCCATTGCGTTGTTACAGGTGATGAAAATGGGTTTTGCATGACAACAAAGCCAAAAAAAAAAAAAAAAAGAGAGACTGGTTATCACAAAATGAGCAACTAGGGCCAACACAAGAAATTAGGACTTCATCTGCAGTAGTTATTTCTTTGTGTCTGTTGGAGTCTGAAAGACGTGGTCTATTATGAGCTAATAGTGTGGCAGAGAGCAATGGTCATCCTTGAAATATTAATAATTATGGTAATATAGAATTTTGCTTATAGATGAGGAAAATAATCTGTGGTGAAGTTTGTGCCCAGAGAATCTGTGCTTCCTCAGAATTATTAATATAAAATGTCAAAACAATAGTGTTTATATGAACTAAGGAATGCCAATTAGGAGACTGTTCATTTAATCATGAAGGGGGAGAGGTCAGTAATCAGGTTGTATTCTAACGGTTTTTTGTAGACATCATCAGATTTATGGCTTGAATTATTAGCTAAAAACAAGCATACAATATAATAACTTGTTTAATCCATAGCCCAATCATCAGATTCATGGTTTGAATAATTAACTAAAAACATGCATACAATATAACACCTTTCATAATCCATAGCCCAAATAAATAGTTTAAATACCCTACAAAAAAGATAACCCTTTATGAAGTCGTCAAAAAACAAACATTATGACAGTTTTTTTATATGCACAAATCCCTTTCATAAAAAATAAAATAAAAAAATAAATAAATCTCCATAGATAGACATGCGTTTCAAATTTAGACGAGGGTTAATACATCTTCCGTTTAAAATTTATACATTATTAACACCCAACCCTGACTTGACATCTATAAAAATTAACTCTATACTGATACTTATTATTAACACGTAAATTTCAGAAATACGTTATTCCAAAAAAAAAATTTTGCTTGAAGATGGAACAGAGCTTATTTTAACTCAATTTAATTCAAATAATTATATTGAAGTTTTCGGCTCTTGTTTTGAAACATGAGACTTCTTATGTCGCGATTTGGAATCATATTTTTAAATAAATAATTATATATATATATATATATATAAGCAAGTGTAAATGGATATAAATCCGACAGAATGAAGAAAAATTTTGAAAAAACAAACAAAAAATCCTTAAATGTAGTTAAAATGAAAGAAATGTATACGTCTGACGTTTGGTTTAATAAATATTTTTCAAGACAATATTCATCAAAATACAATTCAGTTCAATATGACAAATACGATGGACATAAAAACACAAGTCTTATTCAGAACAGATAACTGAAAATTTTTCTTTGATTAAATCTGTAACGCAGGACCAATGGCCGGTCTTGTAGAGTATGTTGATCCAGTGGGGTCAGGATAGGTGTTACAATGGAACATGGAAAGATCATCATTGCAAACATTCAGTGTCAGCAGCTTATGTTGAAAGTGTCCTGATTTAGTGAACTGAAAAGGTGGTGTTCTCCAGCATGATAATGCAATGGCACACTAAAACCTAAGAAAAAAAGGTTCTTCCACATCCTCCAAACTCACCAGATTTAGTGCCTATAGATATTCATTTCTTTTAATCACAAGATTTCATAAGTGGCAGGATATTCAGAAGCCTTTGAAACTCTAGCCTCATAGGATTTGTGCTGCACCTGAACCCTACCATCAGTTTGAAACCATGACTCATTAGACCATGTTGCCATAAATTCCAGGGTTAAATGAGCAAAGATGAGGTGTTGTGTCCAGTGCTATGGTGCTGACAGTGGCACTAGTGAATCTTCTGCTTCTATATCCCATGAATGTTCAAGAATGCTAAAGAGACTTGCTGGATATGCATCTAGTACACCTTATATTGAATGTGGATCTGATCTGAACCAGTATCACTTATCTGTTACCACTCACTAGTTTAAAAAAAAAAGTGATGTGATAGATACTATAATAAAAATCATAAATTACATTAACTTCAACTAATGATTTATACAAGAAATAAATAGCCTTATCAGACTGAAACATTCATATAGATGCCATATATAGCACCAAACCAATTTGGAAATATCTAAACTGCCAGCTATATACAACCACTTTCTTACATCAACGATTAAAAATGACTGAGCAAATAAAGCCTGTGGGTCTTAACAAGGACCATCATTCTTTGAACCTTGTCGACGAACACTAGAGAATCCCAAAGATCATTACCAAATAACAGAAACCACATAACTTGAGAACTGTCAACAGCAGCAGCAGCAAATGAAATGGATAGCACATGTAACTTGAAAAGAAAATAACGTAATCAAGATGTTAATGTTCCATGCTATTTCATACAAAATGTTAGCAACACCCCCATCAATACTGGAAAGAGTGATGACAACTTGACTTGAGAAAACTATTTTCCGCAAAATCTGTTTTAAAAGAAAGATTTTCTAAATTTTAACAAATGTCAACTGTTTGTTTATCAGGAAATGACTAATTTTACCATTACCATAACAGCCACTTCAAAAACAGAAAAAATGCCTGAATATCAGCAAAACAACACATAAATGCATTAAAAATATTATCTAAAAACATCACCTCCTCAGATAAAGGTTGTGGAATTATAAGAATGAATGTCTGTGCTTATAAAAAAAGAAATAGTTATATCTATTAATTTAATATAAATTTTAATTTTTATTGTTTAACAGTATTAAATGACACAAGTACTTATGAAAAAAATTGAAAGAGATGAAATCAATGAGACACAAAAGTCAATCAAAAAACTAAGTTTAAAACCTGAATACAAAGCGTGGTTACAATTAATAGAATATCATCCAAAGATACCAAGACCATATGGCTTATCAAAAACATCCAAACCCAATCAATGCAGTGGGTATTGATAGTGCTCATCACACCTTGGCAAAAACCTTAGTTAAAAGTTTAATGCTTTTAAGAACAATCAACCCATTACAACTTAGAAAAAATAGTCATTGCTAGCTAATGGCATGCTGTAGTTTAGCAATGTAAGGAATCAACTTGATTGTATATCTTTAAAAGTCAAATAATTGGTTTTCTCCATTTTTCACCCTATTCATTAAATGAAAGTATTGCATTCTGGATAATTTTGTAAATTTTCAGTTTCAAGAGTTGAATACACCCTTTTAGACTGCAGGAAACTTCATGGAAACCCATTTCTGGATCCTGTAAACAAGGAATGTTGAATAAAGTTCAGATGCGATCCTGCATCAGTTTTGGTTTCTCTAGAAATTTCTTTCATCAGATGTTCAAGGCTTGCAATAATGTTGTTGCACTTTTCAACAGCATCATAGTGGAAACTCCATTTTGTATCACATTGTCTTTTCAGAGATATGATTTTAACACTTCCCAACAAGTAGATGAAGAAAAAGAAAAAAAAGTATTTTTTTCAGAATTCTAAAAAAAAAAAATGTTACAAGTTTTACCTCACTTGCATGGACACAAAGTAAATTGATGCTGGTGTTCTTGCCATTCTTAAAAACAGCTTTTTGGTTAACTTCAAGAATTCTTTGTTGAATGCCTCTGCTTACCTCAGCTATATCTGCTGTTATCAGATATTACTGTCATTGATAGAAATGTTCCCTTTCAGTTTTTCCAGAAAAACCTTTAGTTCTATTCAAAATGTCTGAAAACTGATCTTCATGGGCAATATCTGGAGCTGAAGACAGCATTATGCTAAAATGTTACATCTTTAATTTCAAAAATCATTTTTTTTCTTGAGTTTCACAAAGACTTCATTTTGACTTCTATTGGTGGACAAGTAGATGACACTTTTTAGTTTGTCTCTCTGCAAATGTTCTTAGATTATATTATACTTAAACAGTCATATAATTGTGAAAAGTTTCCTGCATTTTAACTGGCTTCAATAAAGTAGACCTCAATTTTTTTAAACCAGAAATGATATAAAGCCCAACAATTTGTTCAGTTATAGCTTTACATTTTTCTTTTCAACAAACTTGGATGCTGAACTACAAGGTTCAGGTATTGCCTTTCAGCTCTGAAAAGGGCTTTTCAACACCTGGACAATGAAGTTTTCAAAAACTAGATTTTTATTTAACTTTTTAAGTTTCTTTATTAGAAAATTTTATTTGAATATTTTATTATCACCCACTTTTCAATATTTTGTGTGTACTTTTTAATTTGGGTAGGTGTGGCAAAAATATTTTATAATATAATCAGGGCACATAATGAAGGGCTTATAAAAATTGACACTCACAGGACATATTAAAGAGAGACAGCAGAAAACTTGTGTAACTGGTTGGCAGAACAGTAATTAGGAATAATTAAAAGACAAAATTTACTAAGAGCTGCAAAGGATGGGAAATTGTGGAGAGCCATGAACACCTACATACTGAAGGGACATGGCACATAGTATCATGGTTGTTCTTGTAGTCAGACTATTTTTAGATGGTGCATGATGTGCAAAAAAGGCTCTAACATCAATGGCTAACACAAGAGAGCCTCAAATAAAAAGAAAAATACCTAAAGATGTTATTTCTGTAAAAACTTTAGTATCAAGTGTGGACATGTTGAAAATTTGCCACAAACCTTACCAAAAATAATCTGAAAAAACTCCCATATTAATAAGTTGGTGCTTCCATAATTTAATGAAATTCATTTTCTTTCAGACTTGACTAGAAAAAAATCTATACTGAATCATTTTAAAAATTTAATTGTAAATTTTCAGTAGGATTTTGAAAACCAACCCATTGATGTTCACAAGTTCTTTTTGTTAAATAATAAAAGCAATGAATTAAATTCAAACGTATCATTTAGATTCAATTAATTTCTTTTTTTCATACGAAAAATAAAATTCATTCTAAGTTTCATAAAAATATACAGAATAAAAAATTATATTAAACTATGGGTTATATAAATTTAGATAATTTATTTTTAAGCATTAATACCAATTTAGAGATTCTAGCACTTTTGAACTTTCATACTTTTAAAAATTTTACATACTTTGGGGTGACAGTAAAAGTCTACAACTAATGATCTATGGCAGCTCATAAGCTACTCTGCATAAACAAACATTATTTTTGCTATATTTTAAGCAAAAAATAAATAAATAAAATAAGCATTATTTTTAAAAATTCAATTAATCCTTAAAACAAATATTGAAATTTTAAAGTTTTCTTTTTTCGTCTATAATGATGGTTTGATAAGTGGCCATGTCAGTGTTTGAAAACTTTATTTACATACATAAATTTAGTTTTCTTTTCATAGAGATTAGCTTTAGGCTATTATCTTTAACTTCAAATGGCATTTAAATTATTTAAAATCCATTTATTTATTTATTTTTAAAGATGTCTATGATGGTACCCTATATTGAAGCCTTATATACTAACATATCAGTTTACAAAAATATACATTTTCTAAGCCAGAACATATCAACAAAGTTATAAAAATTTGTCAACTTTGCCTATTGGGTATAGAACCATGGATAATGTGCAAGCAAGGAGGCTTGATTGCATTTAATGATTATGGAAAAAAATTCTAATTATTAATTTGGAGAAATTGAATATTTGGAGACAATTGGTATAGTGACTGTCAATGCTGGAAGTCAGTTTGGAAATAAAAGTTGTCAGTGCAATCATAATTTTAAAAATTCTATTACAGCCCAAAAGAAAAAGGCATGCACTTATCCATTGGAGGGAAATTGTGAATGGGGGAGAAGATAACAGCTCTTTCATTAGTGTTGCTTTTATTATTTAACAAAAAGAACTTATGGTCCAGTTCCTTGTACCACGTGATAGTCCAAGGTAGAACCAATAAAGAAGAACTCGAACACGGATATGGAATAACACAGATATATTACAAACAGGAATATATACAGAGAAGTAGAAAGTGTTAGTACGAACAATCAGGTTTAGTAGTAATTGTCTGAATGCGACCGTTTCAGACTGCCTCTGACTTGACTGACTGACAGACCTCACGCTGAACTCCCTGCTTCCTCTTGAGGCACAGTATTACGTATGGAATAGTCCATTGTTATTATGGGTAAGGTCCCATAACAATTAGGTGAATATTTTTTTAATGCCCTGATGAAACATGGCTGTTTCAAATCCAGACCAATCTGCCTGCCAAAGAATCTTGTAGTAATCAATTTTCTGTTGCACAATGAATAACATATTTCTTTTTTTTTTTATTTATTTACACATGTCCACATCATCAAAATGTCCTTTATACTTATGTAAGTGTGGTAAATAAACTATTCTATTCACAATTTTGTAAGATTTATATACATTCTTACATCTTATTGTCCATGGAATATATAATCTTGAGATTTTGGTGTATTATTTGTGGAAATAAATTGGTGTGTTAGTAGATATATTAAAACAAACTAGTCCGGTACTGACCTGCTAACATTCACTAACGCATGAAAATAATAAATTACATTTTTGACCAAAATAAAATTATTAACTAAAAAAACACTAGAGACTAAGTTGTTTACATAAAGACCCATTCATTAGATTCATGTAGTTTCTTTGATTGAATTGATGTAATTCTTAGTCGATTACCTAGCCATGTAGTACGTTTACATAAATACATAATTGTTAGGTTCATGAGTGGACTTTAATAGTTTTGGAAAGTCCTATAATCTTGATTCAGTAGAAGAACTATGTGGTTGAGGAATAAGTGTGACTTTAAAATTTATATTAAATGCTGAAATGTTGTAAATATGTTACAGGTGACATAACAGTTGCCAGCTAATTTGCCATATAAATGAAATTATGTGCCAAGTCAATACTGATATTTTAGATTCACATTATGTGGGCACTTAGAGAGCAGACACTGATTAGAGAGTTAATGAATGTATAGCTCAGACCAGATCATAGGGGGCAAGCATTTTTAAGCAACTAGAAATTCACATTTCTATGAAACTGTAACCTCTTGAATAAATGAGAAGGTAAGCTTATTAAAATTAAGCTCTGATCTTTATTCAATCTGCCACCTTCTTTATTAAACAATAAAGGCCATAAAAAAATGAGTTTTTATTGATTTTAATCATGTACTAGTAGTATATTCCATTACCTTATACATCTAATTACATCCAGTCTGGCTGTATATGTACTCAATACATTTTAATAGTGGCCAGGCATCTCTCTAAAACAAAGAACACTCAATTTTAACTTTTTGGAAATTGAAAGAGACCACTCCAGTTATTTGAGTGGCTGTCAAACCATGAGAAGAGGAAAGGTAATGATAGTTTAAAAAATAAATATTTTGTTAAAAATATTCTATTACTAAAGATAATTGGATCTTCATCGGGAATCTGTCAGCTTTAGTTTTGTGTAACACGCAATGACATGGGCTTGTGACATTTCAACCCCAAGATTACTTCTGATCTTTTAGACACAATGCAAGTGGAAATCTCTCACCGAAGTAATTGCTAAACTACTATCTGGAACACAGAACTGTCAACTCTTACATTTGGTGTCATAACCAAAGACCCAAGGTTACCAGACAGACACACGGAGTGTAGCATTAAAATTGGTTCTCACATTCAGGATATCGTAAGGATACAAAAGGCAATTATCTCCCTTTGGTGGAGACAAGTCACTCCATGCAGTGACAAAAGCAGCAATCAATTTCAGTTTGTTCACAGCAGCCAAACCAAAAAGTTGCTTTCTTAGTCCAGGCAGAGGTTAACTGTCTCCCCAGCAGCTTTAGGAATATATCTTTCCTAGATATAGAAAGAAACTCCAGCTTAGTCCTCCATTTGGGAAAACCCAAGAAATTCAGCATTTAAAACCCTGGCTTTTAGGAAAATGGCACCCAGTGAGAAATATGTTGGTTTAGTGGCAAGCCCAGTATGATGCTGCTATCTACTTAGGCCTGAAATATGGGAGCACCCAGTGAGTCTACAGATTTTTAAATTCAGTATGCCAGGTTATTTCATTCATAGTTGTGGGGAGGAGAATAGATGAACTCCAATCTTTCTGAAGAACTACCTACTCATTTCAAGCTGCTAACCATTGCACCACCTGAACATCTGAGTAATGGCAAACCAAAATATCTAACATTTACTCCATGCCAGGATACCTATATAGTTGATACAGTAACCTGTTTGTTATTTCTTAATAAGTGACAAGTGTTTTGAATCACCTCTGTTGAAAAGTAACATCACTATGAAACCAAACTAAGTAGTGTCGACACAAATGTAGTGTGAAAGATATCAAGTCTATTGAAAGTAAGAGATACTTTTAGCACACTTAGTACTATCAGCTCTGAAATTGAAACCAGTTGAGTTTTTTTTTTTTTTTAAATTATACAAGTATCCTCTGAATCAAGGAAGAAATTTGCTTTATTCTTTATAATATTGTTATTTTCTAAAGGAATGGCAAACATATTTGAAGGAACACCCTAGAAGCTAAGTGAAAGTTTAGGACAGGTTTTCAGAAAAATGTTGAACTGAAACAATGTAAAAAGAAACAAATTTAGGAGTTGCAGTAAAGGAAAACTGGTATACACACTGAATATTCAATACACCAATGGTGTGTTGGCAAAGAGTAGCTGACAAGTCATATCCACTTATACAGATTTGAATGTCAATGACTATGAATACAAGATTTTATTGTCATATACACTAAGACTTGTCTCCTCTGGAAATCAGACCAGTTACTGGAAATCCTTGAATAGATGTTGATTTATTTCCTATCCAACAAATTTCTCAAAATAAAAATGGTGCCCTGTTATAGAAAAAGAGGCATAAGATAAATAGCTTTATAAGTGGTGTAGAATTTACAATAATTTCCTGCAGTTCCAAAGCCTCCATTTCATACTGCCAGCCACATCAGGGTGGGTAGATGGACAAGAACTGGTACAGGCAAAGAGATCATGTAGCAAAAATTTGTTCCAAGTTTGACCTACCTACCCAGAAGCCCTGAATAAAATACCTGCATATGATATGGGAAATAGGTTCATGTTGTTCTATCTCAGTGTGGCATTTTCTTTCCATGTTACCATATGAGCCTGCAATGCGCTCTTCCCAAGCTTTTGGCGCACACCAATAAGATCAAGAATCAGAATGCAATGTGGAGTAATCATGTGGAAGTTTTGAGTGAGGGTTGCATAGTATGTTTACACTAATGAGAATGGTAACTCTCCTCAAATGCATTCAGGAGAACAAAGTCTCATTAGCAGAATTGAAGAGAAGGGTGCAAAGATAAACCTGAAAATGTTGAGATAGGTTGAGAAGTGCCACAACAAAAAATAATGCCTGGTAATCAAAACCAAGGAGTGGGGGCATACAAATCCACTCCTTCTACTAAGGAGCCATTCTATAAGCAAAAAACAAGAGACATTGCTGTAGACAAGGAGTACAAAATGAGAGAATTTGGGGCTTTTTGAGAAGCAAAATACATACAAGTAGCACCTATTGATTGTTAAGCGAGATTTTTTCAAGGAGATACTAGAACAGTTAAGAGTACCAGGTTGAGATTATGACAAAGATTGCAGCCTTATTTGTCCAAGGCCCGTCATGTGAGACACTCATAAGTGATTGTCTTGCTCCAACTTGTTCTTGAAATGGCTTTCTCACTGTTGCTAATTTTACGCTTAGAAAGATATTTCTGGAATATATTAAGTTATATTAAACACAAAAAAAAAATAACATGAAAGGACATTGAGCAAAGTGTTTTATATAATACTAGGAATAATCATTGAATCATATATACCATTGAATGCCTAAGGAAAACATATACATACACACACATATATGAACAGATTAATTAAATGATTCATTGGCTACTATCTTAGTTGTGGAAACATTATCAGATCTCAACACTGTTTCATTGCATCTCACTATTAAAACTTTCTATCAATAACTGTTTAATAAATTAGAATCAGTAACAGATGAATGGTCTGCTCAAAAAGACTAAACAGCAGGTGTAGTGCCATGATCTTCTAATAGAGACAAAGAACTTCTACAGAGTAGTAAATGACAGCAAGAAAGGACTATTAATTGTAAGATGGAATACATGATTGTCAGCAAAAGAGACCGCTGGTGCGAGATATTGGGAATATAAGCAGGTAAATAAGTCGATTATCTGGGTAGTAAGAGATAATGTAAAATGTGACACAAATCTGAAGGCACATAAAAATAGTAAAAGATGTCTTCAAAAAACTAAAATATTAATGAAAATTTGTTAGAGGAAAAAAAAAAAAACAAAAAAAACAAAAGTGCTGAACTGCTGTGAATATCTCAGATATGTAAGTTAATTCTGGCCAGCCTTCCCCCAGTTGAAGAGAGTTGAGGTAAAAAAGATGATTCTTCTAACAAATACTGAAAATACCATAGGCCAAGTAGAGTAGTAATGAGAAAATTGTAAAAATTATACTAACAATCAGAAAGAAAACATGTAGAATTTAATACTGAATTTTTTCAGTGTTGTTTTGTTTTATACTGTAGCTAATAGAAAAAAAAAAGAAGAGGAAAACAACTACCAACCTACTTGATTAGTCTGCATTAATGCACAGAATAAGGCCAAATGGTAATATTAGCTGTTTCCTCATAAGGAAACTTTTTATTCATTAAGCAAGCAGCCACTATTGCTTGAAATTGATATCTCTTAAAACAATTTTTTTTTTTTTTATAGAAAAATGGATTTTCTCTTTCCAGTAATGATGGTGGCTTCTTTCCTTGCCTTTTATTTGAGGTAGCATGGAACATCAACATCTTGTGATATACATTTTAACTGTTGTTGAATGTGATGTTTTCTGTTACATTTCTCATTCTGTAGCATCAGTCTACAATTTTTGAAGGATGAATTTCACTAAGATCCACAGGTTTCACTCGCACAAAACCATTTTCAACCATTGATCTTAAAAAATGTTTGCATACTTACATTATTTTCTCTTAAAGAATACTAAAGAATAAAAATTCACAAAAGGAAAAAATAAATAAAAAAGCCATCATCCCCACATCCTGAATGGATATGTCACACAGAAGTAGTAGTAATGGTGGCCTTTTCTTAGAATCTGAATGAGAAAAAGAAAATTAGAGAAAACCAAAGTGACACAAAGCATGTGCAGATCAATGTAATAGAGATTTCCTTGGTGAATAATGCAGATGAAGGATTGGCAATTGAACAAACTGCAGCTGTTCCAAATGATCTCCGAACAAAGAAGCAATTGAGATTGGCATTCCCAAAAGATAAATACCTGAATGTTGCTGCAATGTACATGACAGAGATGGAGGGCCTAGAACACAGATAGAACAAAAGAACGTGTATGCATTGAAACAAAGAAAGGTCAAGGTAAAAACAAAAAACCCACAAACAAGAAATTGCATGTATCCTATAGTCAAAAAAATAGTTGCCATGTTTTTTCATGTAAGATGAAAGCAAACTTGTACATAGACGACAAGATATGCAACTTGAGAAAGAGTCCAAAAGGAACATTTATATCCCAGCTAACAGAACAATCACACATTACAGATATGTTATATTTTGGCTGGGGCATATATGACATGGCAACATTACTTTAGCTACTTTAGCTGATCACAACGTTGGCATGCAGGAAAATGTTGCAACTGAAAAATTCCATGTTGGCTAATTGTAACACCTACATGCTTTCTCTTTACATATTTATTTTAAACTGCAAACCATAAGTTTAGATAAACATACTAATATCTTCCTGAAATTCATTATCAATTTTCTTTTAATATTACAAAAGTGCTTGTGGAGAGTCCCCTTGAAAGAATTTCCAGTTTTGCTGCAAACAAGATTGTTAAAATGATAAAGAATCAACTAATCATTCATTGTAAAAAGTTTGATCTCTGAGCATCAGGGATAGCTGTTAAACCCCAAACTGTCAGCAACATGCTCCACCAGCATGACTTGTAATCTTGTAAAGGTTGAAACTGCTGCTGCCCCTGAAGAAAATCATATATTAGGTACATCAAGAGTTTGCTAATGAACATTTATATAAACCAGATATTGACTGAAATAATACCCTTTGGTCTGATAAAAATAAGAATTATTTGGCCACAATTCACTTCAAGCTTGGAGGAAGAACAAAGAATTCAAGCCAGAGAACAAATGTTCTAGGAAACATGGATGTGACAATATGTCATGGGTCTGTTTTTTCTTTTTTTTTTTTTTTTTTTTTTTAATCATATTGTACCTGTTGATGAAACCAATAATAAATGATTATGGTTTTATTTTGGGAGATGAAGCTGAAAGAAAACTAAAGATAATATTGTCAATTAAATATAATCGGGAAGTAAAGTAAAGTAAACTGGCAGGTTGAGAGGAAACTTGTTAAAAATTCTAATTAGTTAAAATAAATGAAATTGGCTAGGAAGAAGTTGAGGGCCACAGTGAGGTTTAAATTAAAGTTCAGTGAAGTGAATACCCAACCTTGCCTAAGTGGATCGACATGATTAATAATCTGGATAACTGACTTTGTCCACAGAAGTTATGAAGTGTTAAGACAAACTCTTGGCTCTCAAACAAAATTTCACTCAATACATCATGTTGTGGATATTTATAACATCAAAAAACATGTAGGTGAAAATAGTTTGGCACTCATACTTAGCTATGTTAAATTGTAATCCCATCATTTGTAGTCATGTAATTCAGTGCTACTCAAAGTGGTGGTCCACAGACCAGTGCTAGGGCCATGAGAATTTGTACTTTTGTACCAAACTTGTTACTTTTTGCTTTCAAATGAAAGTCTTGGTATGATTGGTACATCTTTTACTGGAACTTAAAATATTTGGTGCTATCTGAAATAAATTATTTAATTTGGTATTTTTGGAAATAGATTATTTAGCTACAATATAATTATAATAATGTGCATTTAGGTGAATGTTGGTACTCTCCATTGTGTGGTCTGTCCTCAATTGAACCACAACTGGATAAACTGACAACAGAAGAAGCAGGCTCATCTTTCACACCAGTAAAGATTAAGGTTATATAATTTGTTTTTGTGTTAATAAACTGCTTATTTTTTATTACTTTTTATGTTTTGATATTGAATTATTTTTTGCAAAATAAATAGAAGTTAAAAAAATAACCAACTTTTATTATAATCATTATTTATATAATTTCTGATACAAATTAATATTACCATGAAATTGAAATATTACAGGTATGTGACACATTTGTGAGAAAAAATAAAAAAATTTGAGAAGCACTGATGTAATCAGTTTCTGAATGAATGTTGCATTTTGCAGAGAGACTTGTAATGAACACAATTCCTACCAATAAAATGTTAAATTTAAGCAATATAATTTACTTCCCTTCTATATACTGTATTCCAGAACAAATCTGTAAAACCATGACAATCTTCAGTGTCTCTAAATTGTTCAACTTACTCTATACAGTAAGCCCATTTATAGATTCCCTAACAGATGCTGGGAATTTTATGTTAAATCTTTGAAGAAATTTTAAGAAAAACTGTATTTTTATGCATGATCATTTAATCATTATTCCAGTACAAGACTTTTAGAGTGGAACAGAGAGATGTCATTTAATAAATCCTAACATGTGAGGTAATTCCATCTTCATCTCCAGCAGGAAAAACATTTCCACTTCCGACAACCCAAAGATTTGGACCAAGTAAAAGCATCACAACTGGTTCCAATGAGCAAAAAAAAAAAATCTTCAACTAATCAGATGATTATACAGGTTAACTGCACAGAAGGAAGTGCCATGTACTAAGATATGCTGAACAAGAATTTCCTCATATCAGTTAAGGCTTTATTTTTAAGGTGCAATTGGGTGTTTTGGCAGGACATTTTCAAATATATCATCAACAAAAATAAGTGATTTGAAAAATCAAACCATTGAAGTATCCCAGTCAATTTCTTGGCGTGGAACTGAAGAAGTATTTACTCACCAGCCTATTAACTTCATTAAACTGAAAATCTGTTATGAAAATTTTCCAAAAGAATGTTGAAAGATAATAACTATAGGAAATGACAAGAGGCTGTTGTTCATACCACAAAGTATAAAACTATTCAATTCTTTGTGTCAGACCATAAATACTTTTTCCATTATTATTAAATATATCATTCATAACTTCATATAAATGTATCTGTTGAAATTTTAGCTGTAATAACATACACACACACACACAATCTCTGACTGGCTACTGATTTCTGAGTACTTCTTTCTGCTAGAGTAGGTAGACAACCCTGCTGGATAAATTAGATACATCTTAGTGACAGTGCATAATATGGCAAGTTAAACAATTTGAACAAAGCCAGTGCGCTCAAACCCCTAGACACAGTGACTTGTGACTGGTTATGCTAGCACAGCCATCAACAACCTCCAAACATTTCCATCTACCAAATTTCATTCAAGGCTTAGGTCAACCCATAACATCAAGAAGTCACCTGTTTGATCAATTTATATATATATATACATATTTAAGCCATGATATCTTCAACTTATTTTAAAATGTCAGCCAGATGCACTGATTAAAGCTCCTGCATATAATAAAAATTGACAAAGATTCATCATACACAACAAAAATTAAAAATTCAACATTAACACATTTCAAAAATAGAACTATATACCAATTACAATGGAACAGTCCTCTTGAGAGGATTGAGCTATCACCTCACCAAAGTGCCTTATAATTATAAACATTTAGCACAAATCCACAGCCCCTTTTAATTTGTCAAACTGTCATCAATACAACAATACTATCCCAAAAGGCAGGGGGAAATTTTCAGATTAAACTACAGCAATCCACCAATAAGATTTGTTTTAATCATGACATATCAAGCTAAAATACTTTTGAACTTTGTCATTCAATGGTAGAGGATGTGAACCCACTTTCATTTAAAACTCCACAGTGAACATCATAAATGCCACACTCTTGATTTTTACCTTCTTTTCTTGAAAAATAACTGATGGTCAAAAATATTTTGAACATTAATCACAATCTTATTGCTGCATGAACATACACAAAAAACACAAGCATATAGCAATGTACACATCCTCAATAAGGATGAATTATTGGTAGGTGGACCCTGTATAATACTTGATTTTGCAGCTTTCAGAAGACTTCTAAATATCTGGGGAACTTGAACAAGCAGTAACTTTCTATTATTTGTAGTTAAAAGAGACTGCTTCATTGTCAGCAATACCAGTTTAGTGGTACCTGTCAAATTTCAACCCCACCCAACAAATCTTAATCAAAGACTCCTAAATTTGTAGTAACAAAATGATTATAAGCTATTGAAGTACAAATTTAACTTTGCATTAAAAAATGGTAACTAACATTGAGGAATATCTATAGAGTTCCCATTTGGAGATGCTTGCACTAAATAAAAATAATCTTAGAAACAACAAATTTCATGTATCCTACTGTAAATATTGTACCAGATTTGCCTTACAGAAGAATTAGTAAGAATTAAAAGATTCCAAAGGACAACTTACTGATTCAGCTGGAGAGCTAAACATTAGACTTATCAACACTTAAAGTTACCAATAAAATCTAAACTTATAAAAACTAAGTCCACAATTCTAAGTGAAAGATGCAAACAATGAAAGCTGATTTGCAGTAAAAAGATAAATTAAAACTATATTTGATAATCAGAATTATAGATAAAATGAGACCTAAAGAAAATAAAATATACTACCCATAAGTCAGTTTCTCCCTCCAATTTTTAATATAAAACTGCACCCTACAAAAAATATGTAAGTGTTAAATAAATTAAGTTACCATATCTGGTCTAAAAAAAAAGGGGGGGGGCGTAAAATGATATTTTTTTTTACAAAACTGAATCGAGAAAATATAGAAACTCCCCGAATAATCATTTTGCAATAACTTAACTGAGTAAAGGGAAAACATTAGACAACTTAAAAGCAAGGAAACATTGATATATAGAAAGACAAACACCTGTTAGTATTTAATCATCTAGCAGTGACACGTAGTATAGATTTATTTCGCTAAGTTCAGGTGATAAAAAAAAAAAAAATACAAACATGTAATAATTATCACAATGACAGACTAATATTTCCCAACAAATTTGGCTTGTACTAATCCTATAACAATTTTACTTCAATGTCTAAATTTCAGGCATTCTTCTGAACCAGTTTCCTCACATTTTGTTGTTTTAACAAATTGAGCTCTGTATACTTTTAGCTCAAATACTTGATTTAAAGCTTAAGAAAAAAAAAAAAAAAAAAGATGAGTAATGCAAGAGTCAGTCAGTGCAGAAAAGCTTCACATTGGCACAAGGAGTCCCAACCAAGAGGTAAATCAATAATATAAATCTTATAAATCCCTCAATTACTTAAGGAGCTGATACATTGTGACAAAGACAGGGATACTAGTTTATAAAATATCTAGTATATATATATATATATATATATATATATATATATATATATATATATATATAAGACTTGACAAGTGATACTATATACGTGTAAATAAATGGTAATGGAAAGAAAAGGGAAAATTTCTTCCCTACAATACAAATGATAGCCTTGGTAGCTGACCAAAAGTCAGCCACCCCCCACCCCCCAACACACACACCTAGACAGGGTTTAGAACATGGAAAGCCAAATGACAAAAACAGCCATTAATATTATAAAAACAAATCTGAAAGAGGATAGATAAAAAGTAAAAAGAAAAGTAGCAACAAAAGATTTTTCAACTGTCAAATTGTTTTTTTATTACATTTTTATTTTATTATGGTGTGTATCATGTTGAATGAAAGTAAGCCTGCAGCCGCTGGTGGTAAAGTGAGAAGGGGATCCAGCTACTAAAGTGGAAAGATCAGTTAAGCCCTCAAGTTCAGGGCTGGGCCCACATGAAGAAGAGAAAGCAAATGAGCAAAAACTGAAAGACAGATAATGTAATTCCCCAACCCCAATTTCTTTCACCCTCAGGCTGCTGCTGAGGAGAATGTTTAAATCAATGCTAGAATAGAGGGATTCCAATCTTAGAGAAACAACGCCAAAATTGAGCACCAATTTAATGATGCTGGGTGGGGGAGCACTGGCAGTGGCAAGTAAGAGGAAAAGATACTCACATTTACATCAAGACAGAAGCAAGCTAGACAAAATCTATACAATAAAATGAGTTGATATCTTTACACACAGCTTGAAAAACTATTTAGGCAGAGCCCTAAATCAATTAAGAAAATTCTATTAAATACCTTTATTGTATAACAGGTTGAGTTTTATTTCTTCAAATATTCATGGCAGCAAATAGGAAAAGAGAGAAGCACCAGCAACTGGTATATACAAGCAACAAAAATAAAGGACTTTTGTGAAAGGAAAATTCAACTCGCTTTCAAATTTATACTCCTTACAACAGGCTCAAACATGTTGAAGTTTCAGAAAACAGGACCAACAATGAGAGAGAAAGAGAAGAATTTCTTTTGTCACTAGACCTATACAGCTTGCTTTCTCATATCAAATATTAGATAAATTAAAACTAACTTGCATTAAAGAGGAAGATTTGATAGAAAAGATGGTAAAAATGGAAATGCATAGAAGATTAAAAGCAAGTATGGGAGATTAGTAGATTTACACACACATATATATATAGATAGAAAGAGAGGAAGAGAAAAAATAAAAAGAAGTCAGGTCCATCACTACCTAGAATGGTGACTTTGGAGAGAGAAGACACCTCAATGCTTCCTTGTACTTGTGCATATAAAAAAGAAAAAAAAAAGAAAAGAAAAATAACAGCAGCAAGAAGTACTCTTCTGTTTGGACCTTTGTAAGTTTTGATTTAATTTGCTGGGTTTTCACTGGTTGGTCTGTCTGCAGGTGGGGGAGGAAGTAATGATAAAACGTTTAAGGGCTGCCATTGTATCCTCAATTTCATTTCATGATTGTTGCTTTGAATTCATATCTTTACTCAAGGCCGACAAGCTCCACATCAAATATTAGTGTGGCATTTGGTGGAATAGTGAGAAAGCAGTTAAGGAAATTAAATGCACACACACCAATCTATTTGGTCTTTCAAAAATTTGATATCTATAAATAAAGTCATTTGAGAGAAAATGAACAAAATACAACCAGGCTATTACTCTCTATACACATTGGTTCAGCACATTTTTACAATTACACCTTTGTTAATTTATCAGTGTCTTTAAGTATGACACACACACATTTTTATATATATATATATATATATATATATATATATATATATATATATATATACACACACACACCCCTCCAAAAATTTGTATACCTAAGGTTTATATGTATTTTTCATAAAGGAAAATCCTTTTTGAAGCTTTCCAACCACTTCAATTGAAAGCTAAAAGGATTAAATTTTCTAATTCCAGAAAAAAAAAAAAAAAAAAATTGTGGCACAAGGAGTCCCAACCAAGAGGTAAATCAATAATATAAATCTTACAAATCCCTCAATTACCTGCATACCTAATACAAAGAAATTTGAATGATTTTTAGCCAGTGCTACCGAGAAACCAATAGAAACGGACATTTTTAATGTTTTTCTTTCTTTTTTTTTTTTTTAAAGAAATGTAAGTAAAGTTATTTTTCAGTTTTGAAAATTTCACTAAAATAAGATATACATTTCTGAAATGTTACTTTCGTAAAATTATCAAATTTAAAGTTAAATTAATCTGTTCTAAAGCAAATATCACTTGCTTATAGCATAAATTTTTCTAGGCAAACTTTTCTTGACCTCAGGGTCTTGTTATTTTCATGTCTCCATCGATAATCTGATGGCTGAATATGTTGGCATGTTTAGTATGGTGCATCAAAAGTGATATAACATTTTTTTTTGTTTCTTATAATTTAAAATGCTATAAAAATTTCTTACATTATTGAGTTACCTCTATCTCCTTCATTTATTCAATAGCTAAGATAATGATAATGTAATATTAATAATTAATGAAATTATTTAAGTTATTACATTTTTAATTTAATAACCGAGATAATAACTAATAAAATTATTATATTAATAATTAAAATATGTCACTGAGTTATTAATTGTTTAAATTGATAAATGAGAATTTTATTCTCTCAATTTGATTTTTAATTTAATAACTGAGAGTGAAATAAGACCTTTACATGTCAAAGGGCTTTCCCCAAGGAGGAGACAAGCTTTGAAACATGTGACCTTAAAACCATAATGTCACTTTGGGAGAGAGAGGAGACACACAGATGTTTATAAAAAAAATTTTTTTTTACCAAGATTTTCTAAAAATAAAAATTAAATTCATTCATTTTTGAATAAGTCCCGAAAGTTTCATTAAAACCAGATAATTTGATTTTTGCAAGAATTTCCAAATTAATGAGTTTCCCCCTGAAAATTTTTAAAATATTGAAAAAATACTTTTTCACTCTTAATAACAAAACACTGTTTTTATTAAAATTTTTTTTTTCCTTGGGAGAAAATAATTTCAGCTGCAATGAAAACACCTTTCTGAAAATATTCAAGATATTATATAAGAGGTCTGAAGGTTGGTAGCAGACTACTTATTCAACAGCATCAGATTAGAAGCACATTTTGTAAACACTTGCCTCTCCCTCTCAAACACACAAAGCACAAAGGCCAGTGGTTGGATTTCCATATTGATGAGATTGAAAACCAAGATTCCCAACTATATTCATCTAAGATTACTAAATTGGGCTAATTTTGAAAATCCAGCTTGAATAAATTTTGAAGTTTTTACTCTCCACACAAAATTCAACTATAATGCAAGATTATATATATATATATATATATATATATACAAAGCATTGCAGCCCTTCTAAAAAATTTTTTCCACCCAACCAATTAATTGACCAATGTATGCAATAAGTCTTGAATTCATTTATGGACCTGCATATCTAATTGCAAGATTAAATATATGCATGCATGTTAATTCAACTGTTCAAAGAAAGAAAAAAAGACTTTCTGGAATGAGGAGACATTATTTAAATTAAAACTTATGCCCTTATCCTTGTTATCACAAAATTTTGACTGTTGTGAACTCTGGCCTTCCTCAGATTTCTGCTTAGCCATTGAACTTTCAGGTAATTCAAAACTGAACCCTTAATTTAATCTATAGACCTTTTCTAATATCACTACCCATGTCCAGGGCTAAGTGAGTATCACTTAAAAAAAAAAATTATATATCATAAACATGGAGAGACCCCACAGATTAAGTAAATGCCACCATTCAAAATTCACTGTAGCTTACCCAGATTGACAGGCACCTGAAGAAGGCCAGGAGTGCACAACAGCCAAAACATTATGACAATAGCAAAAATGAGGATATTAGACCAAATGTAAATCAAATTGGTAAAACAACCACAAGTATTGCTAAGCAAATGAAAATGAAAAAAAAAATTTGTAAGGATTATCACAAAGTAAATAGATAGAATCTTAAAAAGGATATACGCCTGGGTAGCCCCTATCTCCATAGCCATAATCAGAAGTGCAAGTGATCCTGGCTCGTTCTCCTACACTCATCTGAAACCAAAAATGATTCAGAATAAGAAAACTGATAAAGCAAACTGTGTCAATATTCCATTACTAGATATTTTAGACTAAACAATGGTTATTTAAAGTGGCTAAATAAAAGTCTAAACTTCCCCCTTTTGACATTTATGAACAAATATGGCAACAATTTCTTTAAGGATAAAATTTGGACAAAAATGTTTTCTGAAATAAAGAGGCAACTACACAGGATCATGTAGCCCATATTAAAGTTGGTAATCGTTCAAGAAAAACAGTTTAAACCTGCCTTCAGTAAATCTGGCAGCAATATCTATTTTTAATGTGTTCACTTTTTCCTTTTTTTTTTAAATCTATGACAAGTGCCTACACAAATACCAAACAATATTTAAAGTATTAATCTAACAGTTTTAAGTCAATGCATATTATTGTAACTTAACTTTTTACAAAATACTAGTCTCAATATTTTTTTGAGAGAGGAAGAAAAAAAAAAAAAAAAAAATCAGTGTGTATTTAGTTTATATGCTAACAGAGAATCAAGTCCTTGTTTTAACAAAAGTTTTACATGCATTACTATAAACAGCTGCTAAGCAATTACAACTAACAATTCAATGTTGAGAAATTACAAATGCTATTGTCTCCAAATTGGGGTGGGGGGAGAGAAAGAAAAAAAATCTCAATCTGTTTTAATAACTAGAAAATGTGAAAGTGGAAGGAAGAAGGAAATTAAAAGAAATCTTACCTTGGGAACGCCTTCATCCCAACCTTTGATCACTTGGCCCCGACCAACCTCAAACCGAAAAGGCTTTCCCCTGTCTCGGGAAGAATCAAATTTCTTTCCATTCGATAGGACTCCTGTTGAGAAAACAAACAAGTTTGGCTACAACTTTGCTCATTGCAGAGCCCACAAGAGAACCCCAAATCAAAATGAGAGCATTAAAAAAAATTGCCTCACAGGTTTTGATAAAAAAAAAAAAAAAAAAAAAAAAAAAAAAAAAAAGAAGAAAACCTGCATGACAACATATCACAACCCCACTGACCTGTATAGTGCACAACAGCAATCTGGCCTCTCTTTGGGAAGGTACAGCCTGAAGAAGAAGAAGAAGAAAGCTTCAGCGATACTATGACAGAAAATGGCAAGCAATAAACAGTAATAAGGTGTTGACAGATTTATTGTTGTTCTATAGAGACTCTTCATTTGTACCCTCTTAATTCTTTAAATAATAACCTGCATTCATACTTATGATTGTTATTATATTTTGTTAAAGTTGGTATCAAATTTAATGGTGTAATAGGTGAATTTCCGAGAGTATTTTATAGTTGTGGAACTTTTAAGGAGCTTACTAAATAATTAAAATAATAACCATGATTCAGCAAAAAATTAAAATAAACCGTGAAAATTTCACAAGTATTGCTAGTTACTATTATCCTGTCAATATCAAAACGTACAAGGTGCATGAGAAAAAAATCCTGTTGGTTTGAGAACACATGAATAAATGTAGAGGCAGACCAAATTTCTGGATATTAAATAAAGCAAGAATTCTAATTGTAAGGAAAATTTAAGAGAATAAAAAAGAAAATTATTAAGTCTCTTCAAAAACAAAAATTTATTTAAATTCCAAGCAGAGAAAATATTTTGATGGCTCCCACAAAACACCTTGTTGAAGCCTAAATGTGAGGTTACAAATAACTAATATAATTTTTTAAAATCTTGAGTTTGAACCCAAATTCTGACATATCTAAGAAATTTTAGATAGTACCATCAGTCATCATTTGTTGCTGTTCTGCTCTATAATCAGAGTTGCAACCAGATAGAAAGTTTATACTCGTCCTATGTATAGTCAACCATAATATAGGACATCATAGCAAACACAGGAAGTCATGCAAACAATGAGGCTTTGACAGACAATATTTATGGATGAGTTTGAGCATGTTGAATGCTAATGGGTTAAGGTAGAGAGGAAAATCTGTATAAAATTAAGAATTAACATGATTATTGAGGAAAGCATTTCCAACACAAGCCAATGCAAAGTGGATTTTTAAAATCTGTAAATATTTATATCATGGCCTTCCAAATGTTATATCCAATTTTATTATGCAACTCAATATTTTCATAATAAAATTGGTATTTAACAACTGATGTTGGTAAATATTTTAGGATATTTTTTATACACAGAGTTGGTTCCCAAAATTCAAGATATCACAAATACCATCATGTCTTAAAATTTGGCATTTTTGTACACCTGTACAAAAATCTCAAATATTTTCACAAAAAGCTACTGATATTTCTAATTGGTCTGATTCTCATGTCTAGTATACATGTGGTATGGGTAATGCGCAGCTGGTGTACTTGAGACAGCACTTTAAGCAAATAATATGCTTAATGGAGTGCTATGTCATGTACCAGACCCATACTAATGAGACCTCAAACTGGGGTTTCACCTATTTTGACAATAACCATGTATCAATTTCCTCATAGCTGCTTAAATTTTATTATATTGGATCTTTCAGTATCCATTCTGAACTCTTCTTTTATTAGATAGGGGAGAGGGGCTGCAAGTTGAGTTTGCCAATCTCACCATGACAGCAGGTAAAATATCACTATTTTTCTGACTGTTTCTAGTAATGCAAATACAAGTATAAATAGGGCCATAGTCAGAACAATTCTTCAAACTGCTAAAAAATATACAGTAGAGTTTCCTACAATATCCAGTTTTGCTTACATCCTTCCACAAGGAAATTTTTTTTTTAATTGTTTACATCAAATGTATTTCTTACCTTAATTGACAAACAAAAATTAAAAATGAAAAAATTTGGGTAATTTAGTATATATTTAACAAAATTTTAATAGAGATCACCATAATATAAAACTGCATAACATCTTGGATTTTGATAGCATCTACCTATTGTTATATGTCCAATATATTCTGCAAGTTTCAGATTATATTTAATCTTATTAAAAGCATTGATAACTTGTTTTGGGGATATCAGGTTTTATTATGCAACAAATTTTTTATTATATATAAATTTAAAAAAAAAAAAAAAAAAATTCAGAAAAAGATGATTAATACAATATTCCATATACCTGAATTAATATTTACATCATAATATGGTCTCCATGACATTCTATAACTTTTATCAATCTTTCTTCCATTCAATGAAACTTTTAGGAGCCATTCACAAATGATTTAAATTATTTTGAGAATTTTTTTTTAAAATCTATATTTAATAATCATAAATGAAAAAGCTTACAATTCAGCAACCACCAGTATTTTTTAAATTTTTTGGTTTTTTATTGTGCGAGTCTATAAACATGCTGGTTTTTGTATAACTACAGGCATCCATACACATCATTATCAGAAAATAAGAGTGGTAACAATAAATTCAAAACTTATTGGTAATTTTCTAACATTCCCTCAACAAATGTCTAAGAAAGTGTTTACCTGGAATTTGTCAAATAATTTTTGTTACTGTTATGTGCCCTTTACTTAATGTCAAACATTAAGTTACTGATAAATGTATAAACACCTGATAAAAACAACCACCTCCATGTTAAAAAAATGCTTATCTGCAATATTTTAAACTAAAAAGTAATATTTGTTTTAAATCAGATTAAACTTTAAACCAATTAATCTTCCTCAAATAAAATCTCAGAAAAGTAGATTTTATTTTTGAAAGATTTTTTTTTAATAAAGAGAATTATTGTTGACAGATTGATCATTATGGACAATCTTAGTGATTAAAAAAAAAAAAATAATTTTCATTTCAATTTAAAATTTGATTTAAAATACATTGCATCTTGGAAATATTAAATGTAATCTGTTAGCTTCAAATTAACTCTGCGTTAGTCATCTCGGATGTCCAAAAATGGATGGTTCCCTTGCGCCTGCTTCCTATAACAACTGAATTACAACTGTGCCACATAGTGTGTTACACATCCTTGATGAGCCACAAGAGTAGTGGGAGGTAGCAAATAAAATTAAATGTTAACAACTAGGAACTAAGATTACTTTAAGAATTTGGAGGTAACAAAACACCATGTGACCAACACAAACTTAAAACTAAAATAAGAGCTTCAAGATTTTTAAAATGCATTTTAAACCTTAAATATCTTTCTTTAGACAATGTTAATAATCTGTACAGTTTAACATTTTCCAAATATCTTTTTGCTGCTGAATCCATTTTTCTTGTTTATTACCCTTTCATTTCCCTCAAATCTATTTGTAACATTTTTAAAGCCAGTTTTTTTCTTGTTCTTATCCTACATTTTCAATTACTTATTCTCCGTAAATTGTAAAAGTATCTCAAAGTAGTGATTCCATCACTCATTTTACAATATCTTCTCTTTTGAAGTTATTTTCTATGACTCACTGTAATTTGGCTATCTGAAATTAAACAAAATCAATAACTATACTATATATAATTATTTACAATATAATGAATAAATCCCTATTAGACAAAATTTCATCCCCAAATAAATTGTAAATATTCTTTAATAAAAGGGTTAGGGAACTGAAATTTACATGGATTGTAGGATTGGTACAGAACATGAAGTAGAAATCATATTCAAATTACTGCATAGTGTACTGCATTCACTTTTGTACAAATGCTTGAGAAAAATCAACCTCTTCTCTTCGATCTAGCTATGGGTTAAACAGTAGGACAGATGGCTTTCGAGTCTTTAGTAGCAGTCAGTCTAGGAAGACATTTCAAATTTAAAATAATGTAAAAGGCAACAGAAAACTACTCCACTATCTTCCCCAAAGAAGCCATGCCAATTCACAGAAAAATAAATTAAATCTGAAAAACTATAATTGCCCGAAGATATTTTAAATATTTATCATATAAATATATCCAGAAATATTTTACTAACATCAATATATTAAGAATTTTATTGCAAAATCATTGATTTGCATAATTAACTCTAAGAGTGAAGCTAAAATTTGCTACCAAAGATACTTGCAAAGCAACCACTGCTACAGAGAAAATTTGAAGATAAAGGAATCTATATAAAATACCACTAGAATTAAAACCAACCTGATCAAATATTGGTAAAATAAATAAATAAAAAATATGTTAAAAACAAAAATTAAAGGATTTTTTATGTACCCCCTCCACCACACACACCATCTTAGAGCATCGGAGATTTTAAGATTTTTTCTTTTTTTTGGGGCATCAATGCAAGACCTTAAATCTGTATGGGAAATTTGAGGTTTTTTGTAGAGAAAAAACATCAAATTGGAAAACCTTATAAAAACCAGATAATTGTTGGATTTTAACAATTTTCAGAACTCATTCAAAAATTAAATTATTTTGGAAAAATTTCTTTAGAAAATCTTAGTTAAATATTTTTTTTATACATCTTTTATCCTGAACTCATTTAATTTTTATGAAATTAAAAAATTCATTTTCATATTGCTTAATGTTTATATTAGTTATAAGGACAAGGGTTTAAAATCACTAAAATTTGGGGGTTAAAACAGGATTTGAATGGTAAAATAAAAATGCAGTAAAACTAAAACAATTGCTTTTATGAATAAATATAATGGACACTATCTCTTTAAAAAAATAATGAATAATAATTTTCTACAAGAATTTTCATTCTTTAAATTTTAGAGTAATTCATAAACTTTTAAAATTCTCTATTAATTTGTAGTGGTCAAATGATAAACTATTTACGAATCTAATTAAAAAATCTGATGATCCCCTCCCCAACAGTATACACACACAGAGTTGACCAAAAGTAGGTGGAATAAGTCAGTGTATCGGTTATATCATTACAATGGTGCTCAATGTAACTATGGTATATCATTTTAAATTTTATAACTAAATTTATCTAATTCTTTTTCAGATAATTGTATTAGTAAATATAATTGTATATGTAACCTCAAACAAATTTTATCATTTAACTGTCCACCTACTTTTGGACCACTCCGTATGAGAGAGAGAAGGTTGATTTTTTTTTTTTTTTTTTTTAAACACAGATGCCTCTACAATACATGATGCTAGAATTATTGTGTTGACATAATTTATAGATTTTAAAAACGAATGATGAGAGAGGAAAAAGAAAGACTAATTAATTCAATTTGAAATATATCAACGTTTTGATTATTGGGGAATATTAAATTTAATTAGCTTGGAATTAAAACTAAAATTAAAGCAAGAAAAAAAATTAAATGGCTTTTAAACTTAGGCATTCGTTTTCTTTTCTTAACCTAATCAAACATGATACAATCAGGTGAAACTAAGCCATTTAACTTGTATTCAGACAGCACCCACTATAGAATTTTTATCCATTATATTCATGTGAAGGGGAACCTAAGATCAAATTTTGAATGGAGACACACAGATTGAGAACAAAAGTATTTAGATTTTCTTAGTTAATAAAACTTGTTTCATCAAATCAAATACTGAACTACTTTTCCTAGTGTAGGATTAAAGCTTCTTAACTAATAAGTTAAATTCAATCAACATGGAATAATAAACTTTGTTATTGTTATTTTTCCTGTGTTATGTATATAAATTTTTAGTGTCTTGTTGAAGCCCTCACATTTATTTATAATTAGAAATTATCAACATGCAGTTCAATTACATGCTGAAAGAAATAGGGGTGGTTAACAGAACTTATTTACAAATATCACTGACTAGAAATCAAAACAAACAAACTGAAACTAAAAACAATATCTCTCAATAATTTACAAATGACCATAAAAACAAAAGAATTATCAATGCTATCAATATATTTAAAATACCTTAAATCTGACAATCTCATAATAGTAATCTGTACAATAACACTAACAGTGAGGGGAAGATCCTAATTTTGACGGTTTCCTGTTAATATTTTAGAATTATTTAAACTAAACATGTCAATTTTTATAGCAGTTTAAAAAATTTTTTAGGATGATGTTTGAGTTTATTGCTTAGCAGAGTAATGAAATATAAGGTGCAGCTTTTTTAAAGATTTCATTTCAAAATACACAAACACACACTCCTTGCCGTTTCCCGTTTGAATACGTAATAGTAGCGATAACAGAACACTGAACAAACAGTATAGTCACAGAATTGCTTTGGATGGGGAATCCAAAAGGTTACTGGCAGATAGAACTTTAAGCAGATATAGCGAGTCAGTAAACTTCTTAAATCAATAAACAATCAGCTAATCTAATAATGATTACAATATTTTGAGCTGTTAATTAAAAAAATGTACTAACAAATCTTATTGCCGATAAATTAGTAGCATAGGAGGATTGCTTCAATTTTTAATTCCCATAGATTAGATTGAAACATGGAATGGAAGCGAATAAAATATATTTACAATTACAATATTTATTAAAAATAAAGAAGCCCTATTAACAAACGACATTGCAAATAGATCAAGTCAACAGAATTTGCCTATAAGGTCTTACTCTTGGAAGAAGGGGAAAAGTTCCCAGTGCTATAAAGTACGGTAAGCTGCTGAAAGTTCTCGGCAAGACCCAATCCCAAAATCTGAGCAAGAATCAGGACGAGAACTTTTCAGACATTTAGCTGTACACATTTTGCAACATTTTGATCGTCAGACTCACCGATCATCATTACGTTTTTAACAAGCGTCGTTAAAGATTATGAAGAAAGATGTGTTGCCTTGGACAATTCGATGTGGTAATGGTTAAGCAGATTTATACCGCAGATCAATTACAACTGAACAGTGAATTCGATCCTCACAAAGTGCCCCTATCTACGGCCTTGTACCACATCTAAGCTACGCTTAGTAAATCATGTATTTTCTCTTTTCATCAAAAAGAGTCCTTTTCACATCTTTACGGCCGTAAACGTAATTTTTTAAAATTTTTTGCTTAAACTGTTCAAGATGAATAGATTAACAAACAAATGAAAGAATTTAATTTTCTTGTTAAATGTTATGTTAATGTTATATATCTGAATGGAGGTATAAAGAAAAATGTTTTTTTTGGGGGGGGAACGCAACCAAATGTAACAAGAGTGGAGCTGAACAAGAAAAAAAACTTAATGTTGACAAAAATAAAATCAACAGAAAAAGGTGGGGAAGCATAGGCGGTGAACATATTGTTTTTTTTTTTTTTTAAGTGTAGTAGTCATGACTAATTATGATAGCTCAGTATGCTGTAGCAGTTGAGTTCTGCTCAAGGCCAAATAGAGGTGAATGAGGGAAACATGGGAAGATAGTGTTGCGCCAACCTATGCAAGAATAGCTTTTTGTTGCATTGAAAAACAAATCAAACAGGATTTGAGATCTGTATAAAAACATGACTAAAAAATTTAATCTCGCAGAAAAAAAAACTAAATCAGAAGATAGTGTTGCGCCAGTTTCTCAAAAAAAAAAAAAAAAAAAAAAAAAAACCTCTAAAATTATATTTTTTATTTCACTGCAGGGTATTTTATTTACTAAGCTTTGTTTTACCCACTAAAATGCCAAGATAAGGAAATGTGGGTCAGAAGACTGTGCTGTGTCAATCTTTTTAAAGTGGAGAGGTTGATTTACTTCCTATTTAAACTTTCCATTCTCCTCAATAAATGAGCAGTTTCCAAGGAAATGAAGGTCATACTCCGACAAGGCTGATTAAACTAGATCGAAATATTTATCATCAGAAATACATTGGTCTGCTAAAATTAATCTTAATTATAGAAAGCAAAACTTATTAAATAATTCAACAAATGTTCTAGACTAGAATGAAAAAAGGTAATAAGAATTATTTAATTTATAAAACTCATAAAAACAAATTAAGACTTGTTTTTCGTTAGAAAACAACGTTAAGACCTAAAGGAGCCAAAAGCCTTTTCGCAAAGTCAAAGTTAATTAAATGGAAATCCTGCAGTAATTAAGTCGGATCTTAAAGCGATTTTGGCTCAGTGCTCGTCTTAAAGTTGTTTAGAAAGAAAAAAAAACTTCAGTTTTTAGTTCCTTACTTCGATTCTGACAAGAAAATATGAAACAGTTGAAATGCAAAAAAGGTAAACTCTTAGTCTTGTTGCAATCAAAATTATTTGGATTTTTTCTTTCTCCCGGAAGATCAGATTTAACAATTTAAGTTTTAAAAATTGTCTTAATTAAACTAAGCAAATAATAATAATGCTAGCCAATACACTATACAGTTAATAATCAACAGTTTAAGAAGGAAAAAAAAAGCTTTTACAATATCAGTATAAAATAAATAAATAAAAATAACGAGTCGAAAACGTCATACACATTAACTCGCCATTATGACAAAAGGGAGCAGTTTTAGTTGAAAGCAAAGAGAACTTTCTAGGTTTTTTTTTCTTTTAACAGCCACTTTTTTTCGTTAATGCTTTTCAATTCTTCCCTTCTTCCTAAGTTTATTTCTTATCGACTTAAATAAACCAAAAAAGGCATTTTTCGTTCCATTCCTTCCAGCTGTATGAAATAATTAGTCTATTTTTATGCTAATAGCCACAATCCATGCTGGATTATTGATAAGTCAGGCCAATAAAAAAATAATAATAAATAATAAAAAGATTTTAAAATATTTACTTACAATCACCTTCTTGCAATGTGTCAATGGTAACGCCCATGTTAGTAAATGTGTATTGGTATGATTAGAATGTGTGCGATTCTATAACGACCGGATTTCCACCTAAATAAAAAAAAAAATCTGACGGACAGCTACTATATCCTTTCGTTTAGTCAGTAAACTGGTCTAAAATGGCTGCTCTCTTGTCTAACAAACAAGAAGGGAGAAAGGGGAAATCGCGAGTGCGCAGGTGCAATAGTCACATGGCCATCTTCTTAGCCAATCAGCTGTCAACGGTGTTCGCTTGTTCGCGGGGTTCTTTAGGGCTCAGGATGGTGCCAAGACAATATGCAGAGAAGGGAAAGAAAAAAATGTCGGGTCTAATATAGATCTGCCTGTTATGCTTGCATGAAGTGCTTATTTCATCTTTGGCTATTTACTTGACCTCTACATTAGGTCACTTTTCACCTTGATTGATACAAACCAGCTGTGTCTATACATCCGGCATAAGTAGAGGCAATTACTCTGCAACCACTTATTTTAGCTCAACATAAATGGATTTTATATTTTATTTAATATTAAGATAAAAATAGTTTTAACTTACTTAATTATGACCCTTGCAAAGAAAATAAATAGCACAATTTAAAAGAAATTCCGTTTATGTTGATAAATATGTAACTGCTTCACAGTCAATGAAAAACAGATGTGATGACTAAAAATTTAAGTTTTAGTCCAAAATATTGTCAACTCCAATTCTACAAAATTTAAACACAACATCTAGAAGCTCAAATTGATGTTTAAAACAGTTGTTTTAAATTTTTTTAATAGATAAATTTATACATATATATACAGTGTAACCAGGATATAAGAGAAACCCGGATATAAAAGAGATTTTCTCTGGTCCCAAATTAGAGCCCATACTTACCTAAACAAAATAGACGAGACCCGGACTTCTTCTCTGGTTCCGACAACTCTCTTATATCCGGGTTACACTGTAAATATACACTGTATATACTCATGTACAAGCTGACTTTATGCATAGTCTGATTTTTTTGCATGATTTTAAATGCTCTAGTAAAAATTTACCTGTGTACAATGCAACTGGTCACCAAAAATGCATGATTTTTTAAACTCTTTAAAAAAATTACTTGTGTATAGTGTGACCACCTATTTTAAGTGTAAAAACTGATCATAAAAATTCACACTATACTTGAGTGTATATATATATATATATATATATACGATAGGATAAAAAACTATAAATGTTTATAAATCTAACATGTTTCATTTTTATTAAAGCTTCCTGTGAGAATGAGATAGAAGAAAAAAAATTGATATTTTTATTTTTGTGTTTGATTTTCATTGGTTAAGATTTAACCAATGAAAATCAAACAACAGAAAAATGAAATAGTTATAAATCTAACATGTTTAAAATTTAACCAATGAAAATCAAACAAAATAATTTCTCTTTCTCCATATCTCATTTTCTGATGAAGCTTTAATAAAAGCAAAACATGTCAGATTTATAAACTTTTCTTATTTGTTCTTTATCCTATTATTTTGTTGGATTCTGACCATTATTTGATCTCAATTCATATATATATATATATATATAATAGTTGTGCATTTGAGCAGCAATTTCATGTTTCACTGACCAAGACTGACAAAGTACTTTTTAATTTTTTATTATGTTTTTCTTATATAGTTACAAGTATTTTCTTTTCTGAACTTGAATGTGAAAATTTTCCAAATGTTTATTGATTCCCAGCACTTTTCGCTAAACTGCCAGCCAATTTCAAGGATTAAAGATTGCTTTTTGTCATAATACCAATAGGGTATTAATATCACATCATATCAGCTAAAACACCACTTTAGGGTGTGCTATGAAAAGAATATTCCCAACTTGTATTTCCCCCATTATAGCTATTATGATACCCATGATATAAGGGCTGAAAGAAAAGGAATGACGGGCTTTGTTCTCAGAGAAAGTTTTATACTGCTGAGTCATATACAAAATTATATACAAACATTTACATTTGTCTCACATAGAGAGACAATAATGCATGCAACAAAAAGGAGTGTAAAAATGGAAAAAATTAACATAGGGTCTTACTTGTATTAATTCCAAATGGGAATTTAAGCTGCTAGATGTTTCATTTTTGTTCCTGGACAAGTCATATTTATCCCAATGGGAAAGCAGCAAAGCAATATTTATATTTCCCCCAACAGAGATACAAGTACATATTTCCTCAAAATGGAAAATGGTGAATCATGAATATTTCCCAACATGAAGACAGTGAGCCGGGGATAATTTCTATAATTCAAGCAGGCCGGATTTATCACCTTTTTTGTCTCTTGTGAGGACATCTTTTGCAACAGGAAAACAGTGCCTTGGGCTTGTGAACTGCTTCATGTGTTAGCTGACCCAGACAAGGCTTTGCCTCAGCTGTGCTAAAAAAGCAACTGCTTGGTTTGACTCCTGCAAGTTAACTGACCACTTTTGTCAGTCTATGAACTGATATCACTAAATGACCGTCATGTGACCTATGTGACTTCATCTCGACCAAAGGGAGATAATTACCTTTTGCATCCATACACTACTATAATAAATATTGTGAAAGTGCTGTTATGTCTCTGTCTATATATGTGTGCCTTTGACACTGTAAACAGGCAAGCTCCCTTGGCATTCCCAACAAAATACTTAACATCATCATCTCCTTCTATGATTGCAAGGAAGTTGCGCAATGATGCAATGTCATGAATAGCACTAAACAGGGTTGTGTCATCTCTTCAGTTCTCTTTGCACTTGGTGATGCTAAATTATACATTTGATGATATCGACACAGTTGTCAAGTTACAATTTCCCACAATTGGCTGTCTCTTCAACCACAATTTAAAGAAAAGAATGCTTTTGCAAACCAGCATCATTTGTGATCTTTTTCAAATGACACTACAAAATCTCTAAAAAAAGCTCAAGAACTTGTTGACTATTTTTCTGATGTCAGCAAAGCCTTTGGACTTAATATTAATATCAAGAAAACAGAAGTCATTTACCAGCCAACCCTTAATCTAAAGCAAATAAGAGGTGTAAAACAAAGGCCACCCACTCACAAGTTCACTGGTAAAGGAAAGAGCCTTAAGTATAAATCTTAATATTAAGGTCAACTCTAGTGCATCTCTCAATAAGGAGATAATCAACAGATTTGCAAAAGCTACAAGTGTATTTGGTAAATTCTCTCATCGCCTCTGGAATGAGAGAGGTATAAAACTTGATACAAAAATATGGGTGTATAAAGCTGTTGTCTTAATTCTTTTGTCATACAAGTCACATATAGACCAATTGGATGTATTCCATAAAGGTTGCCTCAGGGCAATCTATGGGTACACCATTGAGAACAAAATTTCCAATGCTGACCTATTCATCAGATGCAAGACTGGAGGTATTAAAACTTTTCTTATGCAGCTGCAACTCTGATGAGCTGGTCATGTTATTAGAATGAATGAGAACAAGATACACAAAGTCCTCATGTACAGTCAACTCGATACTGGAAAGCAGGATGTCAGCTGGCCATATCTGAGGTTTAAAGACAAGCTCAAAACAATCTTGCAGTTGTTAACATTCCCTACTCAATATTCAAAGAGAGATGGAAGTGGAGAAGTAGATGTGAAAATATTATATCAAGATCTAAAAAATGGATCAGATTGACTGGCTACAAAAAGCAAGACCCAGGATGAAGCCATCATCAGCCATATCAGCAACCACGTCTTGCAATCCACAAAACTTATTCAACTTGTGAACTTGTACACAAATCACTTACAGGATTTAAATGTCTCACCAGGCATAAACACTTGAACTGAAATTTTTCTTCGCCACTCATACATTGAAATTGACAGAAGCCCTCATCATTATTATGTACAGGGTGCGATGGATAAATTGTCATCAAAATTACTCAAAAAAGAAAATAACACTGACATCTCATTTTAACAGATATATTTACAAAAATTACACAAAAGTATCTTGAAATAGTAAAAAATAAATTTATTCAATAAAATTGTCATTGGTTTCAACTGTGGCTTCCAGATGACTTCGGAATCTCTTGCAACTCTTCTAGAGGGTCTCCTTGTTGAAGTTGTTGAATGCTGCCATAATCCTTATCTTCATTTCATCTTTGGTGTTACGAGGAGTTTTGTTGGCCTCTCACTTGACTGTGCCCCACATATAATAATCAAGGGGGTTACAGTCTGGGAAGTTAGGTGGCCAGATGTAAGGGACGATGTGGTTGCAGAAATTTTCTGGCAGCCATGACTGGGTTCTTCTGCTTGTGTGGCAAGGTGAAGAGCTGTGTTGCCAGGCATAGGATTTTCCAGCAGCCACCTTCTTGACCCAGGGCAGAACTACCTCCTAAAGCAAATGGCCGTATTGGACCTCCCAGTACAAATGCCAAGCAGCACAGCATGCAATTTCCAAATTTCTGGCAGGATGAATTAGTTATGGTGCTCTTTTTCTCACAGATGGTGGCCAACTGACACTACTGTGCAGACAACAAAATCAAAAAATAAATAATGCGCATGCACAAATTTAAAAATATAAAATGGCAACAATTTACTCATTGCACTCTGTATATGGATTTTTTCATATACAAAATAAATGTTACCAATTAATTCTTTATGTGCATGATAAAAAAGGACTCTTACTCAGTGTAAAATTGAAACTGAAAGAAAATGTTTATTTACAATATTTTATGCATAAAAGACGATGGAAGTAGAGGATTGCTCCAAATATTCTTTTGTGTGCCTAAGCAGGGAAAACTCTTCATAAGAAAGTAGGGACTTACATTGGTAGAAGTTATAGAAATCTTTTGTAGAGAGTATAGTGTCAACAAGGTGTTATCAAATTTTGTTGAGTCATTTGTGGCTTGATAGGTCAACACAATAGTGGGAGTGTCCATTTGTTGAATAGAAAGAGTTGCAGAATGATTATCGTTCATTAAAACCTTTCAGAAGTAGGCACTGTCTTGTTGGGATGCATGGACGGTATAATAGTAGCTCATAACAAGAAATCGACATGCTGAGTTTGAATTCCAGTTAACTTCATTACATTCCGTTTTGTACAAATACCCTTGGGAAATATATGAATTTATTCCTTCTACTGCCAGCTCTGTATGGCAAACTGGGCACTTCAGCCTTGGTTTATAACCAGTATAGAAGGATAGCTCAAAATTCTAAACTGGTTTTGGTATAAGCATTGGATTTGCAACTCTATTCCATGTAAAACCTACTTAATATGGAAACTGTAGCAGCAAACACAGTGTGGTTGCGGCTCTATAGTTGAAGTATATGAGACTTGAAAGAGAGAGATTGTCTTGTTGAATTATAGTTGAAGAGAGTTATTTTTGTATTATTGATCTGGTTGTATGTTTCTTTCAGATAGATATGTTTCAAATTATCTAGTTTTAAAATTTTGTATGTTGTTCCAGAATCACAAGGTATCTTGGAATTCAATGTCCTCTTTTCTCAACATATTCAAGCCTCCACTGACCTATATCTCTTCTTGACTACTCACTCAAAAACAGGATCATGATGAATAAAGACATGAGTTGATTGATGCCTTACCTTATATTGGCTGGCTCAATATACTAATTTTCAAAATTTCAAATTCCATTCTTCTGATTGGTTGAAAATAATCTTATGGTATTATTTTGTTAAGTCTTTTTTTTTTTTTTTAGTACATTACATTTTTATTACCCTGAACACAATATAGTGTTGCTATAATCGAGCTCAGAATCAAGTTTTATTAAAAATGCCACCATGTAAACACCACATTGGTTGAAGATTTCTTTGCTCTAAGTAGTGAAAAGGGTTATAATTTTTTCATATATTGTTAGCTATTCCACATTCCCAAGGATTTCATTCTTGTGTAATACTCATCCTTTCTCAATTCCTGTGTTTTTGCATTTGATAACTGGCAAAACTGATTCTTGCAGGGAATATCTATTCACACATAAATAGAAGGAATGCCATTAGTTTGTGTTTAATTAGGATGGATCACAAATTGTCAGAGAGTGACCCACACACATGGAACTTAAGACCATCCTTTGTAGCACATATAGTATGCATATGCAACATTTGGTGATGAGATTATAATAGAATGCTGCATAGATTGAGTTCCATCTGACATTGGCTGAAGAAGGCAATGTGAATCAAACTGCAGTAATAGTTTCTGAACCATATTTGATCACAATCTCTCTATATATATATATATATATATATATATATATATATATATATGTGATATATAGATTGTGATCAAATATGGTTCAGAATGTTAGGATAAAGAACAAATAGGAAAGATTTATAAATCCAGTATATATACACACACACAGAAATGAATAGTACGAGTATCTACTATAATACCATTTGAATATATAGATAGATAGGGTATGTGGGGAATAGAGATGAATGCCTCTGCCCTATACAGTTCCAGGTCAACTGCAGGTCTATTTTCCCAACAATGAAGCAAGGAGAAGAGGATCACTACAGATTGATTTTTAACAGTTCCAGAGAAGAGGGCAATGCCAGGTGGAATCGCTAATCAAATGACGCAACTTGAACTATGCAGTGGTCTATATACAAGTCATTCTGATGGCACTTTTAATTGCTATAATTTTATAAATATATATACACAGAAAACCACATACTGATGAGGCTCTTCTATTTATATAGTGAGTGCATATACACATGATAATGTTTAATCTTTGTGCATGCAAAAAAGGGTGTCAAAAGGATGTTTATTCTCTTGACTCCCTCAGCAAGGTTTATTTTAAAAATGAAGTAGATATGTTTATTTAAAATTTCTTGTTTTATAGTTCATTGAGATTTTTATAAAATTACGAATAAACTTTTCATAGTTATTTATGAAATAGTAAATAATAAATATTGCATTGGTTTACATATTTAGATAATTTTGTAATTTTTTTAATAAATTTTTGATTAAAAAGATTTTTTTTCTTCATATTTATTTAGTTATAAAAAATGTTAAATAACAAATTTTTATAAAAGGTAAATAATAAATATTGCATCATATTTGGTTCACAGATTTTTATAATCTAATGAATAAACATTGCCAGGGGAAGTCAAATGTTTATACAGTTATAGCAATGTCAAAGGAATAATCATCCTTTATAAGACAGTTTTCTTGCAGCTGTAAAGGTTAAACATTGCCCACTACATATCAAAAATCCTATATCACAAGAGACTTTGTTTTCACATCATTGTGTTAGTCAGATTGAACAATTGGATAACATCTAGGGATAAGTTAGCCAGAAGAAAGGATTATAGACAAAAAAAAAATTGAAACAGCTTATGTAAACCATTTTATATCACTGCTAGAACAAAGCTATTGGCAACACACATATCCCCACACAAGAAATAACAATTGCACATTTAATGTTGTAAATTTCAAAATCAGTTTCATGTGTGGACATAGTAGAAAGCCATATCATGTGACAAAGAAAAACAATAATAAACCAATCAGATTGCTTAGTTTTCAGGGGTCTTAAGTTTGGAAATTCTGAAATAAAAAACAAAAGTTGGGAACTTAAAATTCTCAACATATACTTGCTTAAGAAGGATGTTGGCTACCTGTGACTTCAAAGTAACTATGTACACACTTTATCACTAACATACTGACACCAAGAACACCAGCTGAAAGTTTAACTTTGTCAGTATATATAAACCTTTTATTCAGGAACATAAATACCATTTATTTGAACACCAACACTTCAATAGAAAATTTATTTCTAAGCCTTTCCTATTTTAACCAACTCACCTTGTTAGAACCACATATAAAATTGCTATTATATACTTAATCTATTTATGCATTGAATTTATTTTGTTAAAATCCTAAATTCTGTTAAAGTGTCAACTACAAGAGACCTATTTTCAAAACTAAAACAATTCCCGAGGTAAACAGTAGATATCATTGTTCCTTTCTCTAAACTGATATGCCTAGTGCTTTTTTATTTTTCTTCTGTCAGTCTTAATTTAGCCTCTCCCTGATCAGTGGTCATGACAAGACAGTCTCCAACAATATCTTAAAACATTTCAACATATGGTTTATTATGTAACAGTAAGCAAAATCAATAATGATATGGTAGTGGTCATGTTTACGCCCTGGCAATGACATGAATGACAAATTCACTTTTGTTCAACAGCCTCGAGATTTGAGAAGCATCAGCAATTGATAACCAGAATCTGATAGAGAACATAAAATGCATTTTGTAGTCAATAAGAATATGCCATTTTAAAATAGTTTCTTATCTCTTCACATGAGCCAATCTAGGATCCTTAAATACAGATACATAGCATAAAACCAGTTAATCATCTAAAACAGCAACAAATATCTTTCAGCTTCTCAGCAACTATGAAGTGTAGCTAGATTTCCATCCAAGCGTAAGACATCACAGGGATAGTACACCTGGTACTTCTAAACTAAGAACTGGTGTATTTTATGACATGAAGCAAATAACTAAAAACAATAATAATAAGCATTTACTATGTAAAGTTTTATTTTATTAGTTACTGTTTTTTTTTTTTAACATGCTACATTATAACTGTTTTGTATTTTTATGTGCACTGAATTTTGTTCACTCTTCTTCAGTAATCAATTTCAAACTTAGTTTACTGCTTAATTAGGTTAGGGCATCTATACACAATACAGCCAGTGACACCAAGTACATAAGTGTTTTTCACGGACGTCTTGTGTTCTTCCTCATTCCATTTTTAAAAATCTTCTCCTTGACTATTTTCCACCTTTGCTTTTTGTTATTTTGCAAAGATTATCCACTAGGGTGAGTCATCTGTATTTAAGCAAAAATTCTAGGAAAGTACCTATAACAATATATAGATATCAGCTGATAAGCTAACAGGTATTACTTTAAAAAATGTGTAAATTTGAAAGTAAAAAAAAAAAAAAAAAAAAAAAAAAGTACAAATCTGTAAGCAGCATTTATTCCCTTTCTATTTATATTAATTGAAAAGTTGGCTGAACATTTTTCATAGAAATTTACATGATAGTTTACAGTGATATTTTATAAGTGGGTTAGTTATTTTAAGTTCTTCAAAGCCAATCAAGTTTTGATTTAGCAGAAAAGGATCAATCTCAAGATCGTTCATTTTTACTTAATGGAGAAAAAAAAGAAAAAGAAAAAGATTATATTTAGATTATAGGGAATCATTCAAGTAACCAGGTTTTCGATCCTTTTTTTTTTTGTTTCCTACTTTAATCACCAATTCAATCTGTGCCAGATAGTACAGGAACATACAATATTATAAGGAAGAATTGAAATTTTGTTGTGTTGAAATTACAAGTTTAATTCTTGGGTCAGGAGTTTGAAGAATGTTAAGTATTGTCTGAAGATTTCATCCTGGTACTTTTCAATATTCCATGAATTATGCAGCATGTCTTCCTCTATTGTTTTGATTGGCCAATTTTCTAAAGTATAATTGAATGCCACATACAGCTGAAACAATGTATTCAAAATAAAGATAGTTGCACACACAAAGTAATAACAATCTTGCATTTCAAAGTGTCCAATACAAACATGCAATTGAAGAAGGCTGCAAAACAGACCAGCTGAGGATGTCAAGATATGAAGATATTTGTCCATACAATCTATGGAATAATGAAGATTTTCATACATAATTAAAATTTATTACCATTTTTAAAACTTTATTTAGAAAAAAAAAAAAAATTCAAATGAGAGATTTTATTTTAAAACTGTTGTGACTTTTGAGAAAATTAAGCCACTTATAGAGGTTATTTTGATTTATGAGGAGATTTAAGCTGTTTGACTAAGTGCTTGAAAAACAATAGAAAAATATTAATTTAAAAAAAAAAAAAAAAAAAAAAAAAATTACTTCCAATTTCTACGATGAGTTATTTACATTTGGACTAATGTCCTCATCTATGTTGTGATTATCATATGGTTGTTATTTAATTTATGGGGGTAGATTGTTCCCATTTCATTATCCATATATCTCACTTTTATTTAGCTCTGCTCATTGAATCTGTATGACTACAATTATTTCCCTTTTTCATTCTTGTATTAAGTAATGGTTAATGTATGGTTAAGAATTGTGTAGACTTTTAGCGTTATTCACTATTATAATAAAAGCATATACACCAAACCAAACTACAGTTCATAACAAATACTGTAATAAATTGATTTTAATAGCATTTAATTCATTAAAATATTATCTATATTTTATTAATAAATTTCCTTAGAATATTTTCAGCAAATTTAAATAAAACTAGTGCTTCTAATTATTATTTAGCCTAATTAGACACGGACAAAATATCACAAAAACAGTTTATTCATTCAAATTTAAAGAGAAAATTTGTATTGAGAAAATTACTTATTTTATAAAAAAAATATTACTAATAAACATGAAAAAAAAAAAAAAATTTTTTTTTTTTTTACCAATTACAAATTCCTAAGATATTTGATTACACATCCTTAATAAATGAGCTCAGGTATTTGTATAATTATTTACCCGCTGCCCCACGCAGCAAGATGTGGCACAAGGCCAAGTTTAAAGTGGAGTATCTGAACCTGTAGGCTTGGGCAAAAATTCCCTATAGACTGCATAAAAACAGAGTCAGTTTCCTGTCTGGGAATACCCTTTGACATAAGCCAGGCATTTGTATAATGACAGTGACTATCTTGTTAGCTCTATCTGTAAATGATCAACTCATACAAATTTTACTCATCATCCCAACTTTAGTTGCAACCAAAAGATGCTCAACTTTAGGAATGTAAGCTGGTGAAGACAACCAGAAAAAAGATACTTAATGATTTAGAATGGAAAGAATTACATGACAAGATATTAGAGGAATTTGCTATAAAACCAAAGTACTTGGAATACATATTCAGATGAAGTGTTTATTTCTTATAAAAATTGATGCATTAGTGTCCATTCCCTATGAATGCATTGCTGATTTTATGATAGAAATAAATTTAAAATTAAAGAAAGAAGAAATTTTATATTTTCTAATAGTGCTTGTGACATTAAATAATTATATACCATATTAAATAATTATAATTATATACCATATTCTTGCTTAAATAAACTATAGGTTATTTAAGATAATGGTTGGTTTCAATATTGAAACCAACCATTTAAAATCATTTGCACAAATTGTTTTGCAAGAAAGCAGGTAAAAGCTTAGATGTTGAATCCCAAGCCCTATGGAAGTTGCTTTATTCTAAAGGGAAAAAAAAAATCTACAGATAAAGGGAAATAACCCTGTCACTCTTGATACAATGTCCTATTGTCTACTAGTCTTGGTGTATGCATACAAAGAATGTAATTAGATGCAAAAATTTTCTACTGAATATCATTAAATACCCTATGGATCATTTTCCTAATATGGTCGACCTTAATTTATAAGATCATTTCTTGCATTATGTAATAGTTTTATCAACAAGTCAAATACAACTCAAATGTAATGATGAAAGAAAAATCTATTCAAGTCAACTAGTTTAACTATGGTTTCAATAAAACTTTTCTCTATAGATGCTAAGAGAGCAGTGAATACAGGAATTTTCTCTAGAGCTACATGAAATGAAAACATTGATATACATTGAAAATTCCAGCAATATTTAGAAGATTGGATTGCTTACCATTATTCTATGGGAGGTGCCAAACAAACAATGCCATCACCAAAGATACGTGGCTAAGAGTCAGAGGTTGGTTGGCATTTGGCCCAGAAATTTAAATGTTTATCTCCCCTGCTTTGGATTGGCATAATTTTCTAAGTTCTTGCAAACATCAATGTGACCAGACACTAGTATCATGTAAAAACATCTATGTAGAAAACTGTTCAATTATTGAGCTTTACATTTGTATTAAAAAAAAAAAAAAGAAAAAGAAAAAAGTTAGAATCCCTGAAGACATTAACTCCAAGTGACCACTCCATCTGGATTGGTCTCAGAGAAATGTTAGATCACAAAGAACAAGAAAAATGCACAAGCTATTGTTCATGTCAAACTCACTCAGTTGAAACAGTATAAGATTGAAGATTCCAAATTTTAGTATTGATCTTGTAATGTTGCTTGTTGATTTCTTTGCTTATGATTTGCCCGAGTAAATTTAATATTTACTTTCTTATCAGCCAAAATTGTGTAATTGAAGACTAAATATTCTTGTTTATTGGGGGGTGTCAACATTGAAAATTTTCTTTTTTGCAAAAAATTGTCATACAAAGCTTAACCTTACTGATTGATCATTGAATGGAGCATCCAATGTTCGAATAATAAGTGCTGCAAAATAAATTTCATGAACTATTTTTTTTACCTTAAAAATGTGATTTGGTAACAGAAGTTATATATTAATATTCTATACATTTTTATAATTTTTTTTTTTATTTACTATTTAATGTAGGCAATTTTATAACTGTAAAATTGTAATTCATGCAGATGACATAGAAATAACTTAAGTCTGGAGGTTAGGATTAACCATTTTGAATTTTAGATTTGAAAAATTGATATCTTTAAATTAGGTACCTTCACAAAAACATGATACCCAACATTTAAAATGAATTTTTAATAAATCTTTCTTGAAGCTTTTATTTTAATTTCAAGCTGGTAGATTAAATTTAATATTTCCAATAAGCAAAATACTATGCTGTATTTCAAAACTAACTTAAATTGATTGGAAGTTGTTTTGAAATTTTTAAAAATTTTAATTTAGCACCATTTTTAGCAAACTGTTATAAAAATATAAATTGATTTATTAAAAAAAAAATCTTCCAAAAATAAAATATACTTTCCTGGAACTTTGAATATTAGCTGATTTAAAGTATAGTTATTCTTATTTGAAACAACTATTATTTACTTTGTTTATTTAGGTTGACAGCTTTTTAACAGCTCTGTGACAGACTTTTATCTAATGTTGTTCTACAGGGGCTTTAACCATGAAAAATAAAAAAATTGAGGAACATAACATGAACCACTTTTAAGTACTTGGTAATCTTAAAAATTTAAGAAAACATTTTCCATAATCTAATGTTTTACTGAATTTTAGAGAATTTTGTCTAACTTTACTATAGTTATTTCTCTTATTTTCTGATAGTATTGTGTATGGGTGATCGTATCTATAAAATTCAGCACATTCATACACATACAAAAATAATTCAAAATTCTTTTGAAAATATTTGGAGTTGTCAAATTGTAATAAGCTTTACAATATAGGATTAGTAAATAGTTCTACTTAATAATAATATTTCCAAAGAGTTAAACCACTGAAACTGAATTTTAAAAAATTTAAAAATATCATGAATTATTCTAATTAATATTGTAAAAAATGAAAACAAATCTTGAAAAAATTCATTTCTCCTTGAAAAAAAAAAAAAAAAAAAAAAAAAAACTTTTTTCAAGACAATATTGTCCTTAATATACACTATTCATAAAAGCAATTAAAAGCTTATCTAAATAATGTATTAGTTTTATTTTCTAAAAAAAAAAAAAAAAAAAAAAAAAAAAAAAAAAAAAACAATTTCATTCATTTGTGAATAAGTCTTGAAAATTTTAAAATCTGACAATTTGATTTTTGCAAGAATTTTCAAATTAATGTGTATCACCACAAAAAAAGATGCTAAAATTTGTTATGCTAATTTATAATAGATCTGCTGATACAAGAAAAACAAGATGTTTTAATCATAATTTTGAATATTTTAAAAAAGGGTTATAAAATTTAATTAAATATCAAAAAATACTTTGATCTTTTCTCTTAATAATAAAAATTTTGATCATAAAACTGTTTTCATTAAGTTTGGAGCATTTTTTTCATCACAGTATGCTAATTTTGTGGAAGTACCCACTTTAAATATTTAAAATACAATTTCTTAAAAAAAAAACAAAAACAAAAAAAAAAACATTAATGAAATATCTTGTCTACATTCTGTTAAATCAAGATTTAACAGGATGTTGACTAAATATTTCATGAAATTTGTTTTTTTATATTAAATATCAGCCATAAAAATAGATATGACAGGCTGTTGGCAAATGTTGAGATAGTAATTATAGTTGGTTTTCTCCTATTACTAAAGTTTAATTTTAGCAATATGTATAGGCAACTTTTAGTATATTCAATAGTAAAATCATTTTTTTCTTTGAAGAATGTGCTAAAATATTCTGATTAAAGTTTTGATGAATTAAGTTATATAAAATATGTATAAACTTTTCCCTTAAAAATATTTTATTAGTCATTCAAATGAATCCATAGAGCTATTTGTATACAAGAAATCACAAGCTTAAAGAAATAAAATGGCTTTGGAAGCAGTAGATAGAAAATGCTAAAACTTGGAATATCAATATAAGATTTTAGAAAGGAATGAATTCCAAACTTTCAAGGAATGTTTCACTATCTTTTTGGAGTAAGCTCAATTATCATTTTATTTACTGAAATATTTTCAAGAATTTGAATCAAATTAAGAAAAAAAAAATCCCAATAGTCAACAAAAATTATCTTTCTAGGCTTGAGTTCTCAGTTCTGCACATGCGAAAGAAAAGATGGTATAATGCCTGTTCATGAAGTTTTTACCCAATTATTTTTGGAATTTTAGAAAAATAGAAAACAAAACTGCTATTCTCAGTTTTATTTTATTTTTTTAAAACTTATATTTCTAACACTGAGAAAAAAATTCACTAGTGGTAATTATTAAGGATTGAAGCCAGTACTACTTATTATTGCATCATGTCTTTTGACAGAAATTAAGACTTAAATACAAAACTGTTTAAGCTCAAAGGTCCAAATCTTTTTCTAAATTTATAATCAGTGAGCAATTTTATTTTTTTTACTGAAATGGAAGGTACTATCCAAATTATATTACAAGTTGGGCAGGCCGTATCTACTGCTGCTGCACAATAAATTTATGCCAGTTTTGCAAACTATTGCTAGCAAGTTTGGTCCTGAGTGCTGCATTTTTTCAACCTTCTGTTAGATTAAAATTAATACCTATAAAAGTATTTTCTGTAATGCCCGATTGCACTTACACTTTCTGAAGGTAAACAATCCAGTAATCAAAATTGAAAAACAAAAACATACAATTTCAGAGGTAGAGTTGTTTGCTTCAAATGAACATACCAAACAGCAGAAATTGACAGCATTAATTAAAGAATGAAATGAAAATTTCCTAGGGAAAATTTAATTTCATGACTGACTTGACTGTATACAATGTTGAAAAGTTTTAAAAAAAAAATTAAAAAATTAAGATGCATTTTAGGTCTTTTTAGAAATTGAGCATCGACTGGGAAAATTTAAATGGAAAAACAAAATTAGATATCTTGTAAGAAAATTGACTGTACACTCATCTTACAATTATCAAATTATAAGAAATACCATTCAACTGTTTGGCATATTTTATCTACCATCATCTGAAGATACAAAACAGCAGCAATGGCTTGCTTCAAAAACCATTATCATTGTTCATCACAAATAAAATGTAGGCCAGAGATTATTGATAAACTTCGTCTTAAGATGAGTGTACAGTGTAAACATCTGGTAACAAAATGTTCATTGTTTTTCTTTTTTTAATGCTTTCCTGTTAAATGTACAAAAAGCACAACATATTTTTAACACTTTGTGAATCCAGGATTCTAATAAGTCAGCAAAAGTTAAGCAATGTTTTACCAAATGTCTGACCAGATGAAAATTCTATGAAACTGTAAAAGAAAAGCAAATGGATATAAAACACAGGTAAAAACCACCAGTCAGGTCATCCGAAATTCTCCAGTTCTGCATTTCTGTTTTAAAAGGAAAGAGGCAAATAATCTTATTCTTTGCCAAATCTTTGTGAACAAGAAAACAAAAAAAGTAGAAGATAAAAGTGTATAGAATCTGTTTCCACGGTTGTCTTCCAGAAGGGCTGAGAGATAGAGTAAAGAGCAAAGCAAAGGTTAAACATTATTTATTGACTTCCATTTGTTTAGACAACCAATTACCCAGTTCAACAAATGTCAGATAAGACGTTGCTTTGCTGACTTGCTAATTGAAGGATGGAATGCACACCACACACGCACTCATGAGTGCAATAGCTGTACACACACACCTCTACATGCATCCATCACTGTGCATGTGTACAGGTGGCAGCATGGGAAAAATACTTGAATGGCACTTAGTAAAAATGTCTGGTAATGGATGATGAGTGTTGTTCCAAATGAAAAATGACTCCCTTCTACAATGTCCAATCTAGAGCTAGATGAGGTTAGAGGGAGGGGCAAGTGGGGGAGGAATCAACAAGACAGCAGCAGCAAGTGATGGTGCAAGGAGTTATGATGAGTGGGAGTGGTTATGGCAATTGGTTAGGGTTTACATTAGCTTTAGGCAGAGTCGATTTAGTAGAGGTGGTGGTAGTAGCTGCAGCAGAGGGAAGGTGCCCGGGTCACATGAGCGACACAGCTGGGCTTGGTTGTCAATTAACTACAAACATTTATTTGGTCCCCGTATTTGCAGAACCTTTCAGGACAGAGCAGCTGACAATAGTCAAGATGTTTTTGCTTTTCTTTTTAAAGTTTTTTGTTTTTAAATTTTATTAAGCTTCCTTTTATTTAAAAAAAATGTTTTTTTTTTTTTTATTTTGCAAGAAAATATCCTAAGAGAGACAGAGAGAGAGAGAGAGAGATTTAGGATTAGATTGACAGTAAAGCAGTAAGAACAATTGAACAACATTTCTGGACAAATTGAAAAAAAAAATAAAAAATAAAAATAAAAACAAAAATAAAATTAAAAAAAGATACAAAGAAGTTTGGGTGAAAACCATGTGGATGGGATGAAGATCTAGGAGAAGATTTATCATAATAATAATTATAATAATAATGACAAAATATCAATCTGCACACGCTTTAACTTTTAGTTTGGTTCTGTGGATTTGAGAACAATTTTGAAATATTTTTTTCTCTTCCTTTTGTTTTCTTTCATTTTGTTTTGTAAGAGTAACTTGTAAAAAAAAAAAAATTAAAAAAAATTAAAAAAGTGGGTCTCAAGCCAATTAGCGTCCACTTCATAGCCATATTCCTGAGATCACATCCAGTAAGCAGCCAGATGATAGTTTTACTAAATGAAAAGTAGGAGAAAGATTGATTTCTTCATCAAAAGGTCAGGACTGGTCTTCTCTTCCAAAAGCCTTGTCAGCAGCAGCAGCAGCCGCCCTCCATACAGGCAAGGCTGACATAGTGGAACAAGGTTTGCCCAAAGTTGCAGATGCTTGCTTCTGTGGACTAGAATCTCTCAGACTGCCTTCATTCACCAAGTCTCCATGTTTTGAGAAAGAGAGGCAAAGAAGATAGGGGTAGGAGGAGGAGGAGAAGAAAGCAGCAGCAGCAGCAACTGGCTTCTTCAGGTGTCTCAAACAAATCATACATGAATCTACAGTGAAAATTTCAATGGCAACAGGTAGGTGGGAGTGCTTCTCAACCAAAAGACAGAGTCAACTAAAGTTTCTGGTATCATCCTTTTGACAAGTGCAATTGGTAAATCCTGAATTTACTGCAGACTTGGGTCCAGAGGCTCATGACGACAAAGGCAACTCTGAGGTACTCAGCAATGTCAACACTCAAAACGTTTTGTCCTCTCATGGTCAGCAGGAGAAGAAAATCAGCTTGTCAGCGAGCCATTATATCTGTTTCTTGATTATTTACTGGAACTTTGGAGAAAAGAATCAATTGGAGTGTCATAGCGCAAAGAATAATCACTCAATTTCCTTCTCCCATGGACATGAGGGGAGTCACCAAACGAGTTCATATTATTATAGGTAACAAGGTTTAAATAAGGTGGCCTTTCCCCCTCCCAAAGTAGATAGGCAGAATATACACTGCAGCTGTATCGCACTTACAATTCGGATTGGCAGGCATTAGAGAGGAGTATCAGTCACCAGTGAAGGGGGTAGGAATGTCATTTCCTTGTAGAGTGAGGCAGTTGTGCAATTCAGGAAGTAACTTGTGTTTGCTTTTGTAATAAATAAAAAGATGATATCCACATGGGGACTGTTCTTCTCTTTTTGTTTGGGAGGAAACAACCATGGAAAGTGTTTGGGGAGGGGGGGGTAATAGAAATGGTTGAATTTTTTTTTTTTTTTTGGACTCCTGCTGATCTGATTGATTGCATCTGTACTTCTCCAAATGTAGGCAGATAAAAGAGAGAGAAAGTGTGAGTAGGAAGGGGTAAATGCTAAAATAGAAGAGGAGGTTAAAAAGTGATCAGCTGTGCCCATGTAGAGAGAGAGAGATCAGTGAGAATGGGAGGAGGTAAAGATTGAGAGAGAAAGATAGAGGAAGAAGGAAAAAGAGTGGCTTCATAGTCAAAGTGGGATAAAGAGGAGGAGAAAGACCTTAGGGAAAGAGAACATGAACCACTATGCATCGTCACTTTTGCTATCTTTTCCTGGAGCCTGGAGCGGGAGATGAAACTTGCAAAGAGCTTCGAGAACTGGGCCCAGCCTCACTTCCTTCACGTTGTTCCTGTGGGTGAGAGAGAGAAATTGTTAGAAGTAGTTATATTAATGCTTCTGACTACTACCATTTTATATTGTTTGACTGAAAGATGCACAATCATTACTAGATGGAGGACGTTATTTTCATGTCTGTTTACAGACAGCACAATACAATCAATTATTTAAATAAATGAAAGAATAGCTAACAAAGTAAGCACTATTCTGTATACTTGATCAAAAGAAAAACCACAGCTTTAGAATCAAATGAACAAATCACCATTTTTAGTTATAAAACAATTGGTAAATTCCCCATTTATAATTATTCAACATTAGTAATTAATTAGTCCATAGTATGTGTATTAAATTGTTTGTTGTAAATATTTTTACCCATTTCTATAACTGTGTGCATTGAGGACATTGATAAAAAAAATAAGAATATGGCTTCATTATGCATGAAAAAAATGTTGAACTGACAACTGAAAAGATAATATTTCCAATTTCTAGAGATCAAGATACTGAATAGTGTACAAGTTAGGGGGTGCCAAAATTAATTTACAGTCTATAACAATTATTTTATGGGACCATAAGTAAATTACTTCAACATTTTCCTTATGCATAATAAAGAAATTTTTTCTTCAAATGCAAACATTAAATTTTTACTGGTTACTGTACATCTAACATTTTATGAGTTTGCCAAAATACTCTCATTTTCCAATATACAAGCTTACATTACTTTTCAGAGCTATGATGAAAAGAAATTCTTGAGTATAAAATAATTAAAAAAATAAAGGAATAATTTCCTTGCTGTGCTTTATCAAATGCACTTGAAAATGGATTAAAATTGATAGCTATAAGATATATTTGATTTGGGGCAAGCAATCTTCATATTTCTCTATAACTTCATAATGTACAAAATAGTAATGCCAAATATGAAGCTGTATTGGTTGACTTCAAACTCATTAGCCAGTGTTATGGAGCAGTTACAATATCCAAAAATAATAAAGTGATAAAGGAAAACTAACATTTATGATTCTTTAAATAGTTTGAGTAGACAGCCTCTCTGTTACATCACCAAAAGACAAAGAAAATACTGATTATTATTTTTTTTTTTTTTTTTTTTTTTTACTTATTCACTAATTTATAAACTTTTTGACAAAGATCAGAGCCTGGACAGATGATTACGGTTGAGCTTAACTCCTGAACAATTCATTAAAAGAAAATAAATCATAGAAGCCAAGGGAGAAAAGTCCAGAAATTAAAAATGAATAAAAAAAATAAAGCAAAAAAAAAAAAAAAAAAGTCAAAATGTCTCACTAACCTAAAGTCCCAGGGTTGTCCCTGAGTACCCATGACATTCAGTTCATTTCACCACAGGAAACACTCACCCCTCCACTTCCTTCCGTATCATCATCATCGCTAATCACTGGCCGATTCTTGGCGGCTCGCATTTTCCTTTTCCGTGGTTTTATATCCTGAGCCTGAAACATCACAAACACATCCAAATCAAAACTTTTCAATGCCTCCATATTAGAGGGGCAATAATTTCAGATATCAACCCTAAAGAAAAACCTGTAGCAGTAGCTTTGGCAGTCCTTCACAAGAGTGATCATGAAAAAAGTGGGTGGGTATGGGGCTCTTGACGTTGGACTTCTTGTTATAAATGTTGTATCTGCTTTTGATTTAGTCTCAAGGAATCTTACCTACCTGGCTGTCTTGCAACAAGAAGATACATTCAACATTTCCCAGCATTTCATTCTATATGCCCTAAAGGACTCAAGTACCACTTATGACAATAGCATTTCCTTTAGACATACTTTATTTTTCTAACAAAGCAGGTGTAAGAAGTGAGGAAGGAGCCCTCTCAAGGATCACAGGGATTAAAAAGGACACTAAAGTAGCTTCATGTGTGGCATCACAGGTTACAAATCAGAGCCACCTACTTATTTCTCACTTGAATGAAGAGCAAGATTGCCTACTGAGGTTTTAATTTTATTTGGTTGAGAATGTATTTGGTCCATGCTTATAAATTTGACATATTTTTTTTAATTCCTTTTATTCTTATAAATTATGAATAATATGATTAGTAGAAAGTGTCTATTACGTTTTAAGAAAGTCAAATAAAGAACATGGCCAGAAATGACATGTATAGAACAGGTTGACCCAAACTGTAAATATAGACAATTTACTTACCTCTTTACTAACTTTCTTTGATGCACTTGAATTTTCTTTATTCAATTTTATTTTTACTTTCACAGCCTGACCTGAAATAATTTAATAGAAAAATAAATGAGGAAAATGCTCACTTGATTGGTATAGGAAAGCAAGTTCAAACGTGAAACAACTAAATCTTGTGTTAAGAGAAAAAGGATTTACCTTATCAAATCAGAAGTCCAAATCTTACTTTATTGGCTTTTAGCTCTATTTCTTAGTATATTTGATTAGACCTAATATGCCACAATCCAATGAAATGACAGACTGGAGACAGATTTTGGACACTAATAGGGCTAACAAGCCGAGATATTTTATTCAGGCTTGGAAGATACACATTTTCCCCCCATTTTCTTTAACATAAGCAACTTTTTCCATTATTTTGTTTTCAACTCAATAATAATATTGCCTCAGCCAACTTTGTTTTAATATTTGTTTTTGAAGACACAAGATAACCAACTTTTTTTATGGTTTTTCATATGTACCCATTTTGCATCTATATACTGTATTATAATGACATTCTTAATGCAATGTCTGGACAGACAGGGATCAACAACTTACACTGATAACATAAACAAAGGTGAAAAAAAGTACTTACTATGAGCCTCTTCCTCATCCTCCTCCTCATCATCCTCCTCCTCCTGATCATCATCACTGTCGGCATTACCTACATCATCATCATCACTCATACTATCATCAGATGATGGTAGGTAACCATCCTTCTCTAAACGTTCCCTAGCATTGGTGAACACAGACTGCAGCACAATTGAATCTTCATAAATCTAGAAAAGAAGAGTATTGCTTAGTAGCTTGAAAAATATTTCAGGTTACTATTATTTTTAAAACCAAGCAGGGTATAAGTGTGTGTATGTGAAGAGAAAGTAGTATGAGGAAATGAAGCCAAGAGATCCATTTGAAAGATTGCTACCACAAATAATGAAAAAATAGCAAATGTAAATGAAAGGTATTTTTCACAGCTTATGTGGCAAAATAAAAGAAAAGGTTGCTGTCCAAATTGAAGTGACTAATTTTTGGAGAAACAAATATGAGAAAAGAAGGATTAATATTGATATTTTCTTTGAACTAAAAAGTGTTTACATTTCAAAGACGTCTCTGATTTGGAAGTTGGCCATTATAAAGACAGTACAAGAAGCGCAACTTACTAAAGATCCTTCCACATTGAAGGTTTGTGCATTTTTACATAGTAACATCACATCTCGTTCCAAGTCATCTAGGCTGCGATATTTGTGATCTCGGATTCTTGCCTAGAAAAGAACACAAAGAAATATTTTAATAAAATGGAAATTATAATTTTGACAACATTTGTAAATAGAATTAATTGTAAATTTAAAAATAGCAAAAACCTAATAACCAATAACAATGGAATTCACAAATCCTACCACTTCTGTAATGTGGGAAGCAGCAATTAACAAACATCAGATTAAAATACTATGCAAAATGAACTTCTGCCAATAGAGAACTTTAAACATCAAAGAGCCCTCAATCAATATAGAAAGACTCCAGACATAACAAGTTACACTATTACTCAAGAACAATATTATTCTTGGTTAATTTACAATTAAAAATAAAATAGAAAATAGATAAGAATCAAAGAAAAGAAAATAATTAAGAAGTACTTGTAGTTGGAGTCAGACAATACACTCAAGTTTTTTAATTTTATCTTTGGCTGCTTAAGCAAAATTAAAATTAAGCACACTTTTTTAAAAAATTCATGAGTATACTTTAAAATTTTGAAAAAAAAAAAAAAAAATTTAGTTTACAAATGTTTATTATATAAACACAGAAAATGGTATTTATAAAATAATTAAGATTTACTTTTAGAAAAGAGCAAAGGGAAACTTGTAAAAGAACTTGTGACATGTGTATAAACATGTTTTTAACAGTATATTTTGGGAGTAAATGTGGTATCTGATAATTTGTGTAAAAGAAAAATTTACCTGTCAACAAGTTCTGAAGCATCAAGAATCAAATCAACACCATAAGATTGATAGTATATGGGGAAGCATCCTGCTTGAACATAAATTTGAGTTCCCTAAAAATATTCTTAATAAATCTTGTGATTGAATTTTTACCTCTAACAATAAGCAAAAATTACTTACCTTAATTTTTCTAAAATCAACAGGTTTCTTAATGATTTCATAATATTCTGGCAATTCTTTTCGTGAAGGTAAACTGATGAACACTTCACTTAGGACACGGCCATCACTACAATAAAAATGAAAAATCAAATGCAGTTTGAAAAAGGATACAAGTAATTGGATGATAAACATTACCTATTTTGATTTTGTACACAAGAAAACAAGAGGAGCCGAATACAAAAATATTGACACATCCACTAGAAAAATGATTTTTCATTTTGTAATGTGATTATAGAATATAAAAAAAAAACTTACAATGATAAAATTGTTACAATAGTCAGGCAAACTATCATATTTGGGATTGGCAGTCCTTACCAGACTAGTGAAAATTTTAACCCCACTTTTTGGAACAATTAGCCCTTCACATTAAAAAATTCTAGCAAACTTGCTGACCATTTAAAAAATGTCTGAAAGAAAATCATGGTGAGTTTAGATATTAACTCCTTAAACAAACCAGTTAACAAGTGCTTAATTATCCCAAAGAAACATTTAGTGAAATCAAAAACTAACCTGTCCATACTGATAGGTAAAATTATAAGGATTTGTCAACTTATTACAAACCAATGTTATTCCACTTTCACTGGTTTTATAAACAAATCTGAACTATTTACAAGATATGCTAATACACCACTAAGAGCTTATCTTGTCTTAGAATTTCTATAAACTGGTCCTTTCCAAAATATTTTACCTAAAGTATCAGCAGACTTCCAATGGAGCAATGACACAGCAAAACAATATTACCTGATCATGTAAATAAACTAAACATTGAACATACAACTGAATTTATTTATGAAACATAAAAATAATTTCTTGATAGCATGTTAAAAAACCTTAATAAAATTTGTCCTAATTACCTAAAAACCAATAAGAGATTTAATTTGCACAAAACAAAATTGTAAAACATTAAAACTGAATAGATTGAGAAACGCCCCCAAAAACACATTGGTGAAATGGCTAAGAATTTGAAAAAAAGATTATATGAACATAAGAGGGATCATTTACAAAACAATGCACTCAATACTTTAGTCATTCATCATTTTAATAGGGCAGACCAAAATTTTGACTTTGAAGAATTCAGTTTTTGTTAAAGGACAAAATAATTTAGACAAAGATGTATTGAAAGTGCACTAATTTCTGAAGCCTTTATAGTAAATTTATGACCAGGATCATATATCTTTCCTTACAAAATCACAGCTGATACAATATGGGATGATTAAAAACAATAATGATAAAAATAAAAGTGATATAAGGCTGAATGATAACATCTACATATATTGGACATCAAAATTTAAATTTAAAAGCCGTGTGTGTGTGTGTGTGTGTGTGTGTGTGTGTGTGTATGTCTTCTTAGCATTCCAATGTAAAGTAACAAGCACTTGTTACATTCCTACCTCCCACCTTTTTACATACAATAGTTTTATTGATGGACTCAATCTTGTAAGCGTGAAGAAATTACAATATGCATCACAACAAAACTTTTTCCATCTTGTCAATTTCACAAAACATTAATGGTCAAATATATTTTATGATCAACTTTTTAACTAAAACCAAGCTCACCTGTCCTTGTAACTAAGAACAACATCAAGGAGTTTCTTCATCATCTTGGTCAATTTTGGTGGATTAGGAGGCTGCTTTTCAAGAGGAGGTCTTCCTCGTCGTTTCTTTTCTTTTTTATTCTGGGGTGTTGAAGCTGAATTTGAATCATCGTCATCAGGAACATATTTTCTTTTCTTAGCTTTCTTGGCCTTTTTCCTTTCCTCCACTTCTTCCAGATTTCCATCCTCAATTGCCTGAAAGACAAATGATTAGCTTAGCCATATTGAAAGTGACTAATTGATCTAAAAACAAAAACTTGTTAAAGAAAGAAACAGAAGGGTAAGAGAGAGACAAACTAGTGAGCACTCAACATGTCTGAAATCTAAGTAACTAAAGCTAACTGAAGCATTTTTTCCACATGTAATCAAGCAATAGTCATGTTTTTAATTTAAAATCATAAAAGTCTTAGAGTATAGAATGTAGCATTTATCATCTGCTAAATACACAATATTTTGTTCATTAAACTGATCTTTGTTTAGAAATCACATCATAATTAGAATTACTACTATTCATTTCCTGCAGATGAGCCTGAAGCCAAACATTTCAAAATACTTAACATATTAAATGAATAAGGTGTAAGTGTAGATTTTCAGAGAGAGAGAGAGGAAAAAATTAGCTCACTTATGTTTCCCATTTTATCTTGATGACAAATTATATTTATTATATCTGATATACATAATTGATTAATATAAAACAATAACTTGTGGCCATGAGTAGAAAATAACTATTCTGTACCTTAGAGGCCACAGTACTACTTTTTGCCAAGCACACCCAGATTTCACAAAAGCAATCTGATTTTCATAACATCTTTGTAACAGATTTTGAAATGGTCAGAAATATATAACAAGGAATTTCTACTTACTCTGAGCCACTGTCCTTCTGTAAGTGAATCTGAATAATCCACTTCTTTTCTTGAACGAGAACCTCTTCCAAATATCTTGTCCTCCTCTTCTTCATAAGTGAGGCGTTCAACCTGAATAAACATAGCATATGTTAGCCAACTTTTAAATACAATTCAGATAATAATAAACACAAAGGAATGAGAACAAATACGTTACTTACTTCTTTCTCGTCTTTCCTTAACCATTCGGGTAATTCATCAGATTCCATCAGTCTTGGTTTTCGTTTTGGGTCTCGAGCCTCTTGGCGCCGTCTTTCTAAATCCATTTTCTGTGTTAATGAAAAACATTCAATGCTTTAATAAAAAATAAAAATTAAATTTTTCTTTTTTTAAAACACTAGCATAGTACTTGTAAAAAATGATGAGATTACTTACATACCAATCAGCACTTCTGTTTAGGATGAGAGTATCTTTGGTTTACTCAGGAGCACTCCAATGGCCACCTGCCTAATTTTTCAAGTAAATTTTGCCCAGCAGTTTAAATAAAGTACTGACCTAGTGGATATATTGTGTACCTGCTTACCTCCTTTACATCAGTCATATAACAATATACTCTGAAGTTTTAGTAATTAGAAATTAAATGGCTTCTATAATATCACAAAAATTTAAATTTCGTTCTTAATCATTTTTATCATCTAAGTATTAACTTTATTTTTTATCCTGGAACTTGCAAGTTAAGATCATTTAAAAAGAAAGATACAAAATTTGGATAAAACAAATCATGCAAAAGAAAATTTATTAATCTTAAAAAAAAAAAAAAAAAAAAAGTCTGTTTCAAAGGGGGATAAGAAACTCCTGAATATCAAGCAAAAACACTTTCGGTTTTGCTAATGCTAAATAACAGCAACAAATCAGCAGCTTACATTCCTGAAAATTAATGTTTAGGTTTTCTATCCTTAAGATAAAAGAAAAATATACAACATAAAAAGAGAAGAAGCATCAGTATAATCAATATTGGTATTTTTTACCTTTTTTCTCAGCAATAATAGGCAGACAAAATATTGTTTCATTATAGCATGAAGTAATTAAAATAATAAAAAAATCATTACAACCATGAATACTTACCTGGTATAAATCAAATTCTTCCTCTGTCCTTGCCAACATCTGATTCACTGTCTCATCATCAGGCACCTCATCTTCCTCCTGTAAAAAGGAAAGGAAAATGCATTAATATTTCTGTATAAATCATTATATTCATCATTTATGTCGTCTTTGTTATAAAACCTTGAACTTTACATGCTTCACCATCTGGTGCAGAGTCTGGTTTTAAAGACACATGTAAAATTAAGAGAAAAATAAATAGAATGCTTCTCTCTTTGATAGCAGGTACAGTATTATTCCATTCTTTTTTTGTTGACAAAACACCAGTTTACCCAATCATATTCGTTCTGTAAACAGCATTTCAATTGATCTACTTTCTCATCACGTTTAGATAACAGTAAGTGAAAATTAGGTAATAAATAATTCCCGATGATGCTAAGAGAATGTAAAAAAACTAAGAGAATAAATGTCATAAAGTAACAAGAACCCAAGAATATTAGAGTAAAAGCAGATAAGCATTTAGAACGAGAATGAGTACCAAAAAGTTTTTCAATGCTGCATCTGCAGAGATGAAGAGAAGTGCAGTTAAAGAAAACTATATTTTCAAGAGACCAATCTGCAGATTATAGATGTGGCATTTTTTTTATCATTCACAAGTAATATAAGTTAGGAAGTATGAAACAAAAAAAAAATGAAAATGTACTGACAGATATAAGTAAAAAAGACATGCAAGAAAACAATTTTAGTTGTTATATATTATCAATGAGAACTTCATATTTTAAAGCAATTGGATAATGTCAATACAAAATTAGAAGCTTCATCTTTAGACATTTTAGGACTTCTACTTATATCTCAAAATATCTCTATAAATAAGAATTATCTGTGTGTCCCTGGAGATTTCTCCCAAATTATAAGTGAGATACCTTTAAACCGATCTCTATTCTGACTTAGCATCATCTGGGGAAGATTTTATACCATTTCTTTGGACATGCACACAAGCAGATTACCTTTTTAAACCATAGCACCCTTTAACAATAATGTAGCCAATGGTCATCTTAGTAATAGGGTGTCTAAATGCTTTTCTTCCAAGTTCGAGGTGAGAGAGCCAAAATATACAGCAAGCATAAATGAGACAGGAAAGAATTATTGTTTAAATGATGGGGTAAATATGTGAAAAAAATACCCCCAAAATAAACAGAATTCAAATTTCATAGTAATTTTAAATCAGTTCTCAAAATTTTCAAGCTTTTTTTATGAACCATATTTAAATGTCTTCACTAGGTATATGGCTGTCATCTACTTTCAATGCAAAATTTGAAGGAAAGTCAGTTTTTTGGGGTCAAGTAGTCATATAGGATGTAATTGAAACTATAATTAGGAATTGATATTAATAAAATTCAAAGTTTTAATAAAGTTAAATAAAAATTGAAGTTCTTTTCGGTGACCAGTAGGGTTGGGACTGATCTAGAAGAATGTACTACCCACCCATCATGTTGGTTTGGTAATTTGCCAATTTAGATGGCAGTGCATTGCTGACCGTAGGTAGAACAGGTCAAAGCTTAGAAGCACAAATCAATCAACACATACCAGCCAATATTCACAATTAGCAATTTTTGAAATTTTATATATATATATATATATATATATATATATAAAAAAATTTCAAAAATTGCTAATAAATTGATTACACACTTGTCTGCTGTGAACACTGTAAATAATAATAAAGATAAAATATTAAATATATTAGAATTAGTTTATCTTAAAACTGGTAATTTTTCAGATGTAAAATTCTTACTGTTTGAAAGTACATAAAATTACTTAGTAAAAATTTTCAATATGATTTTAGCCATCAAAAGTGATTTGAATCTGAATAATAATTTTATTTTTGCTTGTGTTAGATTTGGAATTCATTGTTTTACGCATCATTATTGTTTGAGAACAGGAAAAGGAGGACGTGCATGACCAATTTGTATAATTACAGGCATGGAAAGGACATGCACTTCATATGATGTTCACAATTCAATAATTCTAACAAATTTGGTGTCTATCACCTGGGTGAAGTTTCAAATAACGTCACAAAATCATTAATATCATTTTGCTTTAGCATAACCAGAAAAAAAAAAAAAAAGTTTTTATATATATAAATATAATTACTTATAATTGTGGGATTCATCAATTTTAATATCTGGGATGTCAACTCATGCAAATGTTTGAACAAGGATGCTGGAGAAGGGACAAAGGTTCAAAATTAAAGGTCCTAATTTAGAATTAGAAATTAAATGTAATCATTTTTCATAAATTTGTGCAAGTACAAAACAGTCCACATTGTAAAACACACACACACACACACATATATTGTAGAAGTTAGTGTGTGGCCAAGTAAGACCATCTCTTGTATTGAAAATTTCTTAATTTTTCACACATTTTAACTGTCATCACTTTGTCGCTGATGACATCTGAAATGGCTTTTAAGACCTTCAGTTCTTCCTATATTGCTGACATGTCTGTCTTCCTGCTGCAGTTTGCCTTTCTGGGTGTTGGCTGTGAAAATATGGTGTGAGTTTGCTGGCTAATCGACACACACATGTACAATAATTGGGGATGTCATATTGGTAATTGATATCTCCGTGTGTAGCTGAGAAAACCTGCTTTTGAGAAGCAAATGTGGTCACATTGATCACATGTAAGAGACTCCTTTGATCCTTATTCTGGGAGATGGTCAACGCCTCTCATATATCTGCTTGCATGTTTTTGTTGTGCATATTCTATCTTGCTGTTCTCAAAATTCTTGACACCAGTAGCAATCAGACTTTTCTATGTTTGCCAATCTGATGCAGGTATGTGTCGTTTTGAGTGTCCTTCAGATTGTCTTTATAGCACTTTGCGAGGCTTACACTGCAGTTGTTTTCCCTATGATAACTCCCCATGAATAACCTATTTAGGCATGTGTGAGTCTTCTAGGTGGATCAAGTGATCAGACCATCTAAGTTGGGGTTTCATAACCATAGACTCAATACCTGCTGATCTTGCCAACTGCAGCATTCTTGTATCAGGCACATGTGATCACCATGAGATCTTTCAAATATTATTCAGATGACACTGATGAAAGCACTCAAGGTACTGACTATGCCTATGGTAAGTTGCCCATGTCTCACAGTAATATAGCATGGTTGTTGTCACACATGATACATCTCTACTTTTGTTATTGCTTTTATGTTCGATTATGACCAAAACCTTGACTCAAGTTTACCAAATGCATCACATGCCTTTGAGAATCTAAGAGATCTCTTCATAAGTGTGTTGGATCTAAATAATGCATTGCTGAGGTAGACAAACATATCTATGACTTCTAGCCATTTATCTTTGACAAATATTGATGACGGGATGCATAGTTTCCTTGGGGCAAGTTGCAGCATGACAACTGTTTTCTTGAGACTGATTGTAAGTCCAAATTGATCACTGGAGGTTGATAAACAGTCCATAAGAAACTGAAAATCCCTCACTGTGGGTAACAAGGTCACAGTCGTCAGCATACAGAAGATCATGAATCAGAGCAACAGATGCTCTAGTCACAGCAGTGAATCGACAGATGTCGAAAAGCCTTCCTGATATGCGATAATAAATGTATACACCAACATCACATTACAAAAAAAAAAAAAAAACCTCCATGATCACAATGGCAAAAAAGATAGTAAATAACACAGGTGCCAGAATATCACCTTCCTTCACTCCAAATTCAACTGGAATAGGTTCTAAGAGTTCACCACTGACACACACATGCTTTCATATTGTCATGAAGCAAACGAGCCCAGAGAACTTTTCTGGACACCCAATCTTCAGAGGAATACCCCAGAGAATTGGCCTGTGCACAGTGTCAAAAGCCTTTATGAGATCTATGAAACACTGATACAGGTCGAGCTGTTGTCACCTACACTCCCGCCGAACCTTTCAAGCAGTGAAGATCATGTTGATTGTTCCTCAATTCAGCCTAAAGCCACATTATGATTCAGACAGAATGTTTAGTTCAACATTGTAGCAGTGCCATAGAAAACACTTTATCAACAGATAACAGTGGTGATATCCCACAAAAGTTGTCAACGTATTTTTGGGTCCCTTCTTATAAAGTGAAACAATGATGGTATCATTCCACAGCTGGGAAGTTGCACCTTCTCCCACATGTGAAATATTGTGTACATCACCTCCTTGTTGGAGTAGTTTAGCAAGTATTCCACCATTCCCAGGCGCTTTTCCAATTATTAAGCAATTGTTATGTCATTCGAGGGTGATTCATTGAGTTAGTGGATGATGGGTACCTCAATGACATCAGGGTTTACTATAGACTTGCAGTTTAAGACATCACTGAAGTGTTGATTTCATCTGGCTTATGTAGCAGTGCATTTCCAGTATGTGCAAACACTGACAATGGTGAGTCATAAACTGCATGGTACAAAGACTGAGTGAACCCAACATCAGACTCCCTATGCAAATTAGCTGGTCAACCTTTGTAAAAGATTGTAGAGCCAGCCTCTAGTTCAACCAATTGCCCATCATCAGAGAATCTTGTTTCTGAGAATGCAACTATGTCTGAATCATAGGATGCTGGGAATATAAATTTAAAAAATTTTTTTTTGAAATTGAAGGAGGAATTTACTTGATTACCTGTAATAATTGGCACAAAAATACTTAGGAGAAACCTCAAGGAATCTAAATAAAAAATTATATGAACACAAAAGGTATTTTATAAAACATCAAATGCATTGGTTACCCACCATAATGAGACTGCCCACAATTTTGATATAAGAAATGCTACTCTGATCAAAGGAGAAAAATTCACTATGACAAAAATGTTTAGAGTGCTCCAATCGCAAGATCAACTACAGTAAATTTGCACCTGTGATCTTAACATTTCACCATTCCTGGCAGAATTTCTATTATCAGTGTGGAATACCTATGAACAAAAGTGATAAAAAGAAAAAGAATGTAAATGAAATTAGCTAGATAAAAAACAAAAATTCAAATTTAAAATTCCCAGCATCTCTGGTTCATGTGCATATATGGTCTAATACATGCAGTAATAATAAGAAAGCAAAAAAAGCAAATTAATTACACTTCGCAAAAGAGGAAATATGTTTTTGTGCAAATAAATGGTGTGAAAATTAAGTTGCAATCAGACACAGAATCAGATATTACTATTATTAACGAGCAGACTTGGAAGGAAATGGGTAAACTCAGGTTATTAACTTTTGAGAAAATCATTTATGGTGTCTCAGGGAAAAGATTAAATTTTTTTAGGCAAATTCAGCTGTAATGTTTTGTTCGTCGGAAAGACCAGAAAAATGGTAATACTTGTGTTGAAAAAACACACCTAATCTGTTTGGTACAGATTGGATGGCACTGTTTGATTTGTGGGACATACCTATTAACTTGTTTTGTAATAACATAAATATTGTTGCCAGTTCTAATACAGTAAATGAAAAACTGAAAAGTGAACTGAAAGACTTTTTCAGAAGTTTTTTTTCTGAAGGTCTTGGTACATGCACGAAGGTAAAAGCCAAGTTTCAGCTGAAAGATAATGTAATGCCTACATTTAAACCGAAAAGAAGTGTACCATTTGCAGTTGTAGATCCAATCAACAATGAATTGGACAGGCTGGAGAAATTGGGAGTAATATGGAGAATAGACTATTCCGATTGAGCAGTACCGACAGTTTACATTAAGAAGTGGAACAACAAAACGCTGTGTGTGCTGATTTTTTGAAAGTTTGAAACAACATAATTACCCATTACCTAGTCCAGAAAATCTTTTTGCAAAACTGAAAAGAGGTAAATTTTTCTCAAAGTTGGACCTCTCAGACGCATACTTACAAATACATGTGGATGAAGACTGTTCAAAATTACTAACTATTAACACCCATAGAGGGTTATATAAATTCAAGTGTCTTCCTTTTAGTGTAAAGGATGTACCAGCTATATTCCAACAAATAAGGGATGCCACGCTGGCTGGGTTGGATTATGCTTAGGCATATTTGGACAACATATTGGTAAAAAACAAAACCTGAAAAGAACATGCTGAAGATTTAAAGAAATACTTTGAAAGAATCAAAGATTATGGCTTCAAAATAAGTGAAGAAAAGTGAGAGTTATTCATGTCCAAACTCAAATATCTAGGGCAGATTATTGATGAGACCAGTAGATGACCGGATACTGCAAGAGCAAGCACGATAAAAGATATGCCCGCGCCAACTAATATTATAAAACTATAAGTATTCCTACGTGTTGCAAACTATTATCATGCATACACACATAATATGCACGAGTTGAGAGCACCATTAAATAATCTAAGGTAGGATGTCAAGTGTAACTGGACAGAAATGTCAAAGTGTGTTCAAGCAGATTAAGAAAGTGTTAACATCAGAGTTATCACTGATTCACTTCGACCGTAACCTGAAAATTGTCATTGAATCTGATGCAAGTGATACAGGGATTGAAGCAGTGGTATTACATAAGTATGACGACGGATCAACAAAGCCAATAGCGTTAATTGCGACTAAAAGAAGCTACAGTCAAATAGAGAGAGAAGCATTGGCTATTATATTTGCCATGAAGAAATTCCACAAGTTCTTAAGGGACGAGAATTTATTCTTCAAACAGACAATAGAGTGTTATTATCTATATATGGATCTAAAAGAGGTGTTTATACATACAGTGAATAGGCTGCCACACTGGGGGAATGATTCTATTAAATTATAACTAGAAGATGGAATATTTTACTGTCTAAGAAGCCAAGTTATGCAGACATATGTTTGTCTCGATTAGTACCAAGATGCTGGGAACCACTGGAAGACACAGTAATTGTGGTGATTAGGGCTCAAAGTAAAATAGGCAACGTACTATATAATACCGTGAGAGAGCTGCCAATTACATTAGAAGAGATAAAAACTAAGGCAGAGAAAGACCACTTCATAGTGAAAATGAAGGATAAATTAAAATCTACAGGAAAAATACTATTGGAAATACTAGTGCATTTTCATTGTGCAATGGTGTACTGATGTACGCTGAGAGAGTAGTTATATCAGTGTCGTTAAAAAGATGAATGTTGAAAGAGTTTCATAGAGGACATCTGGGGATTTCTAGGATGAAATTTTTAATGAGATGCTACACCTACTAGCCAAATATGGATAAGGATATAGAAAATGTGGTAAAATTATGCAGAGGTTGTGCTCTGGCAGCAAAGTCACTGCCTATAAAAGTTCAAACTTGGCAAACAACTGATTGACCATGGACTAGAATTCATACTGACTTTGCTGGGCCAATAAATGGAGCATACTATCTGGTAGTAGCAAACAGCTTTATGAAATGACCAGAAGTACTAAAATGCAGGAAACCAACTACCACACAGTAACTATTAATTTCTTGCATGAAATTTTTGCAAGATTTGGTGTTCTGACAATGGGATACAATTCTTGTCCAGTGAATTCAAATTCTTTTGCAAGCCACTAGCAATTGAACACATTACTACTCCTCTGTATAATCCTAGATTGAACGGACTAGCAGAACATTTTGTTGACACGTTTAACCTTTGCTACACTAATTTCTTTCTACAATTGCTCCCCCTGCCACAGCATTTTTTTTTGAGCATGCAAAAACATGCACACCTACTGTTTTAAAATCGTTTTAACTTTCTTTGTATTGTGTGTATAGATTTTAATTTTTGTACACTAATAAAAGAATGAATGAGTAATATTTTGATGCAATGCATTATGTTTTGCATGAATGTTTTGATGTTGAAAACAAAAAATTGAAACATGAAATAAAAAATGTGAATACATTAAAAAAATACATAAATAATTCAACATACTTTAACTTTTATTACTCCTTGTCGAGTCCTTGGAGGTGCAAGAAGCAAAAATCGCTAAAAAGGCTTTCATTTCATCAAAAAAGTGACATGTGTCTTTGTGTTTATATACAAAAAGATACTAGTATTTGTTTGCTCTTTCTTTCACCTGACTCGTCTTGTTGACAAATAAAGTTATTATTTCGTCATTTATAAATAGACAAAAGAATTCACCTTCAGAAAGGCTATCAGATATATTGATGATCATCTGTAGCTACCATAAAATTACTCAGACATGGATGATAGCAGCCGCTAGTGGTCATAGTCGCTTTCCTCCACATCACTAGTGTGGTTATTGTCTCCAACCACTCCACCGTCAATATCCACTCAAGTAAAGCCTTCAAAATCATCATCAGAGTGTTAATCAAAGAAAAACTCCTAAATAAAGGCTTTGTTGGATGTTGACGCGGACATTTTTGTTTACAAAAAAAATTAACGTAAGGTTTAATTGATGTCACACCTCATGTAGAGTCTAGAATTCAAAATGGTGTCAGAAAATGGAAGTTTGGCCTTGTTCCAAAGTAGTAGTAGGCGATTTCCAGCTTAAAATATCAGAAATAACAGTTGACAATAACTGTCTCAGGCGACCGAAGTCGCCACAATAGCAGTAAGGGAGAAAATTGTATGGCGACTATTGTCGCCTGTAGTCTGGTAATGGTTAAGCGAGATTTAAAGAAATCGGAGAGAGAGGAGATTATGATTCAACAGTTTTTAAGTGTTTACCGTATTACATCAAACCCAAACACCATGTCAGGAATGTCACCAGCAGAATTGATGTTCACTAGAAAAATCAAGTTCGTCTTCAATAAGCTGTTACCTGAGCACAAGACTAGGACATCAAGGAATAACTACATAAATACCTATTTCAAACATGGAGAAAAAGTAATTTTTCAGGATATATCAGCACGGCAAGGAATTTTGGCAAGATGGTATCGTTAAGAAATGCATTGACAGAATGACATACATAATACAAGGACAACAGTGGGAGCCCAAGTGACATTAACCAGCTAAAACATTGTTTCACTGAATTAAAAAGTCCCTGGATGGAATTACCGATGGAATTCCTGTATGATACATTCAATGTTCCTACACCAGCAGAAATAGTGCAACCAAGGGTTTATGGCAAAAGGAAAATAAGGCCACAGTTTCTAATGATCAAACCAAAAAATATAGAGCCCAGGGGAAGTCATTTCAAAGGGGAAGTGTTGTATAAAAGTGTTGTTGCTGACACTGTGGTTTGAAACTAGATTGCCAGTGAGTAACATGAGCGATTCCATTATTAAGTAGATCACATGATCATAAAGGAAGTGAATAAATAAGAAGTAGCGTGATGACGATCACTGTTCACTCTTCTTGTCTATCTGCTATTGCTATATGTTCACTCTTTCTACTCTACTGATTATGATTCTCTTCTGATCATTATACTATTTGGTGATTACTACTTGAACAAGTATTACTAGTGTGGATATTATTGGAAGGCGTTACTACTAATACCGGCATCTATGAAGTCTTGAATATAACAAGCATTTTTGGGAGTGATAACAAGCTTTCGTTTGACATAGCAAAAGCAAAGCCGTCCAACACCATAAAATAAAAGTATTTAATTTTGTAGGTTGCTGAAGAGTTGCAACCTACATGACATACACTTCCAATTAACCTTATCAACTATGCTCTGCTATTAAATGTTAAGGCGTAGAAGCAAATATTCACCAAGTACCCTCAAACCTATTCCATCCAAATTACAATCAATATTTTTTTTTTTTTTTAATTAACCTGGAAGTGCACATTTTAATTAGTAGGTGGGCCAACCTATAAGAGTATAACATACTTTTGTTAACTGGAGTTCAATCCTGGTAACATTCATTAGCCAATACAAACGTCTTGTCTTTTTTTTTTTTGCATTGTGCAAAGAAAGTGATTTAAAAAAAAAAAAAAAAAAAAACTTTAAGAAATGATGATCATTTATTCTTTTTATATTATTGTATATTTATTAAAATTCATGTTATTTATTTATTATGGTTAACTTTTATTTATCTTTAGGTTATCAAGTGTCTAAAAACAAAAAAAAAAAGAAGCTTATTTCATTACAAATATTAATACATTATTATATTTGCTTACTTATTTTTTCATTGACACAAATGACTTTATTCATATCTTAATGTAACATCTTTTACAAGAAAAGCACGCATCACTGAATTTGAATAAGGTGTTTCCAATACTAAAGTTTAATTTGTATAACTTTTACTATTCTGTATAACTGATTATTTTCTATTACACACACACACACACACAATACCCTACTTCCAACACAATCTTCAGGCCATATATGTTGTGTTTTGGCTTAACTATATATGTTGGACATTGGTGCATTATAGCTAGCAAGGTCTATTGTATTATCCTAACAGTTATTGGGTAGGTAGTAACAGTTATTTTTCAAATTATTTTAGAGGCTATTGAGTAGGAATACACGTTGATCTGAATACAGTTATTTGTAACTTTTAATGTTGTGTCGTAAATAGGAAAGGTTGACATACATATAGAAAATAAGTAGTTTATCCCAGAGAATAATATGATACACGGTTAAGAACATAGATTATAATAAACAGTTAATTGTTAATTCCTCTTGTTCAGTAAGAGAGAGTACTGTTTAAATAGTCTTAGACCAGTCCATCTTGTGGGGGTATTCAGCTACTCCAGAACATCCCTCTTTTTTTAATTGACTACTTCCTCTGGAAGTCGCACTTTTTCCTCATTGAGTTTATCTCTATAATCCTGGTAAATTTTCTTTTCCATTTACTCGAACATTTCTCCACATGGGCTACTAAGGGCATTAGTACATTGAATAAGTCATAAATAACCTTCATCGGTTCTTCTGGTTATTTATATCCTCCGAGTACCACATTTAATTTAAAGGAATGCACATCAGCTGAGGGAGAGACATCTTAAATCAGTTTTATGTTCCAGTCCTCCACCTTGTCTACTCAGGTAAAATGCTCATTGTCAAAAAATTGTCCTAAACATTGTAAATCTCAAAGGATACTTAACTCTAGAATAGGAATAGAATGAATGAAAGGTTCAGCTTGTCTTTTATCCCTAAATAACAAAAGATTTCAAACGTCCATTTGATAAACATTGAAAAATTATACTGGATTCTTAAATGGATTCCTTAGGAGAGAAAATAAAAAAGCTTCTGTTAGGAAACTGAACTGAAAACATTTAGAAAATAAAACTGTAAAAGTGCAATGTTGATTTACCTGTTCCTCTTCATCATTCTCCTGCATGAGCAATGCTTGAAGGAACTGTCTTCGTTCTGTGCCAGTTGATTTCTGATCAAACATACCAGCCTGAATGACCTTTTCATCAACATTTAGTTTGTAGCGTGCGGCTGCCAAAATACGTTCTTCCACACTGTTGACTGTCATCAAACGCAATACTCTCACTTCATTCTGTTGACCAATACGATGGGCACGATCCTGTGCTTGTAAATCCTGAAACACAAAAACAAAGTGATATTCAAGTACAATTCAGTCACTGCACACCAATATGTAGCTATCAACTCTCAATTGCAAATTATTACAATTGTTATTCATAACATACCTGGTGAGGGTTCCAATCAGAATCAAATATAATAACAGTATCTGCAGCTTGTAAATTTAAGCCCAAACCTCCAGCACGTGTGCTGAGTAAGAAAATAAAATAAGGAGACTCTTCCTGATTGAACAGGGCCAGCAGATGGCCTCGGTCTTCAGACTTGGTAGTACCATCAAGACGTAAATAGCGGAAACCTGGAGAGAGACAAATACAAACTTTTTAGACAACTGCCAAATTAGAAATATTGGGCTAATTTAGACAAAGAAAATTTGCCAAAACGCACTTAATCTATAATCAGATATGCAATGTTTCTTAAAAAAAAATTGTTATTGATTTAGCCTTCGTTATTAATGATTTAAAAAAAAAAAAAAAAAACTTAAGCCAAGAAATTAAAAGATTTTAAAGAGACCAAAAAATATTGAATATATGACTTACCTCTAAATACAAAATAATCTTCCATGATGCTCATTAGTGAGGTCATTTGACAGAAGAGAAGAACTCGATGGCCTTTGGCACGCAGTTTGGGAAGAATTCTGTCCAGCAGTTCAAATTTCCCAGAACATCGATAAAGTTCTGGCCTGAAAGTAGCATTTGAAAGAGCAAAATTTAAACACAATTTTTTTCAAAAGCTTAGAAGCAATTACTTCAGCTGATGACATCCATTATTATTTGTGATGAGCAACAAATGAGTTAACTATTTTTATTTTTACAAATGTTGTAAGGAGGTTAAACAAAAATAAGATGAAAAAAATGAAAAGAAAAAAAATGTGTGTGCATGTGTATCTAGGATACTTACCCACTGACGATGCCACCCTGGATGCCCAGATGATCAGCAAAAGCTTCCTCAATATGTTGGAACATAAATGGATGGTTACAGATCTTTCTCAATTGCATAATTGTATTCATCAAAGCTTTTGTACCACCTTTGCCCTGGGAAACAGAAAGGAAAAATGGGCTTAATAAAAGCAAGAAATAACTTAGAAACATTGTAATGTAAAAGTAATAATATTTGCTTAGAAAGTGAATGTATAATCACAATTTTTCTTTTTAATTGACTATATAGGACAACAATTTACATCAACCAAATTTAGTTGATTTTATCCAAATCTAGAAATAAAATTCCTTCTAAAATTTCAATTATAGAAAAAGGATTCTGAACTAGATAAATTTCATCTCTTTGCATTTTACTTCTACTAGCAGATAAGCATGCCTGGTTTGGATCAACCCAGAGTAACAAGAATAAGAAAACAGTTTGATTATTCAAAGCCAGAAATATTTTTAGATTTAAAGGATTTTTTTTTTTAGATAATAATAGTTAAGTGATACGAGGTTTACTAATTAACCCATGGCTGGAGGGAGAAGAGGTGGATTCATACCTTTCCCAAGGGTATTTGCATGTGAATATAACAAACTCGATGGGAATTGAAACTTGGCTCTCATATTAACAATTCTGAGCCATTATCCATGACACCACCTGTACATCCAAGCATACAGCACCTGGTATTCCCAAGTGGTCACCCATCGAGGTACTGACCAGGCTTGATTTTGCTTAATTTTGGTGATCATACAGGAACTGGTGTTTCAACATGATATGGCCATAAACCAAGAAAATGGTTTAGTCACTAAAAGAGGTAAACATATTCCAAAAATCTACTATTGCAAAAAACAAAATTGTTTTTGTTATGCTTAAGATTTCTTTGGATTAATAATATAATTTGAACAATCATGAAAAAGGATATTACAGATATTGTTGCTCATCATTTGGAATGATTTGATGGTTGATTTATTAAAAAACCTAACAGTCAAGAAAAATAAGGATTTTTTTTCTTTCTTAATTTAAATCCATATAAATTCAAGAATGTTTAAATATTTAGAATAAGTAAAAAGCAAGTCAAAAACATAGGACTTACCTTTTTGTCCTTTTCTGAGCCATCAGTGAGCAGGACACCCTTACATTGCATGTGTCGGTACAGCAGTCTCTGTAGGGATGACATCTCACATTTGATGACATATTCCACCTATAAAAAAATTAAAATTAATTTAATTTCAAAAGAGATTCATCATAGCTCAAACAAAAATGAAAAGAAGAAAAATTTGAAATATTTTTTTTTTAATTTTTTTTTTGTTGAAGCTGTTGCTTAGAAGATTTGGATAGTTTTAAGAATTTTATTATAAACAATAGTCTTTATGCACACACATCAAACCAATAATTTTTTTTTTTTTAACCCATAATTCGATAACTAAACTTATTGATTTAAATCTTACAAATGTTGGAAAAGAGAAATACAAACCTTTTCTGGCAGTTGAGATTCAACCTCTTTTTTTAGTCTTCGTAAGAGGAAAGGTCTGAGTACTTTGTGCAAACGTCGAATGATAAGCAAAGTTTCTTCTTGGTTAAGTTCCACCTAAAAAAGAAAGAAAAACAAAATTCTTACTATAGATTAAGGATTACTAAGTATCTTTATCTATTTACTTTCTTTTTTTACTAGCAAAATGTTGGCAAACATTTCACACAAGAACACCAAAACTAGAAAAAAATAAAATAATGGCTAATAATAATGAGTATTATCATCCATTTTACAAGTTTCCTTTTAAAATTGCTTTTCCAAAGCAGTGTCAACCTAAAGTTGCAGAGATAATCATTATTCAGCTTGATATTTATATTTTGAACATATGAGAGAGAGAGAGAGAGAGAGAAAGTTTATTGCACCCTTATTAATCTTTCTTTTAATTCTCAATTTTGTGTAAATGTAATTTTCTTTTATCATCCTATTTAGATACTTTTTTATATTAAAAGATTCAAATTTGATGAATGGCAAACTTTGAAATTAACCTGAAGGCTTAAATTCAGCAGATTCATCAATCTTCCATCTGTATGTTCACAGGGCCAACAGCATTTTGGCATATTAATAACAAAAATGGGTTTTAGATTGTTCCAGTCTTCATTTTTGTGTAAAATAGGAAAGGTTAACTTTTTATTTCAACTGACCTTTTCACCAGTCATTGCAAAGGGAGCATTGAACCATTGTTCAAATGTGATGCAAGACTTAAAAATACTTGGCAGGAGGAAGTTCAGCAAAGCCCACAATTCAGGAAGTTTGTTCTGTGAAAAAGAAGTACAAATGCTTCAATAACAGAGAGAGAAATATTTTCACTGAACGTTTAGTAATAAATATAAAACCTCAGGTATAAAAACAAAGGAGTCTGGTTTGGTTTCATGAATAAAGTCTTCAAATGTGGAATGCTTATAGCTATGTTCCTACATTATCTCAGAAAATTATAATAGTGAAACTCACCAAAACTTTAATAATAATAATAATTATATAAAAAAAAAAAAATTACCTGTAATGGTGTGCCTGTCAGAAGCAACCTGTAAGGGGCACTGTAATATGTGTTTAGGACTTGTGTTAGTTTACAATGGTGGTTTTTCATTCGATGACCTTCATCAATAATCATGTATTTCCAGCGAATCTACAAGGAGAAAAAAAAAAAAATTAAAATTGTAATAAAACATTGAAAAAGAAACAACTTAGTTGCAAATCACAAATCAGATGAATTACCTTTGACAACAGGGCTTTATCTTTCATAATATATTCATAAGTGGTAAGTAGGCAGTTGAATTTGCCAGCTTTTAATTGTGGTGTGAGAGTGCGTCTCATATTAGGGGAACCTTTGTAAGCAACTTTGATAACACTTGGAGCCCACTTATCAAATTCCAACATCCAGTTAGATAAAGTTCTGAAGTATATAAAAAAAAGTACATATAATTAAAAAGGAGCACTAATTGTAAATAAAACTTTTCATAAAATTAGGGAAACTAAGATTTGTTTTTTTCATGTAGAGAAGGGAATAAAACAAAATTTACATCATTTCTAAGTTTCAAAAATATTCTTTTGCTTTTAACTCAGTGATTCAATGTTTTCTTATTAAACTAGCATTTTGTACAGATTTGAGTTAATGATGATTTTTAACAATAATTAGTCAGTTCATAGATCAATATTTCTGTATTCAAATCTTAAAAAGGTCAGAATAATATTTATAAGAGGAGAGAACAAGCAAAATTTATAAAGATTATTGCACAACTTACGATAAGGGGACAATGATCAAAAACGGCCCATTAACTTTCTTTTTCTCAATTAGATATGTAATAAGACCAATAGTTTGAATGGTCTTTCCAAGCCCCATCTCATCTGCTAAAATACCATTGAGGTTGTTATTGTAAAGTGACACCAGCCATTCAAGACCTTTAATCTGTAAGAGAAGGCAAAACTCTTAGGAAAGAGGAAAAATAAAAATGACATATCTTGCTACAGATAGTTACTAAACAACAAAAATTGATGAAATATGACAAAAAATTGTACATTAATTGTGTGTGTGACTGTTAAGAAGTGGTAAATTGAATCTAATTGTGATTTGCCTATAGAACTATTCTACTTCTATATTCGATTAATAAAATAATGACCAATCAAGGCATTTTCAACAAGTTTTTTTTAACTAATTAGGTTTTAGCAATTTAGTTAATATAATATTGTAAGAGAAATATTTGCAACGGGGAAGATATTTTTTTCAAAATCAAGATATAATAAACATGGAAAATATTTTCAAGAAATAGTTTAGCTACCATGACATTTAATGTAAATTACACTTAATAAAAAGAACTGAATTTCAGTAATGCTCATCTTTATTTTTGACCAGCAACAATTTCTTTTTTTACTGATTTCTAAAGTACAACATATATATTGAATAATAACAGTTTCTCAAATTTTAGGTTAAAAATTATAAAATAGAGTGGTTAAATTGATAAATTTCACTTCTGAGTGCTTATCAGACAAGGATCATGATTTCCCTTTATTCATAACTATATGAATGACCTACAGAGACTGCTTTAATTGGATAACATAATTTTTTCTATTCCTTTCAAATATAGGTTAATCAAAACATCGCACTGAATAGAGATGACATGAAGGAGAAAATAATTTAGAAGCCAAATTTTAGCCTTATGATTAAAGCACAAAATATTTAACCTATCCATCCAATGCAGAATGGAAATTTTAGCATATAGTTAATATTTGCTGTAAATTAGTGAATGAAAATTTTGATGTCTTTGCTTCATAAATCCTGTGATATCACAGGTTACATTTGAATAAAGGAATAATAATGAAAGAGCTAAAAAGAGAATGTAAAGAGGTTTGTAAGCATTAAATAGATATAGAAGAGCACTGCACATTAAAGAAAAAAAAAGAAAAGAAAAAAGAAATTGAACGAATAGACTCACTTGGTACTCTTTGAGTTTGCCATTAACTAACATGGATGATTGTTCAGTAATTTTCTCATGAACACTATGGGCAATTGTGTAGTAATTGGTCATATCATTGCGATATTCATCATCGTCTTCTCGAGTACTGCAAAAACAAAAAGAATTAAAACTATCAATAACAAAACCAACTGAAGTGGAGAAAGCAATCTTACTTTTTCCAAGAATCAAATGAATTTCAAATAAAATTTTTCTTTCAAACTAAAACTGAACAACACTTACGATGGAGGTAATTCAGCATCACCATTAGCAATCTTGGCCTTTTCTTCATCCTCCTATAAAACAAAATAGAGAAAATCAAAAACTGATAAAAGAAATCATTATACAAAACTTATCAAATCTATAAATAAGAAAAATTTCAATGTTTTAAAAGTAATTTATGTAATAAAGTCAGTTGATAAAAAAAGGGAAAAAATTTGAGAAATGTTAGAATATGAGTTTTGAAGAAAATAGTGAAAGCAGCCAATGAGAGAACATTTTATTTTACAAGTTAGATTTTGCACCTTAAAAGAGAAAATACTTCACTAAAAAAGTCTACATAATCCAAATTGAAAATAGAGTTTGTAAATTGTCTTTCTGAAGAGTAATCATAGTAGAAATTATATATAAAAAAAAAAAAACTTTACTGTCATTGTATACAGAAAAGGTTTTGTTTTACCACATTTAAAAAAGTAACAGATAAAGTCACGACTGAATTTAAAAAAAAAAAATCAATACTCAAAAGAATGGAAAAATGTGCTTACATCCTCAGATTCATCATCATCATCATCATCATCAGATTCACCTTCTTCATTTGGAGCCACTTCATATCTACAAACATAAGGTTTGAATCAATAGTTAACAGAAGGTTTAATACTACTCATATTAGTCTATTGCAATACAAGTGGATTTTTATTCTACCATTAAATTTTTGATCAGCCTTATAGAACTGATCAATTAATATCTTTCCTTTAGAATTTATTGATTACATTTTGAATTTATGCTGAGCTACAAAAATATTTATTCAGATTCAGTAAAGAGGGAGACAATTTTGGAAAATTTAGTTTTCATTTTCCATGATCAAATGATAGCCATAAAGTGATGAAATATTATATATATATATATATATATATATATATATATGTGTGTGTGTGTGTGTCATTTAAAAAACTAAAGTATTATTAAATATGAAGCCACTTTTTTTAAAGCAAGCACCTCCACTGACTTTTCAATACCTAAGGTTTAAAATAAATTTTTAAAAATGAAGCTTTTATTTTAGCTTTAATTGAAAGCTGAACAATTAAATTTACTATTTTCAATAAGAAAAATACTCTGGTGTATTTCAAAAAGAAATTATATTGATTGGAATCTCAACTTTTTAGTCACTTTCACAAAATCAGCCATTTTTTACACATTTGTAAACTCAAGTTAATTCTCAGTTTTAAAAATCTTCCAAAAATAAAATATACTTTTCTGGAACTTTATTTGAGGAATATTTGCTGATTTAAAGTATAATTAATCTGATTTGAAAAATATTATTTACTTTAAGTTTAAAATAACAGACAAATAGATTTTTAAAACAAACAGTAGTGGTGATTAAATGCTTATCACCATTGCTTGTTACTTCTAGATCACTTGACAAACAATGATAAAATCTGTCAACACCTTTACTGCTGTTCTACGAGAACATCTGGTAAAATATAATTTTAAAAAAATGATAGGCAAGTGCTTTTTTTTTTTAATATAATTTTTAAGTATTCAGTGAACTTAAAAATGCTGGAAAATATTTTCCATAATCTAATTTTAGAAATGTTGAATTTAAATTTACTCTAGTCATTATTATTATTTTCTGATTATGTTGTATATGGTCGACCATACTTCCAAATGGGCATGTTACGTAAGGTTTTATATACATAAAAAAAAAAAAAAAAAAAAAAAAAAATAAATATTGGTAGTAAACGCTTTTCAATTTTTGATTTGTAAATATAGTTTTCACTTAATAACAATATCACCTAACCAGATTGAATTAATGCAAAATTTTAAATGATTTATAATATTATAATCAAAATTTTAAAAAATGAAAATAATTCTTGTAAAAATTCATTATTCATTGAAAATTTTTTTTAAGACAATAGTGTCCTTAATAAATCTTATCTATAAAAGCAATTAAAAGCTTTACTAATTAAATAATGTCATATTTTATTGTATTTTTTTTACTTTAAAACTCAGAGCAGATTTTCAGGAAATTAGTCTTAGTTTAAAAAAAAAAAAAAAAAAAAAAGAAGAAAAAAAAAGAAGAAAAAAAAGAAAAAAAAAAGAAAAATAAAGGTATTCTCCAGGAGTCCTGCTTTTAACTAATAAAACAAATTTTGAAATTTCATGAAATTAAGGGGGGGTGTATAACGTAAAAAAAAAAAAAAAAAAAAACTTCAGCCATTTATGAATAAGTCCTCAATATTTCAGTAAAATCTGACAATTATTTGAGTTTTTGTAAGAATTTTTAAATCAATGTTTTTCCCATGAAAAAAAGCACAAAAACATTAATTGTAAATTAACATTCCCCACTGATGTAAAAAAAGATTTTTTAACCAAAATTTCTAATGTGCTATAAAAGATTAAAAAATTTAATAGAATAATAAAAACATTCTTTGGTCTCCCCTCTTAATAATGACAAACATTTTGATTATAAAACTGTTTTTATTAATTTCTAAGGCTTTTGATAAAAGTCTGATGATAAGAATAGAAAGCAAAAGCATAATAGCTAAATTGATGGCAAATGAAGCTACTTACCCAGGATGCTGCTCAAGCCAGGCTTCTAATTGACTGGCAAGAGGAGCTTCTTCTCCTGACAGAACTTTGCCTGTGGCCGTCTCTATCACATTCACTCTAGTCTCACTTGCAGTTGAAGTTTCATCAATTAACTAAAAAAAAAAAAAAAAATAAAAAAAAAATTAAAAAAAAAGACAATCCATCTGACTTACCTGTATGCAAATGACAAGAGTAAAATTATGTTGATAAACTTTTCAAAATACAAAAACATAACTCTTTATAATTTGACTAATATAAATAGATCAAGATTTGATATGCATAAATAACAAAGAGGACAAACATTTAAAATCCCAAAAAGCTTGGATGTTAACAGAATTCTCAATTTAGAAAAAATTTAAACTTACTGCTTCTTTCAAATTATCAGGATTTTCAACTTCCTAAAAATAAAAAAAATAAAAAATATATGTAGACAAAACAAATAGCATTAATTATATTCTCATCTTGACTGCTTTCTATAGACCAGCAACCTACTTTCATAGCTTCTAATCTAGATGCACCATTATTGTGGCCTTGTGTCAGGAAAAACTAAGAATAGTAAATATATACATTTTGTATATATAAAAACATTATCATTTGGTGATAAGCAAAAGAGAAAATTTAAGTAAATTTCACATTGAAAGGAAGAATTAATCTAAAACAGGGTTTCCCAACCAGAGTGTTATCATCCACCAGTTGGTGATTTCAACTGTTGGGTGGGCAATAATCAACTGAACAGAAAATGGTGGGAGATTTGAAATTTTGGCAAGTGATATAAGATTTTAAGTATTAAAACTGTATGTCAACATGTGCTACCCCACCACCAAATTCAATGGCAATATGCAAAGAACTTTGTGTGTATAAACACAAAACAGGAGGCTAAATGGGAATAACTGGGTTACATTACGAGATAAATATCCTTGCAAACAAGGTATTTTTGGTATTTTCTATAGAGTTTTCAATGGTCAACTTTACTTTTGTATGTTCTTTAAAATGGTAGCAGCAGCCACCACATAAGTAATTATTTGTTGTCTTCCGTTGGTATATTATTACAACATCAAAGTCAGTTTACAAACCAGTAACAAACTTTTACCAAACAATTTTGATGTGCTCTCAAGTATTTACTATACAGGGATAGATAAATTGTCTAAATTAGGCAAAAATGAAAACAACACTGAATCTCATTTTAACAAATATATTTACCAAAATTACATAAAAATATTTTGAAATACTAAAGAGAAAATTTATTCGAAAAAAAAAAAAAAAATATAGCCATTGGTTTCAACCATAGCTTCAAGATGACTTCAGAATCTCCTGCAACTCTTCTGGATGGTCTCCTTGTTTAAGTTGGTGAATGCTGTCATAATCCTTGCCTTCAGTTCATCTTTGGTGTTACAAAAAGTATTATTTGCCTCTTGCTTAACTGCACCCCACACATAATAATCAAGAGGGTTGCAGCCCGTAGAGTTAGGTGGCCAGATGTAAGGGGTGATGTGGTCACAGAAATTGTCTGATAGCCATGACTAGGTTCTTCTGCTTGTGCAGCATGGTGCAAGTTCCTGTTGCCAGACATGGAGTCTTCCAGCAGCCACCCTCTTGATCCAGGACAGCACTACCTCCTTAAGTTACTTGATGTAGGCCCTTGTATTGAGTGAGGCCTACACCAAAAAATTTGGGAGTTATTTTCTCATCAGAACGATCAGAAAGAGTTTTCCAAGTTGCCGTACCTTCGTAATCATCATTAGACTCATCCAACTCTTTCTGAATCCTCTATACTGTTCTCAGATTAATACCCAAACACTCCGAATTGTTCATATTGGAACTTCCAACACAAATGCTAAGCAGTACACTATACTGTTTCCAAATTTTTGGAGAAGCAATTTGTGTCATGGTGCTCTTTTTCTCCCAGATGGTGCCCAACTGGCCCTACTAGACTGTGCAGTCGACAAAATCAAAAACAAAAACTGTGCCTGTGTAAAATTAAAAAATATATAATGGCGACAATTTACCCATCGCACCCTGTACAGGTGGGTGGTGCAAAATTTTTCCATGTGAAAGTTTGTGATAATGCAAAAATGTTGGAAAACCCTTATCAAAATTCTGCCTCTCCACACCCACCATCTACAAACAATCCTTATCCAACTATTAAATCTGTAACCTATTTTCACCCTTATTTCCATGTCAAATAATTAGTAGCTTTAATAAGAGCTAATGGCTTCTTGTACATTATTGGTTTATGAAATGAAAAATAAAAAGTAAAATATAACTATACCTGCTTCTTTTTCTTCTTCTTTTTCTTCTTAATTTTCTTCTGTTCAATTTTGTGTTGTACAACAAGTTTTGTAAGATTAGACACGTATTCGTCTGTTTGCTGAAGAAGATAAGCTAAACGCTTGTCTTTCTTTTGATCAATAAGTTTTCGATATCCTTCTTCATCTTCAGCCTAGAAAGGCAAAAGAAGTAGGTATGCTAATAAAAGTCCATACATTCAGTTTTTCAAATAAAGCAAAATTTCTAAAAGCCATACAAAATAGAAAAGAAAAAGAAAAAACAACTGATGAATTAAACAGAATGGGAAAATGTTTAAAAAGCAAAACTAGGTAGATTCCAAAGATCCTGCTGACACTTGTTCTCTTCTGGAGCCATATGAGCATTTGAGTAGAGGCAGAGTTGATTGATTTGTTTTTCTTATGACTTATCAATCCTTTTTGGGTTATTTAAAGCTGAAACATTTTGGATCATAAGTCTTTCTTTTTTTGTGTGTGTGAATGAATATTGCATTAATATTTTTTTTTAGAATAACAATGATTTTTCCAAAATACTATTTAACCCATAGATGGATAGAGAAGATGGATTCATACCTTTTCCAAGGGTATTTGAATGTAAGTGAATGCAATAGACCTGACTGTAATTTGAATTTGGCTCACGGATTTCTCATTCTGAGTCACTATCCATTACATCACTCACACCAAAAAGAGAGAAAAAAATTCTGAGGAGATAAAAACCTGAAATTTATTTTGGAGATAGGAAACAAGTACTTTCCTTCAACTGGACTTTACATTCTTCACTTTCATTCAACAACCAGCTGGCCATATATGTATATATTACCATTTGGAAGAATGTGTAGATTATTAATAAAATACTGTGATTATATAAACTTCATGTTAGAGTATACAGTCAGACTGTGAGGAGGATCACTGGTAATGACTTTGCACTTGCAATGTAATAAGTGACACAAACTAAAAAGGGTTAACTTACCATGAGACGTCGCATACGTTCCTTCTCAATTCTTTCTTGTTCCTTCTTCTGTTCACGTTCAGTATTGGCATGATAGGTCATCACGGCCTTATTCAATTTACCAATCTTAACGGACATATTGCGATGGAATTCTTTGAAATCTTTAGCATGTTGCAGAATAGCATTAAGATATTCCTGAAATAGACAACAGATTCAATGTGAACAGTTTGAAAGACAAAATCAAACTGAAGAGAATTAAAAAACAAAAAACAGTAACATTTAGAATTATAAGGAAATTATTAGTGAATAGAAGTAAACATCTTAGTGTATATGAATTATTACAGGTATTATGAATTATTAGAAATTCTCCAAAATAAAACAATCATTTTTATTCCTTTCAACACATTTTACCAAAATAAAATAAAGTCTGTAAGATTTCTTTTGCATTTTTTATCAATCCAAGTTTTATTCTTATGATGATTAATGGAAAAAGAGATTCCCCTAAAAATAGTATAAGCAGCAACACAATCTGTACCTGGTGTTTCTGTCTTCTCTTTCTTTCTTGCTCTAATTTCTGCTGTTTCTCCAACTTCTCGGTAACGCGAGCTTCTCTAAGTGACTGACGCTTACTACGTTTATATGCCTTTGTGTTGAGAGCAGTTTCCAAAGTAGTGTCTTTTCGCATACAAGACACAACTTCTTGCCTCAACTGCAAACAGAAAATATTGACTCATTATTTCAGATGAGGGAGAGGGAAAAGAAGCATTAATTCAGAATTTTTTTAAAATGAATTCTAAAACTGATAAATATGATGAAAAAGTTACCTGTCTTTGAAAGTTAAGTAGTCGAAGAGCCTTTAATTCTATCATGGCCTTCCTCTGCATGTCCTCAGGCATTGTGGCTGGCAGTGTCTCCAGTTCCTGAATGCGCTGAGCAATACGAGCACACAACCTGCACAGGAACAATTTGGAGATAAACAGTTATCCAAGTCAACATTCAATGCAAAATAATACATGTATAACTCATTATATTGCACACTGCTGTTTCTTTTTTTTTTTAAATAAACTTAAGGTTCATGGCAACAATGTGTCAGGCAAGTCTATCAATATCATTTTGCCAACCACATTTGCTCATTTTGTCTATCATATATACCCATGTATAAACTTACTTCATATTTTGTGCAACTCCTGAATTTTTTTGTGAAAAACATGATTTTTTTCACATAGCTCATGTATAATGTGACCCCCAGCTGAGCAATATTCGTAGGCCTACTATAGTGAAATATTGCAGTACTGGGCATCATTCTGCTGTTCATGTAGCAAGAGAAAAAAAAACTAGGCTATAGGAGGTGGGCTAAAGCAGCTTAACTGTGCTGTTAAGGTTAGCTAAAAGTATTGTAAGAATGTAGGCCTATCAGGTAGGTTATGGCCACTGAAAATGCATGAATTTTATCATCCACCCAAAAGAAATTACCCAACCACTGAAAATGCATGATTTTTAAACTCAAAAACACAGACACTTTGTATCTCTATTTTCTGCATAAAAAACTGATAAAAAAAACTCACACTATACTTGAATATATATGGTATGTTACATTTTGGTAATTCTTTTAATATTTCAAACTATTTCTTCCTTATATTCTTCTTAAGCTAATAAATGAACATTGAAAAGCTAAGTATTTAAGTGAAGAGTTGAATGCAGCTAAATTTAAATCAACAGTTAGAAAGAATTCAAATTGAGAAAATTATATCAAACAGCAAAATACCATGAAAACTTCACTTGCACCAAACAGCCAAATCGTGAACACAAAATTCTTGAAGGAAATTAAGTGCCATTCCAGTGAACACATGAATGATAAAAAAAAGCACAATAGCCCTATTGCCAATATGGAGAAAGTTTTAGTGATCTAGATAGAGCAAACCGGTCAATATATTCATAGCTTAATTCCAGAGCAAAGCTCTAATTCTTCAATTCTATGACTACTGAATGAAGTAAAGGAAGCTGTTGACACTAGTAGAGGTTGGAAAAACACCTACTGCATAAATGTACAGTGAAGCAGCTCGTGCTAATACAGAAGCTATCCAGGTGAATTTGCTAAGATAATTGATGAAGGTGGTTACACTAAATTTTCTATGTAGACAAAACAGCCTCATATTGGAAGATGATATCTAGGACTTTCATAACTATAAAAGAAAATGCAATGATTTGCTTCAAAAGATGGACTGACTAATGTTGATCACTGGCTGTATTAGCTTGCAAGTTGAAAACAATATTTATTGTTAAGACATACATATATTGGTGGGGGGGGAAAGAGATACTTTAAAAAATATTACTGCTTATTGACAATGGAATTGGTTACCAAAGATCTCTGATTAAAATGTATAATGAAATTAGTGCTGTTTTTATTTGCTCACACAACATTCATTATGCAGCCCATGGCTATAGGAGTAATTTCTAATTTCAAGTGTTATTATTATTCAAGAAATACATTTTATAAGCGTTTTATAGTCATTCCTGATGGAACTGGGCAAAATAAATTAAAACCTGTAAAGTATTCATTCTAGATGCTATTGAGAACATATGTAATTCATGGGAGGTCAAAATATCAACATTAACAGGAATCTGGAAGAAGTGGCTTCAAACACTTATAGATAACTTTGAGAGGTTTAAGATTTCAGTGGAAATGCCTGCTGACAAGGTGGAAATAACAAGAGAACTGGAATTAGAAGTGGGACCTGAAAATGTGAATGAAATCTTCTGTATCTTTTAATAACTTTAATGGATGAAAATTTCCTTTTAACAAGAGTCACTTCTGATGAAGAGGCTGGGAAAATATTTAAAAGAATTTAGAATATTAAAAACTTCGTTAATAAAGCAGCAGCAGAGTTTGAAGGGAATCAATTCCAATTTTTAAATTTCTACTGTGTGCAAAATGCTATCAAACAGTATTGTATACTCGAAGTCTTTCATGAAAGGAAAAATCAATTGATGCAGAAAAGTTCATTGTCTTAAGAAATATCCACAACTATTCTAACCTTCAAAAGACCACCATCCTGATGAGTCAGTAAGAAACCACATCAGGGCCAAGACTTTCAAACATCAAAAAGATTATAACTTGCAGAAAGCTTAGATGATTAGCATTTTCAGAAATAAAGTATTTTAATTAAGGTATGTACATTGTTTTCATTTTTTTACATTTAATGTTTTTGCACACTTAATAGACTACAGTATAAATGTAACTTTATATATTTGGATATATATTTAAGCTTAATTTTGGTGCCTGCATTTATAAAGAATTGAAATTTAATTAAGTAATTTGCTAAATTTTTTTTATTAAATGGTGATTTGTTTACTTAATTCTAGGGATTAAGTTTTATTTCGGAGGTTAAAATGAAATGGTTAACATTGAAGGATAACCCCCCCCCCTAAAAAAACACACAAACAATAAAGATATATTTTATATTTTAAACATGTTGTCTTTTGGTCATTTTATACCCTTAAAATGGCATCTGTTCTTTTCTTTCTTTTATATATTAGTATTTTTCACACCAGAGACCCCCTCCCTGGGTGGTTAATAAAATTTACATAAACCGTATTTTTTGGCATATACGAAGCACTTTCTTTTTAGACATAAAATTTAATGCTAAAATCTACTTGTGTTTATACTATACATCACAATTATTAGATAAAAAAAATAAATAAGCAGGAATAATTTAGTTCACCTGAATGTGTTATTAGAAAAATAGTATGGATATCAAATTTGCTTAATGCAGTTAATGCTGTTATAATCAATATTTCAATTTTCACTGACTACTTGGAAAAACTGTCTTCAAAATAAGGATGCATTTTAAACACTGGTGCATCTATATTCAGAAAAAATACAATAATCTTCTGTTCGTCAGATGATGAATTCAATGCGCTGAGAAGTAGTTTTCTTATAAATGGGAGAAAGTATGGCGTTGTTTACCATCTCATCAGCCATATAGGTCATTTTATACTGAATTAGCTAATTTTCACATTATGTAATTTTTAATCTTTTTATTTTATTTTGTGACTGCTTTGTAAACAGATGTTTTTGAGATGCGAATACTTTTTATTGATAAACAAATATTTTGTGCAGTTTTATTTTTTTCTGGGTGTCGTAACTACAAGAGTTTAAGAAGGCATATTTCCCTCAGAAAGTCTAGTAACTGAGAAATTGTAAGTAAAATCAGGGACAAACAATAGGAAGGGAACGGGTTGGCCTGGCACTGCCTACTTCCGGAAGAAAGAAACTCCTCAGCTTCAAGACAGGTTGCTCAAAACAATTTAGCTTCAACACATTGAGTGCTGAACAGTTCGATGGAATTACTCTATGTAAAATACAAACAGTCTCAGTTCTCAGTGAAGACAACAACACCTCAGTTCAAAACACACAACGTAGTTATCCAAAAAAAAACAATTGCCTCAAAACTCCACTGATCTTCGCACTCAATAACAACACCACCTCATAGTTCGCTACACACGATCTCCCGAATGGTCTCCCGCCGTCACCTTTATGCCAGTGAACACCAACCAATTTGCATATGGCCAAGTTCACCTCTCGCCAATCCTCGCAGCTACGAGATCGCGTTTCCCATAAGACCGACTCACCGTAATGGTGGTGTTTCTTCCTTCGGATCAATTACTGCCCTGCACGCCAGACACAAACGAACCCTCTTATGTCGAGAGCCAAGGTTAGTCTCACTTTCATGTCCACACTCCCCCCTGGTCTCAGGATCACACGTGGCACTGCGGACGTAGTTGTTTGTTGCGGGCACTCCTACGAAGGGGGATTGTCTGGACTTCTTCATCGGAGCTCTCAGAAGGGGCATCGGAACTATTGGCATCAGCGTCGGGGTTCGCAGTCGAACCATCAGGCCCGCGGGGCATAGGACGGATCCACAGTTCATTGTTGGATGATTCACCACTGCTGCTACTCGCCAACTGGTTCGTATTTAGGGCAGGCCGGACATCCCTCACATGGCGTGAAGTACCATCTGCTCACTGACGATGCCGGTGATTTGTCCTCTTCGAAAGCTGGTGGTGCACCGGCTATTGGGAGGCTTCACCCAAACGGTGTCCCCTAACTCATACGGCCCCGTGTTCCCCGCCAATCAGGCAGAACGTCAATGCCCTTGATGCGCACTCAGTAGCGATGGATCGCATTGGCGGATGCGCCGCAGCAGTCACGGCATCCTTTGGTGTTGCATTATATCTATAGACCGCCTCCACTATCGCAGGCACTGCTTCCTGGCCACGATCCTCTTCACGCTTTTGGCACCGCTCTGATATGCTGTTGCCACTCAGCACATACGCACATCGGTGTCTGAGCCGGATCCCCCACTTGCCTACAAAACGCCCCCCTGCAGAAGGCAGTGTTGTTGTCCGTGAGGATCTCTTCAGGCGGACCCCTTTCGTAAAATATGGACTCCAATTCATGGATGACACTGGAGGAGTTCTGTCTTACTAATGGGCGCCAGATCGCGAACATCGTTGGTCCGCAATCTATCAGTGTGAGGAAATGCTGGCTGCCGTAATGTCCATAGCCAGTCGGCTCCAAGTCGTGTCTACTCCCAGCCGACCATTCCGCCATATAGCTGGGGCGGGGTCGATTGACTGGCATGTGTGGCATTCCTTGACCACTGCTCTCACTGCACTTTTGGACACTGACGGATTGTCCAACTGCACAAAATAGCATGTCCGTCTCACTCCGGGGTGCCACTGTTGTGGTGTATTTCCCTGATTTTGTCTGCCACCTCAACAGAGGTAGCACATAGTAACAGTACTGGCTCAGCTTCTTTCTTCATGGCGCCATACCATCTCTGTGGCACCCGAGTGAGCCTATCAGCAAGGTTGCAGTTTGAGGTGACAAGCACTGCGTCCACAGATGGGTTGTACTCTGTTACCAGCTTTCTTACAGTCTCCAACTTCCGTCTGATCAGCATCTCGCTGGCCGCCTTGGTACGCACCCTGGCCTTGCCTGTCAGTGTGTCCGATATCCAGTGGTACACACATAGCGAATCAGTGTGTATGTGTAATTTCCTGACTTTCCACTGGAGTGCCAGGTTGATGCCTTTTATCACCGCATTGAGCTCTGCCAGGTTGATATGAGCAGTGTCATTCGCCGGTCGCAACCAGCAGGTGTCCTCAATCACAGCCCCATTCTTCTCCAACAGCACACCAATCGCCAGAGAGCTCGCATCCACCCACACGCTCAGTTCGCCTCCTGCACGCACCAGTCTCCTTTTGGCGGGGTCATCCTGCTTTACCCCTTGCGATGGTCTCCTTCACCATGCGAACCAACAGATCGTCCGTTGTTTCATCGTCCCAGCCTTTGGTGACTGCGCTTGCCCTCCTTTTTATGGTGCCTGTTGCTGCACGAGTCCATCCATGCACTGGAAGGTGCCCCACAAGTTTTCTACACAGGAGAATATAGCTCAGCCTTGTGAAGACATCGGGTACTTCAGGAACTGCAGTTCCGCGCCCCCACTTCAAGGTCCCTCGCTCCTGTTGAACGTTCAGGCCCAAGACATGGGCGCCATCCTCCAAACATTTTGGGTCCTTGCAAGTCAGAACAAACTCAGCCAGTTTGGACCTTACATGTGATGACGACACGTCTTCATTCACATATATGTCATCAAGGTATGCCAATGTCCCCTCTTTTATTGTTTCTTCCTGTGACAACACAGTGTTGATGATGGTCTAAATTATTTGGGGTGCCACGTTCAGCCTGAAGCCCAGTCTGGTAAGGCAGTACCTCCTGCTGGCAAACACCACCGTCTGAAACGGCCACATCGTCTCGCTGACCCGGACCTGCAGGTACGCTTTTCTTAGATCCAGCAGGGACACATTGGAACCCTGCTGGCGCCACTCTCGTAGCTTGCTGGCACAAACGTCAGCATCTGCTGTGAATGCATCAACATGCGCGTTTAGTTCGCGGTAGTCCATCACTGGCCTCACCTTTGCTTTATTGTGCTGAGCAACCGCCATCAGCGGGATCAGGCCTTAGGGATAAGGAATCAACCAGCCATCCTTGATCCATTCGCAGAGCTCCCCTTCATATACAGGCCTCATTTGGTCGGGCACATGGTACTCGGCTACCGGGTTCCGCAGTTTGGCTGATTCCTGGTTTTTTGACCACCTCCATGAGGCGGTCCAAGCCTTCTGCTGCTGGTCAAATTCGACACTAAAGTCCAGCTGGTTGCTCCTCAGCGCTGCGCACACTGGGGCCCTCTCCTGAAACTGTACTGCCCCCGTCTGCGTTATGTGAACACCACCTAGAGCTCTGATGGCATCATAGCCTAGAAGCAGGTCAAAGCTCAGTGGTTTTTCGAGCGCTACTAGTGCCTTGACGTTGGCCAAGTTTCCAGTTCTTGTACGGATGTTCACCGCGCCCACCCCGCATCATGTCCGTGTTTCTTCACTGATGGTGGTCACCCTGACACTTTTCTTCTTCCAAATGCGGCAGAGGTCCGCGCACACTATGGTGCGGGAGCAACCGGAATCAAGGAGTGCTGAGCACAATGTCTCATTAATATAGACCTGAATGATCGGAAGTGCCTCATCTAATTTCTGCTTGGGGAAGAGGTCGATGCTGGCACCTTGTCCCCGGCCCCGTTTCCCGCACAATCCCGGGCCATATGTCCAGTCTCATTACACCGGTAGCAGCGAACAGCTGTCAGTCGCCACCTGCAGTTCCTCGCAATGTGGCCCTGGCCATCACACCTATAACACATGACCCCACCACGGGGGCTGGGCCCCTGAGACGGTCTATCATCATTCGGTGCGGACTGTGCAGCGGCGACTACCGGTTCTCTCACCTCAGAGTTATCCTTCATCACGATCCTGGCCCGGTCTACCAGGTCATTAAGGGACAACGAGGATATGCTTGAGCTCGCTCGCAGGAGTTGCTTTGCTCCGGTTGGGAGCCCTACCAGAAATTTGTATGCCAATGCCCGCTCGGGCAGCCCACCGAACAACACTGTCAACTTGGCCAGATACACGTCGACAGTTTCGCCTGGACGTAAAGTTCTTGTCTCAAATTGCTCCCAGGCAGTGGTGGGGTCAATAGCAAACGCCTTGTATAGTGCTGCCTTGATTCTCTCATAATCCTGTTTTTCATCAGCACTGAGCTGTTGATACACAGCGAAAGCCCCACCGGACAGACGCAGAGGAATCACGTGTTCAATGCTCTCTACGCCAGACAAGAGGCAATGCAGTTCCACTTTTTCCACCCAGTCAAGTACCGGGGTTGAGCCATCGAATTCCAGTATCAATTTCAGGTCGAATCTGTCCCCCATTATGCCGAAATAGCTTGTAAGTAAAATCAGGAACAAACAATAGGAAGGGAACGGGTTGGGTTGGCCTGGCACTGCATACTTCCGGAAGAAAGAAACTCCTCAGCTTCAAGACAGGTTGCTCAAAACAATTTAGCTTCAACACATTGAGTGCTGAACAGTTCGATGGAATTACTCTATGTAAAATACAAACAGTCCCAGTTCTCGGTAAGAAGGACACAGTTTCCGGTGAAGAGTGAAGACAACACCACCTCAGTTCGAAACACAACGTAGTTATCAAAAAAAAAAAAAAAAAACAATCGCCTCAAAACTCCACTGATCTTCACACTCAATAACAACACAGCCTCGTAGTTCGCTACACACGATCTCTCGAGTGGTCTCCCGCCGTCACCCTTATGCCAGTGAACACCAACCAATTTGCATACGGCCAAGTTCACCTCTCGCCAATCCTCGCAGCTACGAGATCGCTTTTCCCATAAGACCGACTCACCGTAATGGTGGTGTTTCTTCCTTCGGATCAATTACTGCCCTGCACGCCAGACACAAACGAACCCTCTTATGTCGAGAGCCAAGGTTAGTCTCACTTTCATGTCCACAGAAATAAGCATGTTTTAAAACAGTATCTCAAAGTTTAGTATATTATAGTATTTAGGGCATATGTGTGTATATTCTTTGCATTCTAACATGTGTGTTTTTATAGTTAATTGGTGCCCACAAAGTGTACATCAGGGGCTGTTTTCAGCCTTAAAAGAGGTGTACATGGGTGAGGTATGTGTGACCAATTCAAACTTGGGTCAGCACAGTATCTTGCCTTGATTCTCAAGTGTAAGTGTCAGTCTGATTTCATGAAGTTTATTACTTTATTAACTATACCATATTGCTTGCCATTTTCTTTGGATATACATAGTGATATTGTTTTTGAAGTCTGTGTATGGTATTTTAATATCTAATTTCCATATTAGTAACATGTTTTGCCAATGCATTTGCTTTTATACCTACATGCTTGGTTCCAAGCTAGGATTATTGTTTTTTTTTTTTGCAGGTTAAAATAAACCCCAAATTTCTTGCAATGTATGCTGATAAGCTAAAAACCAGTGATGAAGGAAATAGAAACTTCACTAATAAAACTTATAATGGAACTTCATTTTCACCTTTAAAAGAACAAAGGATAGAAGGAAAGGCATTCAGTAAATGAGAGTATTCAAACAACTCTAGAATTTATGAAGAACCACTTCAAATGACCTTCAGTTAAAGCACCAAGGCTAGTGGATTGCAGTATACTATAATTCCAATTTTTACAGTTATCAAGTCAGTGATTTTTTAGTTCAAACCAAAAGACAAAAATTATTATTTTTGATGACCTTTGTTGGATGATATTGCACAAATAGTGTCAACATTTGTCTCTAGATGAGACTTGAGATAATGCTATTTTCAAGAAATGTTAGGATATGAAGCGTTCCAAGAATATTGGGTATAACAGAAACTTATAAAAATAATTCAGACTGCAAATCCTTATCAGAAGATGAAATGCAAGTAGATCACTCCAAAGACTTTTTCATCATTTCCAATAAATGTATTTTTATTAATTTTAGTGTTTTTAGTTTGAAGATAAATGAATTTAAAGCTTTATAATAAGCAGCATTCATTTTATGAAACAAATTTTTAAGTTTTGTACACATTACTGACCTCTTTATGATAAAGTTAAAAAAAAAATAAATACATGTATGAGAAAAATTACTTATTGAATTCCTCATCTCCAAATTATTAGTTTCAAATTGCACTTCTGACTGTTTTTATATGGTGTAAATACGAGATTTTTTTTTATTAATGTATTAGCAAAAAAAAAAAAAAAAAAAAAGGCTTAATCCCCATTGTGCTATGAATCATAGCAAGAATCTACAAAGCATTAACTGCTGAAATAAAACTCATATAAACAGTCAAATGTGCTCTTCTGTGTATGGACTTAACTATTTTGTTTTGGAGAATGCAAATTTTCCCAACATTTAGGCTGGTCTGATGTAATAATTATTGATTCCATTAGTATTATATTTCTTTTACTTCAAGACTACCTATATAGGATTACATTTATTAGAATTTTTAACTAGTCTGAAGCATGTGTCTTCAGTTATATACTGTTGAAATTGAGTTCTGGTCCAATAGTACAAGACAGAAAATGGACAAACTTTGAATGATCATAACTGCATTGCTAACTGAACTAACAAAATAAATTTGGTACCATTTTTTCATGTTTCGTAAAGTTCTCCATCCTTATATAAAGGTTTGTAGACAAGGTTCCCACAGATCTGTGTAAAAAATATTCTAGGACTGAAACTGGCATGCACATGCACACACAAAGTGAAGGGTCATTAATTTCAAAAACACAAACTTTGTGATTTATCTTCTAATAGTTTGACAGATGAAATGTTCAAAACTACAACCGGTGCCAATAATTCATATCACATGAATCAGTTGAAAGCAGTGAAGAAATCAAAGTGTTGAAAGCTAAAACACAACTGAATGCAGACCTAGTTATGTTACACATTTTGTGCAGCATTCTACAGTTTGGAGTTCTACTACACTTGGAAATTTTGATTTACACACTTTAATTCTTACTGCTATACATTTCAGCTATCTAGACTACTCATGCATGTGAATGTCATAAATATTCTTAACTGCTGCACACTTCCTGTGAAGTATAATGGTTTTAATGAACAGAACTACAAATAGAAATTTTCACAAAAAAGAATACACATTTTAGCTACCTACTACTACTACTCATCACTTTTGTTGCACATGGCACAAAACACAATGTTACCATTTTTTCAGTTCATCTAGTTTAGCATTCAGCTCCTCTTCCAATTTGGATATCTCTATGAATTTGTCCTTTGCAGATCTTTACATGGAATTGGACCTTGTGATAAGTGTGAAGTTCTGAATCTGCTCAGCTTCATCAGCATAGCTCCCAGCTGACTTGAGCAAATCTTGTGCGCAACTTTCAAGATCATGTTTTTTTGACCTTCAGTTCTTCAATTTCCACAAGCATAGATTTCCATTTTTGTCCAGCTGCTTCTTCCTGCCTCTTTTTCTTCTCAGCTTCAAGGTATTGGTTGTATGCTGTTCCAGCATTGAAAGCACTACAGAGAAGAGCCTTAGCCATGGGAACATTCTCAAATCCTCCAACTGTGGCCAATTAGTCTGTGATAATGCACTGTGTGACCATTGTGTGGTTTCATATAGTCAGTGGAAATTTCCTTATTGACTGAGAAGTCTCTCTCTACTGAGGCTTGTCTATGAGAGAGTACCAGCAGTGAACAACTTTCCACAGTTTTTTGATAGTCTTTGTTGCTAGGCAAAGAAGAGTAGAACAAAATGTACAAATGGTCTTCATGCTTGCTGAAATTCTTGAAAGCAATATTTCCAGTAGCATCCTCCTTGAAATTTTGTACTGACTGTTACAATCAGACTTGCTGACTTTTCTATCCATCATGTGATAAAGACATCTTTTTAGATTGTCTTCTATGGTAAGTTTTTTCAAAAATGGATTCAGGGTTCAGCCAAGCAAGTGACCTTACAAGAGAGTATCTACGGGGAGACTCTGCCAGAAGTTTCTCAATGATGATGATGTACATTGTGGCAATTCTGCATACAAACAGATCATTTGTTTATACATTTCCTTTTTTGGATAAATTCTACATAGCATTATCTGCCAGAAATGCACACTCAATCTTTGCAGTATCTTTATGCATGTTTGGGTTTGACAAAATTCTTACAAATTCATTCATTTTGGAAAATGTAATTATCTTTTTAGTGTGCTCTTCCTTTACAAATTTTAAGTTTCATGATCATGCTAAAAAGATCATCTGCAAGGAAAGAAAACAATTTATCACTGATATTTTATCAGAAACGGTTCAATGCCTCTTGAAACAGATACAAAAAATCTGCAGTTTCATTGGAAACAAAATGTCATTCACATTTGACAGCACTGCTGAGAAAGACAGGGTCTGAAGACATTTTTTTTTTTTTTAATTAAGTTCATAAATTTGATAACATCTGGCCAAATATCTAGGAGTTGTTCACATGTTTGTCATTTTCTAGCCATCTATGGCAGAAATACAAAAGTAAAAAGGACAGGGTTGCCAGATTGAAATTTTAATATAAAGTTGAGCAATAAAAGCTAAATAAGTTTTAATATTTCATCATTTTTTCACACAATAGCTAGAGATACAGGTCATCATAACCTGCAAACTTTAAAAATAACATTCTTTTATTTTCTATCCTAAGACATATCAATGGCACGTTTTATATCATCTTTCCAGTCTACATTTTCTTGGAGTCAAATTTGATTTATAAACTTGTTGGCAACAATTTAGACAAACATAGTTTACACAGAGATGACACACTGACATGGGCTGCATAAAATATCTATTTTTCAGCATGAACTCAACCCACCGCTGACTAGAGATCAAAAGGACTTTTTATTTTTGAAATTGACAGGTGAATAAAATTTCTTCAATTATTCAAATTTTAAAAAACACTGATATATTTTGAGATTCTACTAAAATGTATTTTATAACTGTAAAATAATTTATTATTTTGCTTTCAACTACAAATTCAATGAGTGCAAATTAATTTATCTTTGACAGAGATGTTTACTTGTCTCTGACGCCCTTCATCTTTTCTTGTTGAGTGAAGGTAGCAACTAGAAGACACACCTTCATATTCTTTCTCGTCATCTAGATGAGAAAATACAGAAGTAACTACTAGATCAGGAATTTGTTCTAATCAAGGAAGCAAACCACTATTTGTAATAATTGCCAAATATTAGTGATGACTAAAAAAACATTTTTCTTAAAGGAAAATTTTAGCTTGTAAAAAACTCCAGATTTCTGGGATCTGGCATTTTGACTTTCATGAATTGAGAAAGGGGATATGTGAGCAGTCCAATTTAGAAAATTCCAGGACCTGTACAAACCCTGGATATATTGAAAATAAAATTTCTGTTTGGGATACCTACTTCAAGCTATGTGTAAACAATTCATTACAAAAGTTATACAATAGGATAACTATCTACTTTGTGTTCATGGACTCTCCATAAAATACTTTTTGTAATGTACAATGTAGGTTTCAATGAGAACTTGTTCAAAATGTTTATATAAAGAACATTATGGAGGATGTGCGTGGATATTTAATTTTGAACCACACATTTATTTAACTATAAAGATCTATCAATTATAAAGAGGTAGAAACCTTTGTACATTTGTCTTGATTAAATCTTTCAAAACAAAAATGTTAATATTTAGCATCTTTAGGTTTTTAAATTTTCATTCTCTAAATATACCAAGTATCTTATAAAAATCTGACTATGAGATAATCAAACTTAGCTAATTTTATATGTAAACTCAAAGAATCTCAAATCTTTGGTGGTTAGCATAGCAAAAAAAGCAGGTGGTATTACCTGTGTTCCCTCTCATTAAGAATTTCGATGGGGTCTAGGCCAGTAGGTTTCCCTACAGGTGACACTCTGTTCTGCCGTTGCTGCAGGGAGACAATGGCTTGAATAGAGGTTGGGGGTTGTTGTGGAGGCATTCGCTGCTGTGACTGAACATTCGGCTGGCCTTGAGGTGTCATCATTTGTGGGGGATAATTCTGGCCACCAGGTCCCATGCCCTGGGGAGGAGGTGCTTGTTGCTGCTGCTGTTGGGGCTGATTCATTCTCATCTGTTGCATTGGATGAGCATCTGGAAGTAAAAATTAGCAGGCGAGTGATAACAAGAATGCAACTCTACAGTTCACTAATGATACCAGTCATACCAAAAATGTATTAGCAAAGGCATTGTTTTATCTTTAGTCTTAGAATTTATGGTTATGAATTTCTTCAATTTAAGTAGTAACAAAACTTTATACTTATAAAGCCATTAATATACTGATCTATCATTGAGCTAGGCTCCCAAAACATAAAATCAAATACAGATTTTTCAGGAAAAGAAAGTTATTCTACCTTTGTAGGTGATTTATTCCTCCAATAAATGACTGAGATTCAGTTTTACTAAAGATTAAAGTTTCCACAACAATTTGTAATATTCAAGTGTTATTTCTTCTATTTTTTAAACTGAAATAAACCATGTTCACTATTTAAAGAAAATAAATATTTATGCCATATCAATTGTATTTCCAAGTGCTTAGCGAGCTAAAAAGGAAATAAATCATAATTAAAAAGTATATTCACAGGATTTGAATCAAAAAATTTCTCAATATTCTGTTGAGAATTTGCTAATATTGGAATTTTTCAATAAAAGCAAAAACAAATAACTGTACAATTCTTTGTAACTTTGAGCTTATGCCTTTTTTTGAAAAAGAAGTTGTATCCCTGTTAAAGTGGCAAAACCAAAGCCAAAAGAGAAAGAATTACTTCTTGTTGATATTAAGCTAAGGATGCAGGGATTAACATGCAGATTGACTTTAAATATTCAGAGGGACCTTGAAAAACATGAAAGTATATAAAAATTGAAAAACTCAATTTAACCAATAGCTGCTGAAAGAAAAGGAAATGGAAGTACAGCAACCCACCATTTAACATGGTTCCAATTAGTACACTTTCAACTAACATCATAACAAAATTTTCTATCCATTTACTTCCTTCACTAGGAAATTGCTAATGCATTTGTGCACACTTTTGACAACAACAAATCACACCAAAATCTACTAATTATGGGATTTCAGCAAAGTTTCCAAAATTTTAAGTAAAGAGTATTTATGCTCATTTCTAAATTCAAAATTTGAATTTGCACACATTCATAGAAAAAGCAAGATGAAATAATATATTGTCTTTATGCAAATTATTTTGTAGAAGTGCGAGTGCATTTATTTATCTAAATCAATATTTGACAACTAGGGTTCTTGGAGAAGTTTCAAACAGGATCATTATAGGAAATCTTTGTAAAATAAAGCCTTTTATAATTATTATTTACCTCTTAAACTGCATGTTGCAACCACCTAAATTCCATGTATGATATATAGCCCTATCTAAAATATCACCATGTAATATATTAATTCATTCTTCTAGGTTTGTTTTTTTTTTGTTTTTTTTTGTGGCATATCAACCTCAATGGGTTATTTAATGCTGACAAAATTTTTTATTGCTGGTATATATATATATATATATATATATATATATATATTCAAAAACGTATTTCTGTTAATAATGTTTTACAAAAAGGTACTTTTGGTATTAAAACCTATTTTTACACTTTCATAGTCTTTTGACCACAGTCTAGGGGGTTAAATATCTGCCCATAGCTGAGACCCTAACAGGTGCTACCAACCCAATCAGGGTGAACCTGGGAACACCAGCAATTAAGAGGTGGTTCCTCAAAACTGCCTGATCAGAGGCTTTACTGTCAGACATAGTTTATCATCTTAACCAGGATGCTCATTTTTCTACAAATTCTTTTGAAATTAATGTAGGAGATTTATGTTTTTTTTTTCAATCAGTGTCTTAGCAAAGATGTAGCCAGTGCAAGAATGAGGACAACTGAAAAATGGGAATGACAAGACTTTGTACCTGTAGTTAATAATATCAAATCAACAGCTGTGTAAGTGGTACAATTTTTTGAAAGTTTTAAGATTTTTAAAATATTAAATCAATATTTTAGAATTTTTTATTCATTACAAACAATAGCACTAGAATATAAATTTTTTTTTTTCTTCAAATTCAGGAATAAGGTACACATATCAACATTTTTAGGTTCTGAATTTTTATTTTTTTCAGTATTTATTTATCAAGGACTTGTCTTTATAAAATGTATAAACCTCAACGTGATATGCTTTGATACACAATTGAAAATCACTAACAAAAAACCCACACCACCCTTTATATAAATGACAAAGCTTTATTGAGAGATGAATTTTGGAAGATTTTAAAAGTTTGTGTTTTTATGACCCAACACCCCATAGGCAATATTTTATGATAACTGTGTATACACAAAGAAAACAATGTTTTTAATTTTTAAACAAAGGCTATATATATATATATATATATATATATATATAAACATGCGCAAATCTTGGCCAACTGAGGGGGAGTGGTGCTATTGATTTTAAGCTTAACATATAAGCTATAACAAAGGCTTGCTGCTGGAATCCCTGTAAACAATTTAGTTTTTTGTAAAAAGAAATTGTTAACTTTCAGATTAATTAACACATTGTTTAAGAGACTGAAGTAAGTATATGGTTCATTTATTTTATTTACAGTATTTTAATTTTATCTTTCAAAAACAATTTCATTTTTGATGCAAAATTGACAAAAAATCTCACTATTAAAACTTTTACCACAAATTTTATATTTTCCTCTATCATGTTGTTTTTCATAACAATAAACATATTGATTATAAAATGTATTTTTTTTTTCAAATAATGTGCTTTTCTAAGGTACTTTAAAAAAAATTGTTCAATTTTAATTTTACTGTCCTCCATAAATAGAAAACAAAAATGTTATATTTTGCACTACAAAATGATTGTTATTTAAGAATTTTATCAAAGTTAATGCAATAATTAAATTCAGATTTAATTTGATATTTTATGACTGTTCTTTGAAATAAGCCACAAAAATATCACATTGTTTTCTCCTACATTTCTGCAATTTAGTAAAATAGTTTTAAAATGTGAAACGTCATTAAGAATTTTGTTACATAAAGTTAATATTTTTCTCTATAACAATGAATATAATGATTAAAAAATGTATTTTTTATGAATAAATATTTTTTCCTAATTTAAAAAAACTCTGGAATTTTAATTTTACTGCCCTTTGTAAATAGACAAAATATGAAACTTACATACAATTGTTTAATTGATGTTTTTAGATATTTGCTAAGCAGTTAATTTAATTTCGATATGCTGAGTGATTTTATCAGAGTACTTAGAAACTGAATTTGGAAAATTATGACAAGGTTGTGGCAGTACACATTTTATAAGAGTACAAAATGTTATTGAAAAATTTCATTTTGAAAAAATAAAAAATTACTTATTTAGGTGAATGTTGATGTTAATGAATACAACTTTGACCAAGACCATAATTGCTCAAATTTGATGTATGAAATAGCATGATAAACATTTGATAATTTACCTTGAAACCACTATCTCTAAAGATATTAAAATATCACTTTTGTATATAGCAAGCTATGTAACTAGGAAGGATTGTCCAACAGAATAAGAAATATTTAATAACACTTTTTATTTTCAAGAACATGGAAAATTTCTAAAGAAATAGATTGTGGTAATTAAAAAATTCCATTGGATATCACAGCTCAGGGGGTGTTTTTCTGTATTATTGCTTTTTCCCATAGTACATGTTGTTTTCATTTATCTTATTTCTAAAATTAAGTCACTGTAATTCTCTTCTGTTTATGTTGTGAATGTTGGTTATTTGTTTTTTGAATATAGATGTTTGATATTTTTCTTATGCAAATTAAAACCATATAGTCATATGAAAAAGTATTTTTTTGATTGACAATATATCTGAGAAAAACTTATTCTTTGCTTAAAACAGTTATCAGGGGAAAAAAAGTTGAACTTTATTAAAAAAAAAAAAAAAAAAAAAAAAAAAATTAATAAAGTTATATAATAACTATTATGTAGTGGTTCCCAAAGACACAGAATTTATTTCCAGTGTTCCCCAAAGGCAAAATGATTGGGAAATGCTTGTCTAAATAAAATCAACTTTGTAAATTTTAATTTAGCAGTGTGCTATTCAGGCACAATAAATTCAATGAATTCCAATAGTAACCACAGTAATTCAGGGAGGATTACTTTCAGAGTTCTATTAATTAAAATTAAAGTCTTTAATATAAATCCCTTTTCAATTTCATAAATTTTTAACAATAATTTATCTCAAGGTATCCTTAAAAAGAATCTCACAGGCACAAGATTTGATGAAAAACATTTTAAGTGTTCAGTTTTTAATTGGCAGAGAATAGACTGCCAATATTTCATATCTATCAAAAATATTCTTATAATGAGCAGTAATCTTGGTACATTCAAGATTACAATATTATGCTTCTAAGAAATATTAATAAATATTTTTAGTATCACAAGTCAAATAATTGTTCAGAGGTCAAGCTTATAACAGTTAAAAGAAATGACAGGTTTCCATTATACTAGAGCAAAAATAATTAGCTCAAAGTATTTTCAAAACTCTTTATAAAAGGATAAGTTAAAGAATGAAGCAACTTACCTGGTCTCTGATAAGGTGGACCATAACCAGATCTTTTACCTTCAATAGCATAACGTATATGGTCGGGCAGATTTTGATTTCTGGCTATCAGTTTATAAGCCATGATCTGAGCACGTAGCTGGGACAACTGTACAGCTGAGAAAGGAGTCCTTGGTCCTGTGGAAAGTCCATGGGGCGGCATGTTTGGATTGCCTCCCATACCTGAAGGAGGCTGATTGTTGCCTGGAAATGAAGTATACCACATGATTAATTCATACTATTAAAGACAAACAAATTCAACTAATAGACCAAAACAGAGTACAATCCAAATATCTAATGACTGTTTATCACAAGGCTTGCTTCTTTATTATGAAATGAGAGAGAGAGAGAGAGAGAGAGAGAGAGAGAGAGCCCTTTAAAAATAGCAACAGGTGGGAAAAATCAGAAGTCAAACTGGAAAGTTGTAAGACAAGACATATACCTTCAAAATGATTAGAAAAGAAAAATCACATTTTGAATGTGATGGTGGGAATGTTAGCCAATATAATCTAATAACAAAGAGAAAGCAGCAAAAGTAAATAATTCATATGAAGCAACGGCCTGACTAATTATAGGAGATAGAACAAGTTTGGGGACACTGAGAAAAGTGGCCTACATACAACCAGAAGAAATCTTTACCTATGAAAGCACAAAGATAAAATAAAGATTTATAGCTGTTTAAAAACATTGTCATTTTTCATCAAATTTTATACAATGATAATAATATATCAATAATACACACACATGTACACACACATATACACATACACGAGCTAGTACAAAAAGAAAAATGTTAAAAGCAAATCTTGATTAATAAAATTTGCTCTTTTCTTGGTCCTTCATTTGCTTCTGCATATGTATGACATGATTTTATATCTGCCAATCTATGAAATAATAGATTCAAGAATATTCAAGGCCACATTTTCCATATTTACTACTAGCATAATAACCATAAAAAATAATTTAATATTATTTATATATGGATGTACACCCCCACTAAGTATCAAAGTGTTACTTTCAGTCTACTGCCTAGTGCAGTAGTGGAGGGAGAGTGAGAGAAAGACTAGCTTTTCATAATTTATATGTAAATTTTTCTACGCAAGTTCAATGCACCATACAAATTTTATGCCGACATTAATTTATATAAATATATGCAGCATTTTTATATAATCCATTGATTTAATATAAAAACAAGATGAGCATTACTTCCTTTAATGAGAGTTTTGTGTATTTCAGTTTTATCAAACTTTTAGTATTTGGAGTTAAATTAGAGCAACAGAGATTTCATTAAATTTTAATCAGTCAATCTTGATCTTGTCTTAATCAATTTCATAGCTGAAAAAGGTTTCTTTTTTCTTTTCTTTTTTTCTTGCACATTACTTCAAAATAATTTTGAGCAAATTTTCTTAGTTCTGGAAAATAGACTACCAGAAATTAATGAAGCCAGAAACATTTGGGATAGAGAAACTCATCAAATTTCTTTTTCCAGAATGAATTTGTTCTCAGTTCCATTTGTATGTTACAAGACATCTTTATAACATTATTTATACTCAAACTATTGCCTTTATCAACAAAGATGAGGACAATAGTTTGAATATAAATAATGATAACCCCTTATCACAGAAATCCAGACAGAAAACATCTTTATAACATTTTGTTCAGCAAGTGAAAACGTATTTATAAAAGCAAGTATACAGTTTCCTTCTAATTTACCCATTATTCATTTAATTCATATTTACTATCAATTTTTGCTTTTCTCTTGCTTTCACTTTCAAAAAAAAAAAAGTCCCAAGGATGCCATGCACCTCATCTAATTATGTGGGGGGATCACTTTTTGTGCAAAAAAATAGGGACTGGCCATCCCTTGGAATTACCTATGAATACTCCCTAAGAATTTGCAATTATACTGTGGTGTTCATGCAGCAGAATGTTGGTGTAATATATGTCATCTGCCCGCTTACCATCAGGATTCACTTGTTAATTTTATATATCTGCTTTAACTGTAGCAGAAGGTATTAAAAAGAAAAACAACAAAAAATACAACAGCAGCAGAGAAACGTATTGAAAGCCACACCTTTCATATATTTATATGATCATGATAATCTATATTCTTTTTGGTCATTCTACATAGCCATGTTTTCATTGTCTAATTTGTAAAGTGATATTCAAAGCATAGTATTTTATATATAAATATTATTTTTCTTGTTTCTTAGTTCCTTTTTTCCATTCTTTACTATATATATATGTTTGTTATATTTTCATTTTACCTTCTCATGTACGATTTTTTTTAAGATATGGTAATATTCAGAAAATTATTTTGTTTAAATAATGATAAGCCATTATAGATCAGTAGTAAAGACCTACTCAGTTACAGGTGTAAATCATAAAATCATTTTCATAAAATTCAGAACATTTTTTTTTTTAAACAAAATCTTTAGAAAATAGTATGAGACTTAATTGCATTTCTAATTAAATCACTGAAATATAAAGCTATGTTCATAAAATGAATTTAAATTGAAAATATAGCTAAAAATGTACTGCCTAAACAATGCAAGCAATAGTTTTCAATTTTAGCCATAAAAAGTAATAAGTTTGCTTCTTAAGTATGAATGATACACAGTATAATAGAATATCAAGCAGATGGAAACAATATAATTGTACTTAAAAGAAAAAAAAAGAAAGTGTTTGCAATGTCAGTTGTTCAGAATTCTATAGACAGGCTGCACTTTGCAAGAAATCTATACCATTACCCTATTTGTTTGCATATACAACTGTTATGCTTTGTCAACCTAGGACCAGAGTGTAGTATCTGCTTGATAAGTGACCTTTCTGAACTGGAATCAGTCATGCTTTTTGACTAGGAACTTGCTCAAGTCCTACAGATTCCACTGATGAATGCTAGGCATTGTTGATGTGGTTTCCAACTGGTTTTAAATTCAGAGCTTTCTCTTAGAAGAACTCAAGTTTCCCTACTATTTAACCAATAGCTAGGGGTGGGGTGAAGAAGGGATGGAATCATACTAATAGTATTTGCACAAAAGTTAATGTAAGGAACTTGATTGGAATTTGAATTTGCTAACCATTACACTACAACCTGTTCTAACTAGGAGACTTACATAATATTAAGTGGGAACAATGAATTTCAAAAAAGTGAGAAATGGAAGGGGAGGAGAGAGTAAGAAATTGAAAGAATAACAAAAAAAGAAAAGCAGGCTGTGTGTGTGTGTGAGAGAGAGAGAGTGAGAGAGAGAGAGAGAGAGAGAGAGAGATTCCACATCAATTCATACAAGTTTTCAGAAATTCCTATGGATACCATCTAAGAATTTTATGAAATCTTAGTATATGGTACCCACCTATTATAAACAAAAAACCCTAGCTTCTTTAGGCATTTAGTTCAGGAGACCCTGCTTTTAATTTTTGCTAATTTCAAAATAGCATGATTTGCCAAATTTGGCACCTCATAACTTTGCATTATGAGAAGATATAGAGTTGATATTTGATGGTGTTTTTTTTTTTTGCGGGTGTTTTGTCACACATAGAAGCTAAACCATTAGCAATAAAAAATAAAACTGATTATAACCATTTAGTGATTTGCTTTGTGTATAACATTGAAATATTGGTTTTACAAGAATTACATAATTCCGAATTGACAAAACTTTGCTACCACCTCTTGTGAGAGAAGTGGAAAAAAAAAAAAAAAAATATATATATATATATACATAAAATTTAAAATTTGGTTTTACTTCAAGGGGTGATAGAAATTTTTTGTTGACTAGAAATTAAGTAATTCTTATAAAACGAATATTTCAATGTTTTAGACAAGGCAAATCATCAAATGGTTATAATCAACTTTATTTTTTTATTTTATTGCTAATGGTTTTGCTTCTATGGATGGCAAAACACCCACAGAAGGAAAAAAAAGCCAAATAATTTCCCCCCCTTTTTACCTTTATATAACTATAGAGTAGGAATAAAATGAAAAAAAAAAAAAAAAAAAAAAAACAATTATTTTCTTCACTCATTAGACTACAATACCACCATATAGCAACTCTGTATCTTCATAGAATGCAAAGTTATGAGGTGCCAAATCATACAATTTTGAAATCAGTAAAAACTGGCAGGAAATTTCAAGAGGCCATAACTCCTGAACTAAGCTAAAGTTTCAGGGTTTAGGTGGGTACCATATACCAAGATTTCATAAAATCTTGAAATGTTGCCCAAGGGACCATTGGCTGAGTTGACATGGAATATATATATATATATATATATATATATATTAGTAAGAAGAGATAGAGATTAGAGATGAAAGAATGATAGGTTTGAAGGATGGAAAAGCATAAAATCAATATATTAATATTCTTTATAAAGAAAGAGCCAGAGGAAGATAAAAAAATAGAGTAGAAAATATTTCTGCATCTTTCATTCTTTTTTATGTATGACTAATCCATATATGTATCACATATGGATACATACATGGGCAACAAAACTTGAAATGGATAAAGAAGATACAGGCAATGAGAGAAGTGAGGCACAAAATAATGGATAATCTTATTTCTGTGGAATTTCTCCAGGTTAATTAAATTAGTTCATTATAAATATCATTTTACAATTGGATAAAATTGTTTTCGAGTCATTTATTCCAATATAAGTAAATCTATAGGTTTGCAGCCTAATGACGGAAAAAAATTATTTTACACATTTTTCAACATAATCTTCCTTTTCAATACACTTAATGTATTGCATCAAATTTTATCCAATATAAATTATATATATTTGTGTGAGCAATGTTGTTTTAAGCATATGAAATCAATTTAGAATAAAATGAATTTAAAGAGTGTAAATCTAGAGAAATTGGCAACTAGTATTTTTGGTTATTGTATACACATTACTAGGAAAAAATGCTATCCTTATGATCAATATATGTCAACTGATTCTGTATTGCACATATTCACATGATGCAAATTGTGATTCAAGATGAATAGCAAAAAGTAACATTTTGTTAATTCATAGAGATAATAAAAAGAGCCAAGCTGTGTATTTCTTATCCAATATCATTCAGGCACTAAATAGCCTTTTTTAATATTTGCTGTTATTATCATCCTAAGTTATTGTAAGGACCAAGAACAGAAGAATATCCCATAAAACTGACTATGTAGTTACCCTGAATACTGCTTTATGTAACTTCAAATATACAAAACGATTTGAGCATCCAAATGTTAGATATGCTAATGACAAGTTATAGGTTAAATATTTCAGTATTTATTTTGAAGACTAAACATGATATTCAGCGATTTGCTATTTGGATGCAACAATACTTGGCTTTTAGAGAGTTCCCTAGCAAAATTTAAAGAATCATTAAAGGAGACAACTGCTCTTGGAAGCAACTGTATATCTTTTCTTTAAAGTTCAACATTAAATGACTGATTTGTTTTTGACAGTTTATTAACCATTTGTAGGTTATTTAAAGCCAAAACACATTTTGGATTGTAAGAATAATTCTTTTTATGCAAGTGAATATTGCATTAACAAATTTTGAGAACAACAATGATTTTTTCAGATACTAGTCCTATTATTTAACTGATAGGTGGGGGGGAGATGGATTTATAACTTTCCCAAAGGTATTTGCTCATATAAATGCAAGAAACCCAACTGGAATTTGAACTCAGCCATCAAATTTCTTCAACAGTAAAGACAATTTTTAATTAGAAACAAAATTAAGAGTCATCAACAAAAAGGTAATACATTTGACAGGAAATTTGGGTTCAAAACATTTGAAACAAGAGCAAGTTTGTAAATTTATAGAATCAGAAAAAGGTAATCAGAACAAGCAAATAAATACAAATATAATTAACATATTTGCCTTTTAAAACATTTTATCAAGAGACAATTCCTTGTTAGTTTGATACTGGGGAGCATTAAATTTCTCTATCAAATCTATTTTCCTTGAGAAAGATGGGAAAAATTCATTCAGGTTTCAAAATGTACAGGAAACCAATCTGATCTCCTATGTAATTATTATTTCATTAATGTTTAAATGAAACTATTTTGATCTACTTACAATCTGGAAATTTATCAAGAGAAATTAGTACAAGTTGTATCTCTTCAATCTAGCAATCTTGAGACCTGGCCATTGCTACCACAAAAATATTGGAAAATAAAAATTAACAACATGCAAAATCTAGAGTTATTTTAATGATGGCAGATTTAAAATGTGCCAGACCACACAAAGCACCAAATAAGAGAAATACAAAGGTATAAAAATGAAAGTTCTAGCTACTCATTTTGTTTACAAAGATGTTTCTTAAAGCTAAAAAATTTAATTTCTAAACAGAACAGTTTGTCAAACCACTGAATTGTAACTAGAGTTTAAGTCCTTAACCCAAATGTCTGTCAAGGTGACTTTCAGAACAATGTAAATTACTTCTTCCTCATGATTCGAGACTGTCAATTAGTGATTAAAGAAGCAGAATTTACAAAAATAGTTTTATAAATTCCTTGTTGTATAGCAAAATGAGAAAATCTTAAATTAGAGTCTCACCTTGTGGTCCTGATTCATTTGAATCCATTCCTGGTTGTCCAGCACCGGTTGCAGGTCCCTGACCAGGGGGACCATTCATATTTGAGTTCATATTACCAGGCATAGTATTATTAGGTCCAGACATGTTCGCCCCACCCGCAGGTGGCATATTGTTCATAGCTGGTCCATTCATGCCAGGAGGCCCACAAGCATTGGGACCTTGCATATTAGAGTAGAGGTTACCAGGGTTACCAGCATTAGCACCAGCATTGTTATTACTCCCAGTGTTGTTGTTGCCACCACCACCGCCGCCACCACTGCCTCCGCCGCCACCACCAGCCCCTGAGGACGGAGGAGGTGGAGGAGGGCCACCCATACCAGAGGCATTCATATTCATATTATTATTGTTTGGCCCAGGAAGGTTATTATTGGTGCTGTTCATGTTGGGTCCATTCATATTGTTTCCTGGTGGCATGTCACCAGGGCCACCCATGCCCATCCCTGGGCCAGGACCAGGTCCACCCATATTTGTTGGCCCTCCAGCACCTTGTGGTCCAGGCCCATTTCCTCCAGCACCACCTGCACCACCCACAGACTTAGTCCGATTGGCAATCATAAGCAGCTGTGAATAGCGAGGGTCATCATGCATTCCTTTCTCTTCCATTGAATTGATAGCCTGAAACAAATGAAGGAAATATTTACAATATTACATTTTTTTCCCTTCATTTTACATTAAGCTGACATTAGAGAAAAAACAAAAAACAAAACAAAATCAAAATGATACAATGGAGCTTATTTCTCTTACTCAAAACTTATTACTTCTTCATTGTTAGATGAAATCTAAATATAATAGTCTATTTTAAAGGAGTAAATAGAACTGAATGAAATCACTTTTTATAAAGGATTTATTCGACAAAATAAATATTGGATAACTGACATTCTAAGCAATCCCTACTACTTTTTTTTTTTTTTTTACATGCAGATCCTTTTTCTGACACACATGCCAATGCTTAGTGAATAAAATATTCTACAACAAAAAGAATTAGCCTTTTGTCTGATGGATATATACTTGTCTGTGTTTTTCTCAGAGTTACAAAAAGGACATTTTGAAAAATGTTCTTCAGAGTTGGGTACTGTTAAAACTGATTTGAGTTGTACATTGTTTTTGAAATATTGCTCTAGTAATAAAATTAACTACAGCTTTGTTATTTTACTAATGGTATTTCACAAGAGCAAAACTTTACTTCCAAGTGAAATTAATTTTTTTTTTTTCATAACTTACCAGGAAAGAAATATGATTTATAAGATAAAAAATAAATGAACAACCAATGATCAGTCTGTAAAAAAATTCAAAAACCAATAAAAAAATCCTCTAGTTTTTAAAAATTAAAAAGATAAACAATATGAAAAGCAGAAACCTTAATTATTGTATCAAACCTAATTACCTTAGCTCTGAGAACATATAAGTCTCCAAATAGATTATTATGAAAGATCCTAGGGTTCAGACAATATTATTGCAATCCATAGTCCTAATTTAGACATTGCTCCCAAACTCATTTAAATGTGTTAGTTTGGTAACATGACAAAAATAATAATAATAAAAAAAATTGTATTACATTTCGTAACCTCTGTACATTGTCTTGTGGGTATCCAGGGGGCGGAGGGGCAGTCATGATGGGAGTGTCTTCGTTTGACATCCTGATGCTCACTCCTACTGGACCTGCCCTGCCCTGCCTGACTTACTTTCTTTTGCAGCAGCAGTGCAAGTAGTAGCAACACGCACAACCTGTAAAGACAAGAGACAAAAAATAAAATAAAAGTACCAATTAGATAGAAATACTTTGTAGAGCATAGTTAACTATCAGATGAAAGCTACTATTGATCTTGTTTAAAGCAAGAGATAGTCTGTAAACATTAATGTCAAAAAGGATCTTTGAAATTGTCAACTGCTATACAAGAAACATTAGTTATTTTCTATGAATATAACTAATAACTATTACGTTGACCTTGCTAAATATTTATTGTATGATAAAAAAGGTCTATTTTATCGTAAGGATTAATGCCAAAATATAGAAAATATCTAAATATGAGGACAGACTAAGTTTCATTAAATTAACTTTTTGGGTGAGATGAATCTCATTTAAAAATATTTTCAAGCAGGTGGCTTGGATACCAATGTAAAAGAATGCATGTATCCTTGAACAAGCCTTTGATGCACAATACTACCAGCAGTATTTTATGTGAGTCAACCAATATTGACATAAAATCAGTACAGTGAATTACATTAACACACCACTTCAGATAACTATTTATCACTTTATTACATGTACATAGATTAAACTCAACAAATATTTAAATCTTCAACAAAAAGGGAAACCTGAAATATAATTAAAATCTCAAATTTGTACAATATTACATCTTTGGAGAAGAGTGGGGTATGCAAAACTCAAAATTCAAAGCTTAAAAAGTTTTCCATTGATTTATACAATATCCACAAAATTTGTAACATGAAAACTGCATTAAGAGAATGAAGATAATTTTTTTTCTTCTTTAATTCAATAGTTATTTTTACATAGATACAAAAGTATCTATAGAAATTTTTACATCTATGTGATTATATATCAAAAGCTTTTGTGGGAGAAGAAAAACAAAGAGAAATAATATTGTGCATTTAATTTTCTACTTGACAAAGCATAACTATATGATGAAGTTAAACATGTATTCATAGTTTAAATATAATAGAAATGTCACAAATAAATGTTAATATAGTCTTTAGCCATAATTCTCAGTACATTTGTAACAAATGAAAAAGTCAACTTAGTAAGTCATTTGGAAATTTATTCACATAAATATTACAAATATTTTGGCATCTCTCCTTATAATGAACTCTAGCAGGGACCCTTACCCAATATCTTTTTTAGCTTGTTGAAAACAACTCTCATATCCTTTTCCCAAACACTCACTTTCAGCAATTCTTCTGATTCCATTTACATAATCTTTTCCTAACATATATGCAAACATTTGTATCTGTTAACAGTAAGGAGATGTTTAAGCATCAAAAGAGTTTTGATTTTAATGTATTTTTCCTGTCTCTGAATAAGCAACATAAAATTAATGATGGCTAGAAAAAAAAGAAGTTTAATATTACATGAATATGAAATTTAATCTTGTGGTTTTTATGGCCATTAAAAATTTCTAAAATAAATTTTTTTTTTCTAAAATCCTTTAGCGTAAAACTTTGATTTTTACAAGAAAAACAAGAGGACAAAGATACCAGTTAAAAGCCTAAAACAAGAAACAGTAATCTTAGCCATCAATTTTCTTAGACAAAATAAAAAAAAAAATCATTTGCACTTCCAAGCCAAATAAACATCTTTTTGCTTAGGTGATATTTGAGTAATGACAATGAGGCATTGTTCAGAATGATCTATGCATGGAATATATATATATATATATATATATATATATATATATATATATATATATATAAAAATCTAGTAATGCAGTAAGAAGCGTTTAGATTGGAGATTTTTTTTTAATTCAAACTTCTGTATTAATAACATGTTTATATATTAAGAATATATAATAACCTGATTATATGTGAAATATAAACTATTGGTTAAGGATGAGCAAGTATATTTCTTTTAACTTTTGAGAGTTACTAAGTCTCTCTGAAATAATTAAAAATAGAATAAAGAAAGTTCAAATATGAAAAACCAAAGCTATATCACGGGAGATAACTCCATAATAACTATTGTCCTTACACAAAGCAACATGTATGGGGCCCACAAGACATTCCCTTCTCTCTCCTCGGAAAATGAAAACTTATTTTAAACAATTTTCACAGAAACTACAATTTTCTTCTTGAATGTAGAAGTGTACTATTTACCTTTCATACCAGTTTTCGAAAACAGGAAAGAGTAATCTTAGCCATCATCATAAACACTAAACAGGAGAGAGAGCTTGAAAAAAAGACCTTGTGCAAAAGAAAAAAAAAAATGTTAAGTTAAATGTAGTGGACGACGTTCAAAGATCCCTAATTTGTTTCGTAAAGATAAAAGTGAAACCTCTTCAGTTTATTTAGCGAGAGGAGGTGAAATTATATCCTAAATGGAAGATAAGTTTAGGTAGAATAAATAAATACTACTAATAATAACAATAATACGGCTGTTGGTTAAGAAGAATAAGATGATGATGGCCGTACAAGAACAATAGAGAACAAAAAAAAATAGCAAAACGAGTCACCATGAATAAATACTGAAGAAAATAACAAAGAGTGAAAACAGCAAGGGAAAATAAGGTGTTAAAGAAAATCGAAGTTTAAAAAATAATTGAAGAAATAATGAAAAAAAAACTTCGAAAGAAGAGGAAAGTTGTAGATGATGAAGGAAGGAGGAGGAGAATACTGAGTGGTCACTATTGGGTTAGATTAGGAGAAAGGAAAATCAGCACAAATAATGAGCGAATCTGAAGTGACAATGGGGGAAAAGTAGATGTAATGCAAATACACAAAAAGAACACATGTTTACGAAAAGAAGAGGGAGGAGGAGGAGAAGTGAAGAAAAAAGATCACATGGATTTAGTTGAAAAATGGTAATCTAGTCAAAAGTGGCCGAGCATTTGCATCAAGCAACATGGACGGCGAAGAAGGAAGATAGAAAAATCGAGTAAAGCTCCTTTGCTTATCTCTCGTATTGATCAGGAGAAAAAGAAACACACAGAGTAACTAACAACAACAAAAACAACACTCCCTCTATCCGCGGATCAGTGTAGACTTAACATTTGCTGCAGCATTAGTAAGTATAAGAAGCAGAAGAAAGGCGAAACTTACTGGAAAGGCGTCCTCTGTCTGTGCTGAATGAACAACAGCAGCAGCAGCAGAACAGAGAGTAAGGTAGGCACTCACTCACTCACTCATAGCACAGCTCTACCATATTTGTGGAGCTGACGACGACAGCAGCAGTAGCAGGCAGGGCCAAGTGCCCGATCGCCCTTTACCTTACCTACAACTATAGTGATGATCACGCGCAGCAGCAGCAACACATAACAACCATCACACACAGCATTTTTTTTTATATTGACGCCTGATGAGATGATCAAATCAGGCACGTAATAATAATAATAATAATACAACACAACAGACTTTTACGCACACAATTACCGTTACTAGTTTAACGCACACACAGTTTGTTGTCGATGTTACTGATGGCTATAATAAATAAATATCAGACAACGCAGGATATATGTGTTTCTACATAGGCATGGCCTTTATCGGTGGCTGCCAACGAACACACAGACAGTACACAAAGCAGAGTCCAAAATCAAGCAGCAGCAGCAGTTTTTTTTCCACTGCGACGACAACTACTGCTGTTACATTATTAGTGCTCAGATTTCAAACTCGACAAAACACGCATCTAAAAGAAGCGACAGAAAATTATCTAACTAGCAAAGATTCATTTAGAATTATTTTAAAAGAAAAAAAAAGCCCAACCCCTCAATGAACTCAGTGAAAATGGTCTTCCAGCTGGCAAAAGTAAGTGAAGGGTAGTAGCAAGGCCGGTGGTTGAGGGGGGGGGGGAGAGAGGCTGACCCACTTTAGACTGGCTTCGTGCGTTCGACTAAAGGGAGGGGGTGGCAACAACATTGACTCTACAACCAGAGCTTCCCAATTACATACATTCCTTGTACTACTCTACACACGCGGAAACTTTCAGAACAAAATACGCAACAACCAGTTATTAAATGGTTTTAGAGAGCTTAAGGAGGAAGAGGATTTATTCAATAAGGAAATAATACAAAAAGAAACTTTCATTTATTTCAAAAGACGAAAGCTGGGCATTTGTTTTAAATATTTAAAAAAATAATTTTTTACGACTTCGGAGCGGGAGCACATTTTTTTAGTAGGAATGAAAGGGAAGTTATCTCCGAACAATAAGGGTTGAAGAGTAGAAACAAGCAGCTTTAATGGGAAGAAAGGTGTCTGTAAATAAATATTTAGTGAGGGTAAGGAAAGTAAGATTTATTTATCATTGCAACCTTCTCTTTCGTCTTCCTTTTGTCTATAATGGCGTCTATGTAGAAAAATAGAGGTTATTAATTTTAATGTTTGGGCATAGAATTAATAAATTAATCAAATCTGCATCCAACATACAAGAAAAGGTTTAACAAGTTAGGTTCCATTTATGATGATAATAATCAGCTTGATATATTGCTTTGTCTAAATTTGCAACAAATGGATTAGAGAAGTCGGCTGCGCTTTTTAAAATGGATACTTAGAATCCAAATTAATTTCATTTGGCTAAGAATTTAAAACTATTTCTGTTTAAGACAACATTACGTTCTTGAGGCTGAACATTTTGCTTTTATTCAGAGATGAAAGTATATTTATTCCCAATTGGAAACAAATTCAGAAATTACATTCGAACAACCTGTTATTGATGAAAAAAATGGAAGCAAATCTTTTTTAATTAATTAGGTCCTTCAGAGATAAAAGAAAAAGTGATGATATTAAGAAAAAAGCGTTCAGGTTAGAAATTTACGACAATTTCATTTATTAGTGCTTTTCCTGGCAAATTCATGCGTGATTATCTGAAAGAAAAAGTGCGCTAAACGTTTTAAATAATTAAAGGCTAAAGGAAAATCTTGGTGGGCAGGGGTAGACACAGAGCTCAAAAATAAATAAAAATAATAAAATGTAATACAGATTTTTGAATTTCCGATTTCGCAAAAATCATTGCGTTGCTGCTCAATAGAAAGGGATTTGAAGAGAAAGATTTTGCCCCATCATCGAACTATCTTCAGGTTTGGCTAATACTGGGCTGAAATCACTCATGCTTGGTAATATACCTGACCCCGTTTACAAAAGGATACTTATTGTCTGAGCATCAACAGTGTGACAAGTATGGATATTCTTAAGAACAACTTGGAACAAAACTTAGTATAAGTGGCTGTAGTAGACTAGGGACAGGAGTTGGTGATAGTTGAGATTCTTCTTGATTCCACTATCCTTGTTGAGGAAAGTGTAAGAGTAAGACCAAAAACATTTCTCGAGTGATTTATTTATGGAATTCAAATTATAGTCAGTTAACTGAGACCTCTGTTGAATATTTTAATAAGCAATGAATGCATTATTAATCAAATTTTATCATCCTGACATTCAATTTATAGACCCATTATCATTTATAATACGCACAGACCATACAGACTTTTTAATCAATTTTTCCACATTGCCCTGCAATATTTACTTTTCCGATCAGCAAACCGTCGGCTTGCTGCTTTTGTTAAAATAAAAAATAACTCGGCATAAAAAACGAGTAAAGACTCATTTTAATCGGCTATAAAGATACTAAAAAATATCTGAATTCTCATGACATGTTTTTATATCAATAAGTAGTAACCCTGCCCAAATTAAGATATTGTGAAAAACTTGTCTGCACATTTGAATCTAAAAATCAATCACATTGAATTGAATATATTCAGACATAAAGCACGACTTTTAGGAACAAAATGTAAGTAAAACCCTTATTCGATTAAGTAAGATTTTTAATCTACTAATAATGAAATAAGCTAGGAAATGTGATTTTAACCAGTGACTTATTTCTGAATGTTTTCAAAGTAATGTTTCTGGCTTTGGGCTGAACTGAAAAGTTACTCTAGTACATCAATATTTTTCAAAGTAACAACTTTTTCAATCATGTGTAAATGTTGCTTTTCATTTTAAAGATTTATCAATGACATTAAATTTTAATGTCATTCCCCCAAATTTCTTTTTTCAAAATCCAATATTCCAGTAATGTATATTTGATGATTATTATTACTGCATCATCATCAATGGACAAATTTGCCCTCATAGTTCAAATCAAATCCCACCACTGATGCAAAAACTTTAACAGAATAAACAGACTATTTGCTTTTTTAAGAAATTTTTTGCCACGATATTCTACGAAAAAAATTGGTAAAACTAATTGTGCTTTACTCAACTGAAAACATCTTCAGAAAGGGGAAAATTAAAATAGTGAATAAATTTTTTTGTTAATTATGCTAAAAAACGAAAGTTTTTACAAGATTTGGTTTTAGTTTTGCAATGTTTTATACACTGGTCATTGCCAGGTTATATTCTAATAATTAGAATCTAACTGTAGTGTAGTTGGAATGTAAAAGCTTGGAATACTATATGAAGTTTTGATGTCTCACAAATTTTAAATATACTTTTTTTACTGACATCTCAAAATTGACATTTTTATCACAAAAAACATCTTTTTTAACTTAATTTTTTTTTAATTACAAAGAATTAAAGAAAATAATAGATCAATCTAGGAATATCAATCACTAAAAATTGTAGATCGCTTAAAAAATGTCATGAAAATTAAAACAGTTAAAAAATTTGTTGGTTAACGAAAGTTAAATATGATTTATTTAATTAAGGAAGCCAAATGGCCAAATACAATGATTATGTAGGAAAAAAATAATAGAATCCGAAATATAAAATTTTTTTTTTTTTTTTACAAATAATGACAAAATTTCGAGTCCCAGAGAGAGAGAGAGAAAGAGAAAATAAGCAGGGTGGGTAAATTGAAATGACATTATTAGTGTGCTCTTACTCCTCCATAGATGGTGGAGCATGTGTTAGTGAAAGAGACCCTTTGGGGGTGGGGTTGAGGAGAATTTTGTATAAAAACGTGAGTCGGCAGGGTTTGCGTTGTTGCGTGGAAACAGGAAGTGCACCGCTGGACCCGGGGATGGACACATACAACACACACCGGCCGGTCAAGTTGCGGAAAAAAAATAAACGAAATTAAATAGTTATTGTTATAATTATTATTTTATTTATTCACCCTTTAAAGTTAAACCTTTAAAGTTCATTCTTTATATTCTATTTTTATCCATTTAACACGAACAAAGAAAGACAATAAATACATCATTATTTTTTTTATTATTTATTTATTCTCAATGTTTCATCAACACCTGATCCCGGGACATGTAAACAATTATTAGCCGTAAAAATGTATGGCAGGAGATAAGACTCAAATCAGCAAAAATTCAAAATTATTTTCAACGTTCAAAACGGAATGATTTTTGCAATATTTGGTTCTCGTTTAAAGTAGATAAAAGAAAAGTTAATACATTTGTATATTAATCAGTTTTAAATAGTGAAAATATTATCATTATTTTATATTTGATTTAAAAAAAAAAAAAAAAAAAAGACATTAATTACAATAATTTTATAAAACTGATTTTACTAAGTAAATGCATTTTCATATTGATTTCAAGTTTGGCAAGGGTCAAAATGGGGTGATCATAAAATGTGTCCAGGGTACGGTTTTAATCACCACCGATTAAATTATTACTTTGTTTACATATTTAAAAGCCGCACAGACAAAAAAGATAAAGTTAAATCTTTTAAAAAATAACAATTAAGGCATGCTTTAATTAAAATAATAACCAGGCTTTGTTCTAGATATCCATAATGATAATCCAATTCGCTTCTTTCCTTCTCCACAATTGGAGTCAAACTTCATTTGATTTCATATTTTTAATAATGGACGAATAATTTCAGACTAGTCACTTTTAAAATTGATTACAATCAATAGAGGCAAAAGTCTTTTGGAATTGTAAGTATGGATAAACAATAAAAATAACATATTTGTAATAATAATCAAATCAGTCTGATTATCTAAAACTGCGCGCTTCGACGTTGGTACAAGTCAATAGACAGAGTTCAAACCCACTCAAGTCCAGTCCAACAAGAACGTTTCTTTGTCTCTCAATACGCCCTTGCTTACAAAGGTGTAAACAGCAGATGTGAAATAGAAGAAGACAAAATTTTATATGATTTATTTAAAATATTTGGAAAGAAAAGACAAAAATGACGTGACTAGGTTAGTTTTTAGAAGATGGAGAGTTTAGTTTTTAAAAAAGTGAGAAGAAAGACGATCGAGTTGAACGGAATAAACTCGATAAAACAATGACACATGTTGTTAGGGAAAGGCTAACGACACATACACAGGTTAGAGGAGTTTTTCTGTTTTGCTTTTTCAGTAGGTAAATAATTAAATAAACCTCATTACTCACCAAAAATCCACGTAAAATGAACTAAAAAATTCCTTCTATCGACGCCATAACCGAAGAGGAAATATGGTTGCGCATGTGCCGCGTTGAAGAAAGGGGGAGAAACGAGATAATTACAGAGATGGGGAGGGAGAAAGAAAAGAAGAAGAAAGAAGGTGAAGAAGTAGGAGGCAAGAAAAGACAACATGCAAAGAAGGAGTGGGCAAAGAGAGACGAGTAGGAGGAGTGTAGAACAGGCTACTGCCGCGCACATACATACACCTACATACATGTACGTAGAAGTAAAAATAATTTTTCAACTCAAAAAAACTAGAAAGTGAAAGGAGACAAATGGGAAATATTTTTTATTTTTGGAGTAAGAAAATAGATAGATATGTATTTTACAACCAGTGTTTTATATGTCCGCCGAATAAATTTTTCTCGTAGTTGCTTATTTTTCAAAATCTAGCCAAGCCTGTAGTAGTGATAAGAAAGAAATGGAGACCTTTTTTTGTCATTCAAGCTAAAAAAAATATATCCGAACCATTTCTCTTTTACATGATTACTTTTATGGAATTAATTTAGTTGTAATTTACTGGTCTTCGAAGCGAATTAAATCGATGTAAGGGAAAAAAAACAAGACAAGAGAAAATATTTCAAACTGTCTGTCCCTCACCCAAACCTTACCTACTACTACTAACCTGCCTGACAACAAAACCCTCTTTACAAAAAAAAAACCCTGCTCATTATAAATATAAATAAAGATGTTTTATCATTCTTGAAAAAAGAATGAACCTTTACAAAAGCATTATAAATAATAATAATTGAGTTTAACTTTAGTGCGTTTCGTTTATAAATTTTGTAAGTGTTGGTGAAGTCATCTGCTCAACGAAGCCATGAATATTTGCAAAGCGAGTCATTTTTGCCTTGAGTGGAAAATTACTCGGCTAAAAAAAAACTATAAACCATCAAAAGGAAGTAAAACAATTTTTTAAAAATTACAAAATTTAATTAATAGAAGCCTACATATACATCAATCAAATTAAGATGCATTAACGTGATAAACAAACAAAAAATAGACATCATTTTAACAGTTGAGTTTTAAGCGATCTATTTTGTCTTTGTTTGCCATGATCATCAGACAATAATGAGCGTTTTTTTTTTTTTTTTTTTCTCATTTTTGTGAACAAATATTAAATACTGCTTTCCTGTAAATGATATATTGTTATTTATTTAATAAATTTTAAAAAAGGCAACAACAGCAAACAAACTGATAGATAATTTGTTGTTTTTTCCCCAGGGCAATGCTAGAAATACGACCTCTAAAAGGTTGAGAGTAGTGCCCCCTTATGAGTAAAAATCATTCAGTGAAGACACGTTACATGCCAACCGGTAGGAAAGCCTTTTTCGCCATGTTGAAGAAGAGATGGTCAAGTAGATGCAGTTGGATTTCTTTACGGATCAAAGAATGAGATTAAATTCATAAATAGACAGACCAGAGGCATGAAGCGTTACAGAGTGTTCGTTTATCGATCGGTTTAAGAATTCTGATCGGAGATTAACATTCGTAGTACATAATTAATGCGGGGGCTGATCGGATCTTTGTCTGCTACTGAAGATCTCCAATATTGATATAGATTCTTCTCTGCCCCCCGAGTGTAAACAAGAACACGTGCTGGGTAATTATCACGTGATGCGGAAATTGTACAAGTAGTCACGCTTGTGGGTGGGAGGGCTTCCCCTCTCTCTCTCTCTCTCTCTTTTTTTTTTTTTTTTTGTTTTTTTTTGTTTATTTATTTATGAGGATCTGGTGGCACTGGATGTTTGTTACACAATCAATTAGTTGATGAGAATTTCATGGGTGTTAAGACAAACTGGAAAAGATTTCTCAGTTTTTTTTTTGTTTGCATCTATATGCATTTTATTGAGAGTTTAACCTGATTTCAGCTAATACCACTTACTCTGGATAAAAATATACATTTAATTACAATTCTTTTTAAGTTAACCAAGTGAAATAGTGGTATCCATTTAAAATGCTCATTTTCAAACAATGTCATTACCATCTATCTATCTATCTCAGATGGTTCATATCTATGTATCTCAGATTTCATATGTATCTATCTCAGATTGTTCATATCTATCTATCTATCTATCTATCTATCTATCTATCTTAGACTTCATACCTATCTATTTCAAACTGTTCATATCTATTTATTCAGTGGTTGAGCACCTTTTAAATTGATCAGCAAACTAGTCTCACACACCAACATGAGTCAGTTAAGATCTCTCTGAGATCTCTACAAATATTGCTGTATGCCAGCTAAAACTAGCCTTATTAAATATCTATCCAATTTCTGATGTAAAATATTCATTTCCATCTATATTTATCTATAATAACATTCTTACATAACATCACCAACAATTTGATCAAGGTTTGTAGATACTTAATCTAATTTACGATATAAAAATAAATATCAATATATTACATTGAATAAAAATGCTATTTTCTGTGGTGATTATTTCTTTCTATCTGTCTACTTTCATCTGTTCCTGTCAATTTATTTAAGTTGACTCTTATCTATCTATCTATCTATCTATCTATCTATCTATCTATCTATCTATCTATCTGTAACAATCCCAACCTGTTTCAAGCTATTTATGTCTCATTCTAGTCATATCTGTTTCTCTGTTTACTATTTTTATAAATGTCATGCGAAATTCTGAGACAAAGACTTTTCATTTTTCACACATTGATCAGACTAGTCTATTCACAACTGTTGTCTGAAGTTCCAAGATGAAGCTGTTTCATTTCTCTATATTATATTGTCTAGTAGCCTAATGATGCTTTTCTGTATTTTTGACACTAAATCTTTTCATTATTGCCACACATTAATCACTGACATAAAATTAAATTTGTAACACCATGAATATGTGTTTAATTTTACTCAAGATTAAACAGACAGGAAATATTACTCTTACAGGATTACAGTAAATGTTCATTTAGACAAATCATTATGTGGAAAAATCCCGACATAAAGTGCCTGTCTACAGTACTTGGACCACATATTTATGCACTGCATATTATCTTAGGTGTTAACACAAGCCTATACTCTCATATATATATATATATATATATATATATATATATGAACATACAGATAATGCATTATTCCACACCTCTTGCACTTGTTGGTACAATCCATCAAGAGTTGTAGATGAGCTGACTGAACAAATCAGGTATGCCATTATGTCCCATACATGATTAACGAGCCAGGAAGAGAAGTTGTTGAACATGTTGCAAAGTGTGGTAAGCAGTATGGGTATCATGTGGCTGGCATTATTCAGCTAGAATAGCAGATTACCTTCCTTCTGTAGGGATGGGTTGAACAATGGATGTACATAGCACTGTTCAACATTCTTTCAACAAACTCCAAAGGCTAGTGAAGTTTGTTACTTACGGTACCCTAAATTATGATACCAGAGCCTAGGCTTGTGCATTGTAAGGGTTTACACTCTAGAAGTTTTTATTCCTCATGTCTTCCTTGCACATGAAAACAACCATCATTTGCATGAAGGCAGAACATATTTTAATCACCAAGCAATACAATGTGCTAAAAATGTGGTATACGTGGAAGTTTGACTAGAGCTATACATGTCTGTAGTCCTCTTGCAAGTAAACAATTCCCAATGGTCTATATTAATATACTTGTAGCCACATTTATTTGCTGTGAATGTCATGCAATCTGACACAACTATTCTTACAATATGTTGATCTTAGCAAGCATCTATAATACATGGCCATCCAGAAGTTAATCTATGGATGTTGAAGTGTTTATTTGACCACTGTTGTCAACATTGAAACACCACAGATTTGTTATGTCCAACATGCACAGAAATTCTCTGCAATAAAAATCCATCTTCTCAAGGGTTCTCACCATGAATCCCTCTAATAGCTTTAATTCAGTGGTTCCTAACTGGGTGGGGGGTGCTCACACCCCTTGGGAGTGCAAGATCACCTTTCAGGAGATGCAAAACCTTGGATTTGGCAATTTAGCAAAAATAATAAATAAATAAATTCAAATGTTTAAACTTTAATGGTTAAACATTCAAATTTATTTGTTTATTATTTTTGCTGATACCTTTAACCATTTTAACAGTAGTGGACAAATTGTGCTCTTCAAATGCAATTTCAAAGCAAGACTTTGGAGGTATATTGGTATTCAGCAATGAATATGTTTCCAAGACTTTATGAGAAAACACTTGGTGTCCTTATCCCATTTGTGACCACATACTTATGTGAGTCTGGATTTAGTTCTCTTTTGTCAATCAAGACAAAATGTAGAAATTGTATGAATTCACAGGCAGACATGCGAATTGCTATCAGCAACAAAGTACCACGTTTTGACAAAATTATATCCAAGAAACAGGAACAAAAAAGCCATTAGACTTAAATTTTACATTTTTGATGTGAATTTCTTAATGTTAGATTTTAGTTTTTTGAAATTGTTTAATTTGTACTTACATTGAATGAAAAGCTTAAGTTTTGTTTGTATTTAAGTTTGTTATAACAGTTTTTTTTTCTTCCTTTTCATGTCATTCAAAAATTAGCTTAAATAAATCTGTTGCTCAAATTGAGTATAAATTCACATGAGATATTACTTTTGTGTATATATATATATATATATATATATATATATATATACAGTAGCGGCCATAATATAAGGAACGGAAACAACAAAGACATAAATATGTGTATTACTTAAAAAGTAATGCATGATTAGCAATGAAATTTTTACCGAATAAAGATTGGGGTGTAATGCATAAATATTATACAAAGATACAAAAATTTACATAATATTTTTTTTTTTAAATAAAGATTAAATGGAATAAAGGAAATAAGCTACTGGACAAAAGTTAAGGAATGATGTTAATAATTTGCATAAACTTTTAATTTACATTGTTAAAAAACTTGATGGAGCTTTTCAACAATAAGTAAAAGTTCATTTATTTTTAAGCAATATGGCAAATTCTACACGCAAAACGCTCTCTTTTTGAAGAAAAAAACTCATTATCACTAACTATCAAGAAAAAGTCAATTTCAGAAATTTCTGATATTGTTCATAGGTCTAAAAATGTCGTTCATCGTGTAATTAGCAGGTATAAAACTGATAAAATGTTAGATGCAAAACCAAAAACCGGTAGACATCCAAAAACATCGCAGAGAAGTTCAAAGAATTGTTAGAATATCTACAAAAACCGTTTTGAAACTGGTACATCAATTGCCCATAAATTTAATGAAGAGAGAGATAATAAGATCTCAAGGAAAACGGTTGCTCACAGGTTAAAAAATGCAGGATTGCATGCCCGTAATCCAGCTTCGAAGCCTCTCATTTCAAAGCGAAACCAAAGGGCACACCTGGAGTATGCGAGAAAACATGTTGTTTGGACTGACGCACAATAGGATACACTTCATTTCAGTGACGAGTTCAAGTTTACTATATTTGGTTCTGAGGGCAAAACTTACGTACACCATAGAAGAGGTGAAAGACTGTCTTCTCAATGTGTCAAGAAAACCGTTAAGTTTGGTGGCGGCAGTGTGATAGTGTGGGGAATGATTTCATCTGCAGGAGTTGGCCCTATCATCTGTGTACATGGCAATATCAATACTGAGATTTACAAACGGCTTCTTCAGCAGCATGTGGTACCAAGATTACACCATAATCTTTATGAATCTCCTGTTTTCATGCAGGACAATACACCTTGCCACAGGGCTCAGAAGGTTATGGCTTTATTTGAAGAAGGAATCACCCTAATGAAGTGGCCAGCCCAGGGCCCTGACCTGAATCCAATAGAAAATGTTTGGAAGATAATTGAAGAAAGGGCTCAGAAAAGAAACCCGAAAAACCAGGATCACCTATGGGATTTATTGAAAGACGAATGGGAGGGAATTACTGCTGATTTGTGCAAGAAATTAATTAGATCATGTGGTCGATGATGCAGAGAAGTCATTGAAAATAAGGGGATGTTTACCAAATATTAAATTTTGTTGATATTTTGTTCACAATCAAGTATTAACAAGATTATTCCTTAACTTTTGTCCAGTAGCTTATTTCCTTTGTTCCATTTAATCTTTATTTTAAAAAAAACTATTATGTAAATTTTTGTAACTTTGTATAATATATATGCATTACACCCTAATCTTTATTCAGTAAAAATTTAATTGCTAATCATGCATTACTTTTCTAGTAATACACATATTTATGTCTTTGTTGTTTCTGTTCCTTATATTATGGCCGCTATTGTATATAGTGGGTGCGAGATCATATTATAAGTTTTCTAGGGGTGCGAGGCATAGAAAAGATTGGGAACTCCTGCTTTAATTGAACAAAAGAAGCATGTGTGTATCTCTGTGACTATTTTACTACATTGGACCATATTCAGAACTTATCACCATCTAAAACTCAGATACAGATTCTGCACTGTTATGAATATTACTAAATCACAAAATAACTGAAGACTTTGAAAATTTTAGAATATTTATGAGCCCTAGTATGCTTATACTGTAGATAAGTCAAAACTGGCATTGTCCATCTGGATACTGATTGCAATTTGTTTTCATCAGTATATATATATATATATATATATATATATATATATATATATATATATATATATAGGATTAATACAAATGAAATTTATTACTTATCTGATTGATGCTATCTCGGATGTTTTGATGGTGTAATGGTTAGCAGCTTGGGATGAGAAATTGTTGAACTGAGTTCATATTCCAGCTGAGTTCATTACATTCACTTGAAAATACCTTTCGGAAAGGTATGAATTCATTTAATCTCCCCCACAGCTGTGTGTTAAATACCAGGGCAGACTGAATTCTGTAGCCATAGTTGAAAAATGGCCTAGGAGAAAGACAACTCTGAATTTAACACAATATGCAACCATCAACAAAATCATGGAGTTCACAATGACTCTATAATCTCAAATGCAGTCAATGTTGACTGTGTTGATGTATTATATATATATATATATATATATATATATATATATATATATATATAATTTCATACATATGTTGCTGAAAAAAATAACAGCTGTGCATACAGATCAATAAACTGGGATTCTTCTGCTTTCTCAGAATAAAAATATAAAGTTAGCATTTTAGCAATAAACTATACTGCTGTATATCTTGAGATTCTAGACAAAATTTAAAGAAAGGTCTGTAATGTAATTGATCCTGACCAGGCATATTGACTTCAGTCATTTTCTCACTGATGTGGCTTTTCTCTGTCTTTTCTACAAATATTTTCATGGTATCTGTTCTGATGAACTTTTTTCCTGGTACCTCAACTATATGAATTTATGAGTACTACTAGATTGGTAACTAGATCTCACCATAGCTAGATGCAACTGCCACTTCTACTCTAACAGTTTCTTTTATCACACTTCTCACCTGTGAAATTCACTTCCAATTTCTTGTTTCCCTGATAACTATGATCTTCAAAAATTTAAATACAATGTTAATTGCCATCTTCTGTCTTCTTGAACCCTGTTCCTTTATTGTCCTCAATCTTCCTCACTAAAGTTTTCTTGTTCTCTTTCACTCCATGTAACCACCCCCAGTGTTATAGTGGCATTATCACCTTGATTAAAAAAGGGACTTCTAAACTCTGACTAAACAAGATACACTATGCAAATCAGTTTGTCAGAAACATCTTCAAAAAGAAGCAAAAATGGTTGAAAATTTGCACAAAATCTGAAAACTTTCTTCATAATTATTGTTGGCAAAGCTTAGTTTAGCACAAGTCCATAAAATAGCTTGATTTTGGAACAACACCACAAGAATGAGTCACTCAATGAAGACTGAACCCATATTAGCAATGATCAGTTAGAGTAGCTTGCTAATCATTATCACATGCTAAAGCATCCAAACTTTCTTGATATGTGAATTTGTTTAGTAATTGTCACATGAATAAACTTTCTTTTAGTTTTCTTAGGAAAAAGATGGCTTTTAGATTATAAAATGAAGTTTCTGACAGTTTTTTCCTAAATTCTTCAAATCACATCTATTCTCATGGCTTGGTTAAACTGAAGTGTTTGAGTCAAGAAAAAGAAGAAGGAAAAATCATTAGGTTAGCCAAAAAGTTTATCCTATTTTTATCATTGAATGGCATTAGGTGGGTTTAGCTCTAATTTAATTCCGAGAGATTGATTCTGATTTATTGTGACAACTGTTATATCAGCATGTTTTTTTAAATTATGAAAATTGTTATATTTTTGTTTATTGATTTTAGCATGGAAGAAAAGAAGCAATATTTTCAGGATATTATACATTGTTATTTTAAGAAAGGTAAAAAAGGAACATATCTGACAAGAATATCTTTTAATTTCAACTGACAGATCTTCCAAACTGGTGATTGTTAAAAATATGCAAAGAGATACTGGCAATGTGAGAGTAGACTAATACAATAAAGGGATTAGCAAACATATTTCACTTGTAATTTAAAAAATGCCATATATTCTTTTTCTTCCTTCAACAAATGTTATTAGTTTGGGAAAGTTGTGAGATTTTTATATATATATATATATATATATATATATATATATATATATATATATATTTTTATGACAGTTCTTTTGTCACATTAATAATAAAAAAAATTAACACAATATTGCAACTTCCCTTGTATTGATATGTATTTTGCTATTTTTTCATATATAATATGAAATTTAGTGCATATCTAACAAAAACTAATATGAAGACAAATCAACAAAAGATCAAGAAACTTCAATAATATATATAGGCAGACAGAGACACTAGTAACTGTAAAATCAATTTTCATTGGTTGAATTCCAAAATAACCTAACTTATATAAACTTGGGCCAAATGTTTTGAAATTCACAAATTCAACCAAAAGAGGTTGGGATGCTGACCAGGAAGTGACTGCTCCTGGTTTGGTTGCTTGAGAGAGGGAGTGTAATGTTTTTAGAGGCCCAAAACTTCCAATGATACATCACTGATAATGAGATAAGATGTACAGTCAGAGAAATTTTACACTAACAACTTTATTGTGTTTTTTCAGATACACCTGTGCAACAATATCGATGATAGTTTAATGTTATCCTAAATCCTTGGGATGAAATTCAAGAAGTTACATGAAATGACTGTCACATCACTTACACTGAATTTTTTAAAATCTATAAAAGAAATTATAAACAATAAAACCAGGGATACTAATTCATATAATTTGTGAAATAATAATTCAAAGTTCTTTTTTAGGTGTACATGTGTGTGTGCATGTAGCTTTCTCAAGTAGCATAAAAATATTCTCATTGCAATTTTTTCTTTGACTTATTTCAAAGACAATTTAAAAATGTGTCTGCATTAGAGTGGAGATTAGTAAACAAGTTGCAAAGATTATTTTTATTCTGGTGAGTTCAATCCTCACAATCTCTCCTCATATACTGACTCTTTATCAGACTAAACTAAATTTAGTAAATGCATAGGTGGCCAACAGTACAATCATGTTTAAAAAGCTATTCTTGCGGCTTAAAGCTATTGAGTTTGGTCCTCATGAGATATACCCCTAATGTGGCCTTGTACCAAACAATGATAAGTTTAGTAAATATTTAAAAAGCAATAATAAAAACAATTAATTTTACAAATAAAATGCTTGAAGAAAATAAAGAATTTGTTTTTCTGTTTTTGTGAAGAGAAGGAATAGACAGTCAAAATTGGGTCAAATTGAGCTTCTTTTTTTTCTTTTTTTTAATCAATTCATCCCAAGCAAGGTGATAATGCAACTAAGATGCAAGGGGTTACTGGGTGCAAAAGAGAATGAGAAAACTTTAGAAGGAACCGGAAACCTAATCCTAAACAGGAAACAAGGGATAAACCTTTACTCTGATAGGTTTAATTAGAAATTTAGTTTGGTTTGTTAGATTTATCCGAGAGTGAAATTTAATTAATAAGAGTGGAATTTTTGCAGAAAAATTAGAACATTACCAATTCCAATCTAACTCCCAAATTATTGACAGTTTAAAGAAGGATAAATAATTACACTCAGTAGTTATTTCAAACAAGAATGGTACTAGATTGACTGTAGGAGGAAAGGGCTGTAAAGATTTCATATACATATACACATGTAATGTACTAGTAATTAGTGTAACCTTTTTCTATTAATTTTACTTTTAAACAATGTGCCTTTAGTGACTAACAAACAAATTATTTTGTGGTTATGTAGTTCATTTTTCTTCACCATCTGTCTGTAAGATTTTTATAGAAAAGTTTTATTATTAAAAGATGACTGAAGCAGCTGCAACTGGCTTGTATTAATTCTATTGAAAAGTTTCATTTTCCAGAAAGAACTTAAAAAAATGAATTTGTTTTAATTAAAAGATGTCCATAATGAAAAGAAGGACCTTAAGTTGGATGTGTCAACATTTGTTTGCTTTTTAAATGAACATGTTCCATTAGGATGTAGACGATCATGACTCTCCACTGCTTCTTTTTCTTTATTATCTGTGAATTGCCATGACTTCTTGGGGTAGACAATAAAGTGTTTTCCCATTGCCTGCTAAACAAATTTTGAATTCAGAGTTGTTGTTCTACAAGACTGGCTGCCATCCAAGGCTAGAGAGCCTAATCTGACCTTGACATAAGAACAGTATTATTAGCCAAATTCGAAGTTAAATTCAGTTGAGAAACTGTGTTTTTATTTTTATAAAATGAAAACATTTGCTTTTATCATTAAGTAAGGTATTTTTTTCTTTTTTATTTCCTTGGGTTGCTGAGTTTAAAATGGGAAAATTTTGATTGAAGAAAAATGATTTAAACTGTAGATGAATATTAATGGAAGATTTATAGAGTATATTCTTTATAAATTAAACTGAGAGTTGGAATTGAACCTAGCAATTTTTATTCACTATTCAGATACATATTAAATCAAGCTTCCAAGAATTAAAGAATTCATTGCCCTGCTTTGTCTGGCACAAGGCCAAATGATAGGAAAATGGGACAGCACAAACTTTTTACTCTCACTCTTCCAATTCAGATGGGTCAGATTGAATGCAAAATTCTAACTTTTACCTGGGCACAAATATTAATCCCTACTGTGAATAGGAATACACAATTATTTTCCCCAATTTTCCTGCTTTGGACAACCATAAAATTAGATATTTACTAAGCTGTGACACTAAACTGTCGGCTCATGGTCAACTCCCAGTTGCAGCGCAAAGCTGTAAGGTTTCTTCTACCAGCATTTTGGGGTTAACTCTTTGTCACTGCCACCAGCCTGTGTCCCGGTCATTTGGTGGTTGTCGCTACTTGATGAAATCCCCTGGTCAGGATACCAATATGTGATACTCAGCCATCCAGGGTTGAATCCAGTGGTCAAGGCACCAATATGTGGCACCAAGGTCAAATTCTGGTCATCGATGTTAACGGCTGTACCGGTTCAATGCCAACTCTATCATTCCCAGCTCACTTGCAACGTCTGGTTACTGGAGTAACTGATTTGATCTCAAGTGTAACCTACCCACCTTGTGACTTTGATCTTAGGTAGATGCGATCAATCAGGCGTCAGGCCGTAGTATAAGCTGAGTTCAAATTGAAGGTGGTTGTACACAAGCACAAAGAAAAAAAATAATAAAAGAAAAACCCAAGAGGTTCAAGTATGTTAGGAAATAACAATTCAACTTTATCCTTCTGTTATATAAAGGAGCGTGTTTTTCTCCCAGTCCATTTCCTACGAAATGTGACACTTCTATGTTTCAAGCAAGTTGGTCCTCTAAGTCAACAGGTTTAGTTTTTAAGTGCTGGCTTAACTTCGTTCATCAGTATAACTTGCTATGGGTAGGTTAGGCGAAGTCGGAGGTCATGGAATCTCTTGGTCAGCTTCTGTGAGGCAACACTCTGGTTCCTGCTATTCGAACTGTCTCTGCTGAACTGTGACTTCTACTCAACTCAACTCTTTACTCTGCTGAATGACCCATCGTCATTCGTTTATATGGGTACTGACCAAAGCCCAGTATGTGGGCCTGACGCAGCCTGGGTTTCTTGGTATTCTCTATCTCTAACAAGAAATCTTTTTGTTGTCAGGACGGGAAAATTGATTATTTCCCATTTTTGGAAAATTAACCACTTCCCATTTTGGGAGGGGTCTCCGTCATTCGTAAGGGAAGGTCAGAGGAAAGCTATCCTCCTCACATTGACATCTCATACCAATCCCTTCAGTGAGCGTTAACATCTTCTCCGCCTTTCTCACCCAATTACCTCCACCTATCACCATGCTACCATACGACCAATGATCTCTCGGCAGTGTGTGTGTGGCCACGCTGGCCTCCTTAAAATTATAATCTAGAATTTTTGTTTACAAAATTTTCCTTTCCCATCAGCCAAAATTCTTACCAACCTCCACATTGCCAATTAAACTTATCATATTTTCTCCTTTTCCTGGGCCACCCAAAAGTCACTTAGCCAGCACTCTTACCGTCTCATTAATCACTGTCAAAGTTTGCCATCTGGTCTTTTATGTTAAGTTAGCTTTATAATGGAAACCTTGACTTGTTAAGAAATTAAATTCTTTTATCTCGCCAAATCTCAATTCTCCACTATTTTCTGGGGACTGCCAAAAGTTTACAATTGCCACATTGCTATTCGACGTCTTGGCAAAGTAAATGATAATAATCCTCTCACCTATATTGAGACAATGCGAAAATTTTATAATTGCCACATTGCTTCTCTTCGCCTGTATCCAAAAAAAAAAGACAACAATATCTTGGAAAGATAATTAACATTGATTCTCCCTGCCTGTATTGGCATCTGTCTCCAGCTGAAATTTTTATGACTGGCACGTGTTTTGGTCAATAATTCTAGATTTGCCTTTCTTTCTATCTCCCTTGGCAAGACATAAATTAACTCAACAGGACAAGACCTCACATATGGTTTCTTCCTGGGTTCACAGTCTTTTATGAAAAGTATCTTTTTTTTCTGAAAATAGAATTAAAATCTTTTTTTTTCATCGATCATTCTGTCTTTCGAGATAGCTCTTTTTTTTGCTTTAAAAAGGTTTATTTTCTGTTTTAATTTCTATGGTGAATTAGCTAGCCAATTACCATAGCTAAATAGTATCACAAAGCTTAGCCTAGACTGACACAAGGCTATAATTATGAAGTTCTCAGGAAGGAATAAACTTGCTACGCTTGTAAATGGTCAGTAATACTAACTTGCTATCTGTCTCATTATAGTAGTTATCCTAATAATAATAATAACATAAATCAATAACGCCTAATAAAACATGTAAAATTACTTTAACATGTTTAAAGGTGGACATATTTTTCTAAAGAAAGTGCTCAATAAAAAAAATAGAATGAAATTGATAACAGATGAAGAAAAGTTCAAAGTACTTATTTTTGAAACCAGCTTTAATTTTCAAGTATAAACTGCTAGTCAGAGTCAGATAAATCTATTGAATTCATTAACAGATATCATATTTATATATGCTATATAAAAACACTAATCATTGACTACAAACTTCAAACTTGTCCTATGCTAAAAAGCATTAACACATGACACCTTTTACATGTTCAGAAATGTTATAACATAGCAACATTAAAATGAAATCATTCAATTTTATATTTTTATAATTTCACTGGTATAAAAAGTATTTGTGTAAAAAAAACAAAAAAAGTAAATCCTTTCAACTTTTCTTCAATTTTTAACTAGCAGATATCCTATGTAGGTATATAAAAAATTTAAACTAGTCTAGCATAAGGCCACAACAGTGAGGCATCCAAAGATGATCTACAACAACAATGTTCTGAGAGATAAGCTTACTAAGTTTTGATCAATGGTAGATATTCTTGTAGCTATTTTCTGAGTTTAGCTTACCCCAGTACAAGGCCTAAGTTGAATAGAAAGGTCTACAAATAAACTATCTGCCTTCAATAGATTCTCTACCTAGTGTTTTACTAAGCTTAACCTAGTCTGGCATAAGGCTATAATTTTGTGGCTGACAATAAGGACCAAACTCACTACACTTGCAATTGTCTGCTAATTATTTGTCTATGATACACTAATTACAATAATCAATTCTGTAAAAAAAGAATGAAACTGTTGTGTGAGAGTTGTGATGTATACCATTAGCATTTCCAGTGAGTTTGATCTTTATGAAGTGCTCCATTATTGCAACCCTGTACCAGACTAAGCTAAGCTTAGTAAATATCTATTGGTGGTGAGCAATGGCTAACAAGTTTGTATCACAGTTCTTCAGCAGGTGTTCTACTATTTGGCTCATTTACCAAATTAAGTACATCTTAAATACCTACCTGTACATTTATTTTTATCTTCAATATTACAAAATTTAAAATACTGCATTTGCTGGCCTATACAAGCATTTTGAAATGGGATTTTTTTTAAAATTAAATTTAAATGCATGTCATTATATATTTATAAATTTCCATACATGTCATCCTGTTCATAATACCAGCACATTTTCTAAATGCTGTGTCCCTTCAAGGCATAGGCAATCATGGCTCTCCACAAATTCCTTTACTTTATTATCTGTGAATTGACATGTATTCTTGGGAAAGATAAGTTTTGTGTTGCCTTCTCTATGGTTTTGAATTCAAAGTTGCTTTTCTTTTAGACTAGTTGCCCACCCATTTGAAATCTGCTAATTTATCATCTAATTTAGTCCTCCCACTTTTAGCATCTGATTTAGTCTTGCCATTTTTAGCATCTGATTTAGTTTTGCCATTTTTAGCATCTGATTTAGCCCTGCTACTTTTAGCATTTTATTTAGCCCTGCCACTTTTAGTATCTAATTTAGTTTTGCTTTCTTTTAGCATCTGATTTAGCTCTGTTACCTTTAGCATCTGATTTAGCCCTGGCACTGTTAGCATCTGATTTAGCACTGCTGCTTATAACATATTATTTAGTCATGTTACTTTTACCATCTGATTTAGCCCTGCCACTGTTAGAGTCTGATTTAGCCAGCTACTTTTAGCATCTATTTCAGCCCTGCTATTTTTAACATCATATTTAGCCCTGCTACTTTTAGCATCTGATTTGGCCCTGTTACATTTAGCATTTGACTTGGACCTGCTATATTTAACATTTGATTTAGCCCTACCACTGTTAGCATCAGATTTGGCCCTGTTACTTTTAGCACCTGATTTTCCCCTACCCCTACCTTATTTTTTATGGTGCCATGTTTGGTTTGGTTTGGTTTGGTTTGGTTTGTTTTACGGCATATCAACCTCAATGAGTTATTTAACACTGACAACTTTTTTTTTTCTGGTAATATTTTGTGTTGTCAAAAATCTATTTCTGGTAATATTTTTTCCTCAAAAATGTATAGCTGGTAATATTTTAAAACATATTGCTGGTAATATTTTTTTTTTCAAAAATGTATTGCTGGTAATATTTTTTTTCCTAAAACGTATTGCTGGGAACAGTTTTTTCCAAAAATATATTGCTGGTAACAGTTTTTTTTTTTCAAAAGTATATTGCCGGTAATAACTTTTTTCCTTCAAAAATTTATTTCTGGTAATAACTATGTATTTATAAGGTATTATTTTTTTTCCTTTTTTTTTTTTTTTTCAAAGGTTTTGTTCACTGGTAGATTTGGTTTCTATTTCCATATCTTCCAATTCTTTGGGTTGGGTTGTTGATTTGTTAGATTTTATGTTTGACTTATCTCCATTACTAGAGGTTGATTGGACTATGGTTTGGTTTTTATGGGGTTGATTTTTGTTGGAGAATTTTTCCCATTTGTTGTTTTTGTTTGCTTAGAGGATGTTTTTTTGGTATCTTTGTTTTTGTATTTGTTGTTATTACTTGATTTTATATTTAGACTTTTGTTGGGGATTGAAGGACTCGTTTTATTGTGGGAGCTTTGTTCTTCAAAGTCTTCTGTTTCTAATATGTTATAGCTGTTGTGGAGGGAAATTTGTTGGTTTGTTTGTATATTTTGATTGATTTGATCTGTTCTGATTTGCTCTTAGGGATTTGTTTCTGGTTTTGGTCGCTTATCTGGGTTTTAGTAGATGCTGTTATTTGATTTTTGTTAGTTTCTTTTTGAGTTGTTTTTAAAGTTTCAATTAGATTTTTAAGTTCAAAGACTAGTTTGTTGAGTAAGTCTTGACTGTTTGCTTGGTTAGCTTGGTTTGGTTTTTGAATGATTTCTGCATAAGTGTTTGTTTTTTGATAGGAATCTACTATTTTCCTCGCCTCTGGGAAGGATACATTTTTCCTGTATCTCACTTCCGTGATTTCTTTTACCTTTTTAAAAATTTTATATGTTCTAGAGTAAGCCAGATGATTTTCATAGCAATTCGGACACTTTGTTTCATTTGGGCATTCATCTTCAGTATGATTGGGTTCCTTTATGCCACATTTTCCACATATTCTGTACCCTCTACAAGTTTCCCTGTGATGCCCAAATTTATGGCACTTAAAGCATCTCGGGGTTGGGGGGCTGGTATGTAATGGTCAACTTTTGGGATTATATATCCAATTTTGATTTCTTTAGGTATTTTAGGGGTATTAAATGTTAGGATATAAGTATTTGTGGGTATGATTTGACCATTCCTTTTTATGTTGATCTGGACGTGATCTATTACTCCTTGTTTTCTCAGAGAAATTTTAATTTCTTCAGTTGTGGCTAAGTTTAGCTCATGGCTTCTTATAATACCTTTTGATGTGTTTAGTTTTTCATGGGCAAAGACCTTACATTGGTAGGTGTGGAATTTTTTCATCCCTAAGAGATTTTGAGCATCTCTGTAATTATCTACTTCGACTAGAAGATTTCCGTTTTTCATTTGTTTGACTGTTTTAGGGTTACTGTTTTGAGATAGAATTTTTTCGATTAGAAATGGAGATAGTTCACTGATCTTTTTTCCTTCTAAGGTTTCAATAACTATGAATCTTGGGAAGTTTTTCCTTTCTATATATTCAGAAAAATTGTTATTCTCTGATTTGGATTCCCACTCACCATCTGAGTTGGAGACATCAGAAACGTCAGAGTGCATTCTTTTGGTTTTTCCATTGTTCTTTATCTGGTTTCTGGGTTTTTTATTGGAGTATTCAGTTTCCATGTAAATATGTTTGATTTTTTCTTCTTTCTTGCTACACACCCTCCTCGGATATGGGAGATGTTAGTGGGGGGGAACCCATTTGCCCTTTCATCTCAAGGATACAAAAAGGTATACTCAATTAGTTGAGTTTCCAGCATCATTTTCTGGTTCTTCCTTCAGTTTTATCTTCCCAGTTTTATAGAAACATCGGGTAAGGAACAGTCATGTGGTTTCGTCTCAATAATTGATTGACCCTTGCCACCGCCTTCTAACACTTGGTTTGTCTGTGTTTACGGTAAGAGTAAAAAAGATGTTGTAGTATCTTTGGATTTTATTCTTGGATGTTGTGGTTGACATTTGCAAGTGTAAGTGTTAGGGCTTGATATGACTGGCTGATTGATCGGATCAGGCCTTTTCGACCGCCCGTCTAGCCCAGATAAGGGCCAAAGTGGTGTGTTGCAGGACTGAAACCTCTTTACACCTAGGTCATGGTCTGCTCAACCACCAGGATCCCATCCCCAGGAATCACGGGTCACCACCCACGGCTAACAGGTGGCCCCATTGAGAGACTTTTACCCTCTGCAGGGGGACAGTTAGCATATTCTGATTCCCCGCCAACAGGACTTGCCATGTTTGTGTAACTTGACTATTCTCTCATCAAATCATTTTCCATTGCTTTCTATCAACTCATACCATGTTGACCATATGAATAGCGTTGAATGCTGTAAAAATCTCAGCTTCATGATTGTGTACTGGGTTGGGTTACTAATTAAATATATGTTGGGTCGCCTTGGATAGTATCTGCCATTAGAAAATGTTATGTTGAACACTGTATGAATTTCAATTCTTTAACTTCCCAGTTCATATGACAAAAATAGACCTTAACTTTTGTCAAAATATCAGACTCATGTGGTTTTCACAGCATTCTGAGCCACTGACTGATATTGTGAGTTACTATGTTGTTCGAGTTTTAATAAGTTACCACTTTGTAGTGGGGTTCAACATGTTTGCTATGAGTGCGTTGACATTGTATTATTGTATCATTGTATCATTTTATAGGCTCCTGGAACATTTGTCCTGCAAACATTATTGGTGGGCTCATGTGAGTTTGGATAAAAATAAGTAACACAAAACAAGGAATTTAAAATAAACAGCAATTATATGCATATATTAACAAAACTAATTGCATCAGTACATAATTGAAAAAATAGAAAAAAACATTGAAACTAGCTATAAAAATGAGCTTGTTGTATGTGTGAGATAGATGTGTGTGTGTGAGAGTTCAGTCAAGAGGTGACCAAGGAAGTGAATGCACTGCCAGCAGCATTCTTTATCTACATCTGGAAACAAGAAGTGAAAGAGAGAGAGAGAGAGAAAATTTCCTTGTTTTTTATAGACTTAAAGAGTGCATCCTAATGAACGTTTTTGATAAGGTCAAGTGGAATAACCCACTGACTATAAAGCCAATATCATTTTCATTAACAAGGCCAGATCCAACAGCTGGCATTAACAATGAACCCTATGGCAGGCATGCTTAACCAGGCCATCAATAGTGACTCCAAGCCATCAACAAGCCAGCAGCAGCAGCAGCAGACTAAATCTTGAATACTACAATGCAATAATTTGTGTTGATTTTCTCCCATGAGAAAACATATGCATCTTGATTTTGTCCACACATCTTTCTTAACTACTACCCTGTATTATACCCTAAACAAACTCTCAGTCTGTCATGACTGATATATGGTTTCCTGAGATGAGCACATGATCAAACCTTGTAGATCATGGGAAATAAAAATTCTTACACTAATCACAACCATATCTTATTTCCATTTGTTGTTTTGTCACTTCCATATATTTTTGTTAACAGTAAGGCTGCTGTTACAATTATTATACAAAAATTTATCATAAAAAATATAAAGACAGCTAGAAGGACATAAATAAAGTTTTTACTTCCTAAAAAGAGACCATGCTAACAAAGTAGAAAAAGACAATAAAGGTAAAAAGACAATAGTAAAACTGTATTATTAGCTGACATGTTTCATCCAATGTGGACTTTTTCAAGGCAAAAATGAAATGAATTTATTAAAACAAAGTAACTATTAACAACAAACAAAATGTCCTTAGCAACTAGAAGAAGTTAGAAAATGCTATTGTATTCATATTGTCAACTGAAAATTACGTCAAGTACTATCACATGTAGAAATATTGTTTTTATTGTTGCGTTGACAGATTCAACCATTTTCTTTTGATTTCTTGATAGAGTTGTGTAAATTGGCTTGGGAGAGTAGTAATTCTGTTAGGAAAGATGATATTGAGAAAAGGCCTGGGCGCAGCTTAATATTTGTATAATATTCAATAGCAGCATTCTCAGGGATTTTCCTTCTGAGTGAGTTATTTTCTTTTTTTTATGAGTGTAGCATTTTTAAAATCAAAATTGTGGTTGAATTTATTTCTATGTACGACTAGTGCAAAAGTTAAGTTGTTTTTTGTGAGGTCACTTTTGTGCTCACAGATGCATTTTTTTAAATTTCTGCTTGTTTCTCTAATATATTGGGAGGAACAATTTTGGCAATTTATTTTATAAATGCCTGCTTCAGAAATATTATTGCTTTTAGTGTTGGAGGATCTGATTATATCCATAATGGTTTTTGAAGTGTTTGTGATTATTTTAAGATTATTTAGATGGGATGGGTTGTTCTGGATAGTGGATGTGATGGAGTTGGTCAGTAGTATTATGAATTTGTTTTCATGTAATTTATTATTACGGATTATGCTATTATTTTTGTTTTGGTTGTATAGTTTGCATGTCTTTCTTCTTGTGGATGAAATGATATGGGTAATGTAGGTTTTTGAATGTGTTTTCTATGTATGTTTCTTCTTTAAGTAAATATTGGGGGCTGCAGATTCTTAATGCTCTCAGATAGAAACCTATAATAATTCCAGATTTAATTTTAGAAAAGTGGTTTGAGTAGAAGCTGATCAGGTAATTTTTGTTTGTAGCCTTTCTGTAAACGTCAAATTGAGTTTGTTATTATTTCTGTGAAACATGATATCTAGGAAGGGAAGAGTGTAGTTGGTTTCAGTTTCAAAAGTGAAGTCTATTGTAGGTTCAACATTATTGATCTTCTCAACCAACTTAACAATGTTGAACCAACAATAAAGAAAAATAAATTCAACCACGTCAGCTAATAATACAGTTTTCCTATTGTCTTTTACCTTCACACACACACACACACACACACACACAGAGCAATATTTCAAAAAGGCTGGATGGTTTTCTTCACAATCAGAGCATTTAGTATCATGAGTACACATTCTCCACATACCAGGTGTCCTCTGCAGCTCTCTTTATGATGCCCATATTTCTGACACTTGAAACACCTCAAAGGATTGGGGATGTATTGTTCAACCCTCTCAATAATAAGTCCAATTTTTATTTCTTTTGAGATTGAGGGTTTATTAAATGCTAAAATATAAGTGTGTTTGAATTTGTTGATTACCCCTTTTATGCTTATCCTTCTACAGTTGGTGCTCCCTTGCTTTCCTAAGGCTGCATTTATTTCCTCTGGTGTGGCCAGGGATAACTCCCTTTATGGTGTTAAGTCTTTCATGTGGGTAAGCTTTACATTTTAAATTGTGGAAAGATTTTATTTTTAGTATGTTATTCACTTGTTTCTTATTGTTCATGTTTGCAAGTAGATTACCACTTCTCACTTGTTTTCACTGTTCAAGCATTTTCCTGGCTGGTAATTACTTTTTTGATCAAGAATGATGACAAGTTGGCCAAAGAAGTTTCTGCTAGAGATTTGATTATTATGAATCTATGCAATTCCATTCTGGCTTCTATTTCTGAATCAGAATCAAAGAGATGCTGTTTGGTTTTTTTATTTAAATTTGCCGTATGATTTGTTTTTTTTTTCATTGGTCCTGTACTCCACTGCCCACCACAAAGTCCAATTACAATTGAGAATTTACCAAGGGTGTTAAAACCATTTGCCCTGGTTGAGCAGGATTTTGAGCCCCTGTTAATTTTGAGCTTCAGTACCCCCAAAAAATTGACTCCAGTAGTCAAAATTTCTTTCTCTTCAACTCAGTTGACCCTCAACCACCACCTTCTAGCACTTTTAAAATAACAAAGGGTTGTTTGTTAAATTGTTATGTAATCTGTTTGTAAGACAATGTCAGACTTAATTATATAGATACTAGGGCTGGGCATGATCAGCCAATTGATTGGATTGGGCCTCTTTAACTGCCTATCTATCTCAAGTAAGGACCAAAGAAGAGTGTTGCCTATTACATGACCACTTATATACCTGGATCATGGACTGCTCAGCCCCCAGGTTTCTGTCCTCAGGCATTATGGGTTGCCATGCATGGCAAATAGGTGGTATAATTGGTAGGAGACTCTTACTCTTCTGCAGAGGTGCAGCCAACATATTCTACAGCATCAGCTGATAGGGTGTAAGATTATACTTGAGGCAACAGAGATATAGTTCTACAGAAGGATACTGAGAATACCATAGACACAGTATGTGAGCAATGAGGAAGGTTTAAGGAAAATGGAAAGAAAAAACACTTATACTTAGAATCAGAAAGAGACAGTTGAAATTTCTAGGATACTTAATGAGTAAAAAATAAAAAAGATTAGACAAAAAATAGAGTATTACTGTCATATTGGGACTGAAGCAGCTCAATAGACACTTTTCAGCCTCATTTAAACAATTTTGTTGGCGAAGACTTATTCTCCATTCTTCAGCCTCTTTCCCATAGACATAACTTGCCAACCTATTGCTAGTCCATCATTATTTCCATGGCAAATGTTCAGATGAGCTCCATTCTTTACTCCAAGCAGTTCAGACCTTTATAACTAGGACATTAAGATATCTGTCAAAGTATCTGATGATGGGATAGAATGCAGAGAAAAGTCATACATTTCCCAAGAGCATTACTATATAATGTGTTGCCTTTTTGATTACATTGTCTCACCATATATCAAAGGGGTTTTGTGGAAAGAGTGAAGGAAATAAACAAAAGGGAGTCAATGTGAGTAAAATAAATAAATAGCTTAATGTATTTACAGAAAAAAGGAGCTAGTTAATTAGAATTCTACAGTGTTTGAAGATGAAAGTTCTTGTACATGTTAAGAAGAATTTTTGTGTACATGTATGTACAAGGGTAAGTGTTTGTGAATGAATATATACATAAATGCCTAAAGAAGTGGCTGAAAATGCCTGGAACAATGAAAATTATGGAAAGATTTTTTTATTGACACCTACAAAATGAACAAAATGTAAAGACACTGGAAAAGTTAAATAAATTAATTAAACCTTCCCTGTTTGCTATATTTAATGAAAGATGTTTAAAAGAAAGGTTGCTGCCCATTTTTGATTTTGTTGGCTGCACAGTATATATATACATTAATATATATATATATATATATATATATATATACACACACACACACAAACACACACTCATATCAACACACCTCAATATATTTCCCAAGAAGTCATGGCAATTCAAAAATGATAAAAAAGGAGTCTGTGGAGATCCATGATTGCCTACACCCTAAAGGGAAATGCCAATTAAAAAAACTGCCATAATTTTATGTTACAGATGCAAAATATCTTATAAACTTGTCATGTACAATGCATGATTGGTAAATTGTCACCCTTGCACATGCATGTTTGTTTTTGATTTTGTTGGCTGCACAGTATAGTAGGATCAGTTGGGCACCCCTGTGAGAAAAAGAGCAACATAACTAATTCACCCCTCCAGAAATTTGGAAACGACATGCTGTGCTGCTTGTTATTCAAGCCAGATTCTCCAATACAAACATTTCAGAATGTTTGGGTGTCAATCTGAGGTCAGTACAGAGGATTTGGAAAGAGTTGGATGATATATCCAATCAACATCATGGTGGTGATATTATGCCTCCATTCATTTTCCTACAGGGCCTCAGAATCAACACAAAGGACTACATCTTGATGAGCTAGTGCTGCCCTGGGCTGAGTAGGTGGCTGCTGGAAGACCCTATGTCTGGCAACAGGACTCTGCACCATGCTACACAGGCAGGAGAACCCAGTCATGGCTGTCAGACAATTTCTGCCACCACATCACATCTTATATCTGGCCACCTAACTCCCCAGACTGCAACCCCTTTGATTATTATGTGTGGGGCACAGTTGAGCAAAAGACCAACAAAACTCCTTGTAACACCAAAGATGAACTGAAGGCAATGATTATGGCAGCATTCAGGAGACTGTCCAAAAGAGTTGCAGGAGATTCTGAAGTTGTTTGGAGATCATAGTTGAAGCCAATGGCAATTATATTGAATAAATGTACTCCTGTAGTATTCCAAGATATATGTTTGTAATTTTGGTAAATATATCTGTTAAAATGAGATGTCAGTGTTATTTTCATTTTTGTTTAATTTAGATAACAATTTATCCATCGCACCAGGTACAATAAAAACTTATTCTATGATAACAACATTAAATTCTAGTTTTAAATTCTCACTATTAAATAGGTGAGGATTCTAGACCATAATTTACCAAACAAAAGATAATCTCTGACTTCAAGACTCAGATTCTTAAGCTGTTGGTAGCATCTATGGTAAACTATGGCTATATGTTAGAGAAGAGATAAACTTGCTTCAGACAGTTATTATCAAATGATCCAAACTTGTTTGTATGGTGATCATGGCTCTCTACAACTTTTCACAAAGTTGCTTAATAACTCTATTTAAAAGGCAAATATTTATCTAATTTGAAGTTTTTCTATGGGACAATTTTTACATTATTAAGAATTAAAAAAGCTCTAAGAGACATGCTTATATGTAATCAATAAAATTTATAAAAAATATATGGATTGTAGATAATGGAAAGAGAATATAAAATGTACAAATGTTTAACAACAGAGAAATGATGATCAGAAGTTTTATGTAAAAAAAATAGACAGAAAATATAAATATATATATAGAACAATCGAATCATGATCAGAACTTTTATGCTTTTCCACTTGAATCCAGATTAATAGTGGTAAAACAAATCTCCTCTTATATAGTTTGATAACTTGCAGCTTGGTTTTAATTTATCTTTCCACCCTAAGCTCAGTGGAATACAGCTAAAAAGAAAAAAAGAAATTTCCAACTAATTTTGATCTGTTATCTTTGTATCTTTTAATTCATTTATTATACTTATTTATTATACACATATATATTAAAAAAATGATACACTGAATGCTACTTAAAGTTTCATGTGTATGGCAATCAACAGTCATATACTCTTAGTTTATGCCTGTTGATTTTAATATATATTTTAGCTCTGTTATTTTACATTGAGCACTGTTTTTTTACAACCAACACTCATTCTGCACCATATATATATATATATATATATATATATATATATATATATATATATATATGAGAGAAAATTTTAAATTCAGCATTTCCACATCTTCAGTGTTTGGCATCTGTACATGATTATAACTGACTTCCATTTATATTGCTTCCTCCTACACATATATAATTCCATCTATAAAAACATTACTGTAGTGATTAATCCAATGACATCCTTCTAGAGTATGAAATGAATTAAACAGAATTTTTACACTTTGTCATTCACTTGCTTAATATATATTTGCTCTGTTTAGATATATTTGGAAAATAAAAAAAAGAACCAAACTCTCAACTGAAAATAAGATGAAGCATAGTAAGTAAAAGTAAGAGGTATGCAGGGGAAGAAAAATCTTTTAAATTGTGCCTGGAGGAAAAGTTGGCAATGTTGATGTTTCCAAACCCAGGCTGAGAGTGTAAATTATGACAGGATGTTTGCATGCAAAAAAAATATTTAATATCTAATATGAAACCTGGATGACACTCACATCCATACCCCCACCAACAAAATATATAATAATATTTAAGACATATACCACAAGTAACACAAGATAATGACTGAACACTACTCCTGTAGCAGACATTAAACCTTTTCACTAAACATGCATGAATTGATAATCCTATCAGCAGCTGCAATCCCTTTACAGCTCTTGGGTATGCATAAAAAGAAAAAAACTGGCAGCATGCATGATGTGAATCCCAAGAGGATTTTATTTTGTGCAGAGGTCAAGATAGGACACTAAAATAAGTACTCCTTTAGTAACCACACATGGCTTAGATTATACACATCACACACATTTTAACTCACCAACAAAATAAGCTCAACTTTTTCTTCATTATTTTTACAGATTCTCTCTTAAGAACATTCCTTGAATTTGCACTTTCTTTCAAGAATTATCATCAAAACTTTCTCTACACAAAAATGTTCCTGATCTCATTTTGTTGTCACTCTTTTGTTTGTCCATTTTCTCAATCAATTCAACACTTTTAGTTTTGTTTGTCAACACATGACACCTTCTTAACTTCAAATAACAACCCCTAAACTAATAACAACACTCTCTTCAGATCAAAGTTGTTAGATTTGGCTCCAAGTAGTTGAGCTACATTTGAAATCCCAATGCTATAAAATCTTGAATTGAATTTCTTCTCATTAGAAGCCCCAAGTCAGACCAACTTATTTAAAACTAGCCCAAAATGTCAAAAATAACAGAATGTAAAATTTAGTCAGAAGTAGCTCAATCTTGTAACTCTGTTCTAAATGAAAAAAGTAAGAAAAGTCAGCAAGAAAGAAAAAAAAAAGAGAGAAAGAGAAAAGGGAGGTAATTATGTTTTCTTGTTGGAGTGGATAAATGATTGGCTTAATGTAATCATGAGAATGCTAATTTTACTATTGGACAAATCCTCTGATGCACAAGATCAATGCAAAACTAATCAGCTTTTTTTCTTTTTCCAAATCAGTATAATTTCTCCATTACTACTGAAAAATATTTAATTTAATGAGCAATTAAAACTGTTAATCAACATTGTAAATTTGATTTATTATAAATACTCGTAGATGTGTATTGTGTTTATATCACTGTTTGATATCAGAATAAATCACACAATGATTTCAACATGGAGAAAAAGAGATTTATAAAATTACTCAAAGTAAAAAAGACTAAATGAGATCCAAATCAAGAAAATTATTCCCCTATGTACCATGTCTCTTCAGGATATGGGTGATCATAACTCACCACAACTTTCTGTGCTTTGTAGCACTTAGTACAGTTTGTCTTTTTTGCTATCTCTCCTCATGCCTGTTCTGCAAACCATTTACACAACCTTGTTAGGTAAGTTATTTGCTGGTTTTCTGCTATATCTCTTGCCTTTAATGTATCCTGTGAATTTCAAATTATCCAAGCCTACTTTCCTCATTATGTGCCTGAGAAATTTCTGATTTTAAGTATAAGTGTCCTTTTTGTTTCCATTTTCCCTTAACCATCGATGTTACTCACATTTCATGATCCATTTGCCTTTAATTTTTCCATTCCAAAGTGTGTTGTTTACATGAGCTTATGTGAATTTAAATTTTTTTTAAACTTTTTTCACCCAATATAAGCATCCACATGGGTGTTCATTACACAAGGTAGCAGTTTATTTGGGGAAAAGCTGTCTAACTGAAATTTCCTCTTGACAGTTGGAATATGGAAGGAATGAGGATGGTTTAAATTTGTGGAAATAGTATGGTGTGTCTTAGCTGTAAAGTTCTGAGCTGGTGGAACAAAAAATGGCACACATCTGAACAATCGTCATGGAAATAGAATAGTGCTAGGCTTGTGACACTGCGTCTGTGGGGAAAAGGCTGCATAAATGTTTTACAACAGATTCATGATTCATGTTATAAAATAAAATAAGACATATCTCGACTGATTTGCAGGCAAATAAACTAACATACTCAAGAGTGAGAGCCGGATGTGAACGGGACAAGACACAGCAGTCAACAGGAGACCAGGGAAGAGACCTATCACGGTCAGCAGCAGTCAGCAGGAGGAGTGCCACGCCAACCAGTGAGAACTACTATGAGAGATCAACCCAGATCAGAAGCTGGCTTACGAACTATACCACAAGGTAGCTGTCCCAAAACAACCCGTTCCTATTGAAATAAATCACATAAATCTATTTCTGCTGTTGTTGTATTTCTTTCTTGCAACCATACGCTTGTCTATAACATTCATTTCTGTCACTTTGTTTTCTATCACAGTCCTGATGGTGGTAGATCCCAGATCTAAGGAAGTGTATTATAATATGGCTTTTCTCACTTGGCAGTTGCTTCTTGACTATGTAATCAGAATTAATCAGAGTTAAATATTAGAATAAAACATTCTCATCAATTATTATTCCAGATTTGAATCCAACATCTAAGTTATTGACATTTGGCTTATTGTATTATACCAGTAAATGTCCAAATTCTCCAGTCCTCCTGTTTGTATTTCAATATTTTATCTATTTACATCATTATGGTACAATATGGTATATAAACTCTATATATCAGACTAATGTAAAAAAAATCCTATGTTACATATTTTTTCCTTCAAAAAGACTGGACAAAATGGATAGGGAGAGAAGGAAAAAACAAATGTTGGTTATAATTATATATCAAAAGAAAAACAACAGTGATAAAAACAAGGATAAAAACAGTGATAAAAGCAAAAACATGAATAAAAATAAAAACAGTGATAAAAGCAAAAACAATGATAAAAACAAAAACAAAAGCTGAATGAATTTGGCTAACTTATGCAGCTAGACACATTGGAGGCCAAGAACTTAAAATTTAAATTTAATGTTAACTGTCCCTGCAACTTCAGTATTTCTCTTGACATATAATTATAACTAACATTTGTTTATATTTCATTCCTTTCCCTCCCATTACATATATATGACTTCATCATTATTTAGTATGAGGTCTTTTCAAAGGACAAAACATGTAACATGGGAGATTTTTCCATTTTATCATTCGCTTACTTCATTATATCAACATTTAACATTTTTCCAATATTGTATGTGGCATACAACTAATAAAGAAATTTCATGGTTCCACTTTTACAACACTTCTACCTTGTCTCAAATAAATATGGTATTTAAAAATTTCCCTAGGGGGACGAATCTGATATTATGTTGTCTTTGGTGTCCCAATAACACTTTCATCTCTCCAAGAAGCCAAAGTTAGAAAACAAAGTCAGCTAAAGAAGGCAAGAATGCGAAAAAAGAAAAAAACACCACTTGAAAATTAAACTAGAATATAAAATATAAAAACTTGAAATGTAATTCTATAAGTTTAAAAAACTAACTGTAACCTTGGGGATGGGGATCCATACCACAGAAAGCACCACCTCATTACCCAAAAAGAGAAGTAAGAGAATGCCTTTATGCCTGTATGTACCAGTATCAATTGTGTATGAATACAGAAAAATACAATGATAAAAGACTAAATTTGTATTATATTCTTTATTTGACAAAAATCAAAATAGAGAAACATGTAAATGCATGTAATGTACAATCATCCAATTATGTGCATAAAGTAGGTTTTAAAATATAGAAGGAAACATTATTAATAGTAAGACGGGCATTCTTAAGGACAGGTCAATCAGCTAACCTTGTTTCAGAAACTAGCTACTTGGATAGGTGAAACAAAAGATCAAAACTGTATCAAAATGAAGGACAATCCTACCTGCATGCACTGCACTCATTGATCACATACTGTTCTCAATATAAACCCAGGAAAGGAGGGCTTAGAGGTTAGTTCTTTCTACCCTTTTGTCAGAAAGCAGAAGAAGTTGGTCCACTCCTCTAACCACCAAAGAAATAATCAAGACATCATGCCTGCTACAAAGAAGAAAGTCTCTCTCTCCCACTCTCTTTCTCTGTAGCATAACAAGGATATAATCTGTATTCATAAAAAAGAAAATAAATCTTCCAAAACAATTTTTGCTCAGTGTTCATTAATTTTGAATGTAAAACCAACATTCTGTACTGACCTCCACATTGGTGACCCTGATATAATACTTTTGTTGTAGTAAGTTTAATAAATAAAATAAAATAATATTTCTTAAATCTCCTGAAAAGTATCACCTACTTATCATCTCCTTAACAACTCATTAACACTAACACCAATATTCTTAAGGACAGGTCAATCAGTTAACTGCTACAGATGCAAACTATGACAATGCTATTGAGCTGAGCTGAATCAGTTGTTTAAAATCATTATTGTCATAAATTTTCAAAATATATCAGAAAACTTCATTCTCTACTTTTTTCCCAAATCATTAGCTTCTAAAACTTTTATATAATATAAAATTATAAACAACATGAAGAAATGATCTTTGCATAAAAAGAAAACCAAACTAAATATGACAATAAAGTTTATACAGGCAGGAACATGTATTTATATACAAAAATTCAATGTTCTTTGTTATGGCCATGAAGAGTCCAATAGTTCAATTGTTCAAAATGATTCGTTGCAAGTGACAAAAACAAGTGGTATGGTACACCAGTATGTGTGTCCCTGTGAAGCACACACTAATGAAACGTGTATGGCTGCTGACTGATGTGTGTGGTAGGAGTCATTTTAAACATGGTGAAACAAAGAGAGAGGAGACAAGACTTACTTTGTCACGGCCTTGTTTTACAGTATAGAAAAATCATCACTGAATGACGAGTTGTCATGGTAACGTGTATCTATGCTGTTTGATCGAGGTAGCACCTGGTATGCTGACTGTCTTTTGCAGATCTAGTTGCTGACTGCTTTTGGCAAACCGTTTTTATCGTTATGGCTTAGCTCTGAAACACTATCTGAGTTTTGTGCGGGAATGTACTCAATAACCCAAGCCCCGGCCTATTTTGAGGTCATCTGGAGTTCAACAGCATGGACATTGCAGAAAGCACATCATATGACTTGTCCTATCCAATCACATATGTTTCATATGTGTGTGCCTGTGAAGCACACTCTAATGAAACATGTGTGTGGCTGCTAACTGATGCATGTGGTAGGAGTCATAGTAAACACAGTGAAACAAAGAGACAGGAGACAAGACTTACTTTGTCATGGCCTTGTTTTACAGTATAGAAAAATCATCACTGAATGACGAGTTGTCATGGTAACGTGTATCTATGCTGTTTGATCGAGGTAGCACCTGGTATGCTGACTGTATTTTGCAGATCTAGTCGCTGACTGTTTTTGGCAAACCGTTTTTATTGCTATGGCTTGGCTCCAAATCACTATCTAAGTTTTGTGAAGGAATTTACTCAATAACTCAAGCCCCAGCCTATTTCAAGATCATCTGGTGTTCAACTGTGCAGATGTTACTGAAAGTCCATCATGTGACTTGTCCTATCCAATCAGGTTCTAGGGACCATTATTTAATTTGGAGCCCTGTTTGTACAGAATTGTAAAAAGGTTTTCATATGTACTGAATTTAGTAAGAATTATATATAGTTACCTCTTGTTTGTGCTTATGTTATTGGCCGTAAAATATAGGAGTTTATATCCTATAATACAGGAAAAGTCTGTAGGTTTCATTCCAAAAAAAATAAGCATAAGTGAAAAGCGAAACAAAAAAAAATTGTATTTATAAATAAAAACAAAAGATCTTTACAGTAGGATAATAGATCTAAAAAATGTTAATTTTATGGGAGGACCAGATAAAAAATATAGAATCAGGAATCTTTCAAACTTAATATCTGATTTAGTCCCCATGCCTACCTGATGCCATTTTTAACATCTGAGTTAACCTTTCATTTTTTATATCATGATGCTCGGTAACAATACGAAAATCAAAAATCCCCAAACTATTATTTTTTATACTAGAAAACCCATGTCTGATGTAGGGACAGTCATAATACAACTTCTGTTTGACTTCAACTGAATACATATATCATCCGAGTTATCTCTGGATTAAAATTCTGTTAATTTATAACCAAAGATTAACTGATAAAAAATCTAAGTTGCCTTATGTGGCATAATGGCTTGAAGTCATTACTATTGTAGTGAATTGCGAGTTCAACCCTCATTGAGTACAATACACTTTTAGCCTTGTGCTAAATTAAGCTAAGGATTTCAGATAAGAATGTGTTTTCATTCAAATAATGAAAATATTTCTTGTTATTCTTTTCACCTTTGCTTATCAACTTGAAGACAAATTGGTAAAGAGTAGAAATAAGAGGGACCAATGTTGTTACTGTTCCTGATCCCTGTAATGAAATTTTTAGAAAGAATACTAACAAGCTAGTAGTAACTATATATATATATATATATATATATATATATATATATACAAATGAAGAGAAAGAACAAACAGATTTAGATGCACAAATCCCTGTCACTTACTTTTTTAAAAAGTGCTCAGTACAACATAAAGCATAATATTTTTTAATGATATTTTTATTAAAAATATTTTACATTGCGATACAGAAATTTCTATGTTTCAAGATTTAATGTTTTTATCTTGTCATCAGGTAATATTTGGTAACTTTGGTAAAAATGATTTAGATTTGAAAACATTTGGATTAATACCACCAATGTAACCAATTGTTTTTGCAATGTAAAGCACAAAATCTTTTTCTAATCCAGTTTGACATTAAAGAATATTACCCATCAATTTCAGGAGAACTATTTACAGCTACATTAGAATTTGCCACTGTGCACTCAGATCTATCAGAGGAGGAATGCAATATCATTATGAATGCAAAAAACAGTTCTCATTCACAATAGGGAACAGTGGATGCAAAATACTCTAGAGACAATTTTGATATGACAATGAGATCGTTGGACTCTGCAGAGTCTTCCGATCTTGGATTATTTATTCTATATAATCTTACTGCCCACTATGATATCAGTACACAAGATATAGGACTATATAGGAATGATGGCCTTATGGTTGTGAGGAATTCAACAAATTTTAAAATTGACAAAATTAGAAAGTTAGTATATAGGAAGTTTAAAAACCTAAACTTAAAAGTTACTATTAATACAAATATAAAAAAGTAAACTTCCCTAATGTGACATTAGACTTAGTAAATAATATATACCAACCATATAAAAAACAAATTCAAATCCTTCATATATCCACCCAAAGTTTAATCAACACCCAACTATTATAAAACATGTCCTCTCATCCATAGAATATAGATCAGTAGAAATTCAGTAAATGAAGTTTTATTTAACAAACACTGCAATTTTTGTAATAATGCTTTAAAAATAGTGGATATAAATGCCCTGATATTAAATATGTAAAGGATGATACCTACAACCAGAGAAAAAAATAGAAAAATCATTTGGTACACACTCCCTTTTAACCAAATGGTTAGCTGTAAGTTAGGGAAAAATTTATTGCTTTGATTGAGAAACATTTTCTGAGTAATAATCCCCTAAGCAAGATTTTCAATAAAAATATGCTAAAATTACTAATGTACTAATGTACTAATAATCTAGAAAAAATTATAAAAAACATAATAATAAAATTTTAAATAAACATTTAAATTTAAATAAAAATAAGAATAATTCCAAAACAGAAATCAATAATTTTGATAATGAAGTATGTAATTGCAGAAATCCTAAAAAGTACCCATTGGAAAATAAATGCCTTACTGAATCTATTGTTTATCAAGTCACTATTTCATCTATTGAAAACCCTATTAAAAAATTTTATGTTGGTAGCACAAAAAACTCTTTTAAATTAAGATTGTACCAATATATTTCTTCCTTTAACAACAATATATAGCATAACCGAATATCCCTATCTAAATATTTTTGGTATTTAAAAGACATCAATAAAACTCTCACACCTAAATGGAAAATATTTAAAAAAAAATGAGAATATGTAAGTTCTTAAATGACCCATGCTCCTTGTGTCTACATGAAAAGTTATACATTATTAAGTTTCTTAATATTGAGCTATTAAATCAGTGAAAAGAGCTTATAGTCACATGCAGACATGGTAAAATGTTCATTTTAAAATATAGTTAATGAATTTTCACAATAGTCTGTGTATTACAATTATATATCCATTATTTTATTATATATTATGGCACATGTAATATTAATTTAATTGCTTGATTTTTAATTTTAAATTGCTTAGTATTAAGAAGACATAATGAATAAAATATGAATTGTATTTTGGTTCAAAAATATATAAAAAATGTTTTGATCATACCAAAGGTCCCTTTAAGATATTTTTAAAATATATGTTAAAAACTTTTTTTAAAAAAACAAAAATTAACCCATTGTCAGAGATATACACATTTCTAAGAATATTTCTTGGTAACTTAAATGTATTCAGTTTGCCAGAAGTAAGGTGTCATGCTGTTAAAATGACAGTTCCCAGAGACATGTAAGAATACCACACATCCCCCAACATCTAACCTATATTTTTTAACTTTTCAAATTTAGCATTGACTTTCCTTCTGATTAGTTAAAAGAGACACACCCATAAGATCAAAAAATCTGGATTCCCCTCCCACCATATTAACTCTTTAATAAGTAAACATATTTCCTATTTTCAAATGTAAATCATTTTTACTAAAGATAAAAACATTAAGTCTCAAAACATAGAAATTCTCCGTGTTGCAATTTTTAATAAAATATCATTATATATATATATATATATATATATATATATATATATATATATATATGTGTGTGTGTGTGTGTGTATAGATAGATATATAGATAGATATTAAACTTTAAATGGATTTTTTAATCTGGCATTATTTTTTATGACTATAAACATTATTTTTAGTGGGTACACATGTTTCAGTTATTTTTATCACTGTTTAAGAAAATAAAAAACAGGGATAGCAACTCAGACACATATACTTACTAAAAATATAGTATATAGTAATAATAATAATAATAATATATATATATATATCCATACACGTTTCATTAAATAATATAGACAAGTGTTGTCTATTTATTTTATGTAAACTCTTTTCATAACGTCTAATAAGTTTAATAACATTATCATTGAATGAAGAAAGAAATTCACAATATTGATCCATATTTTTTAATACAATCTAAGCTTTTGGCTTACATAAGCCATTATCAAAAATGTCAATTACAACATATTAAGCAATATACAGACAAGACAGTGATGATAGTCTGTGAATGTTTACATAGATGATCCCTAAGCAATGATAAACATGTGCATGTAAGATGCTAGAAGCGAAAATCGCACCGCATCTCATGACATCACACATGACCACGCGAGAGTGAATTGGAGAAGTATGAAGTATGGGAAGCCGTTGGCACAAACCAATGGCCTCCGTCACCAACTACAGACATTTAAGGATATTTGTAGAGATTCCATAGTTGATTTTGTTTAGGTTGGGTTTCAACTGTTTAATGTATAATGCTTCAAGGATTTTTAGTTTTTGTCTATTGTTTTCATGTTGAAGTATAATTGTGTTTTCGACAAGTATTTTACGAAATTGTGTGTGCGGGCAGGCATGTTGTTTTAAATGCCTAAAAATGTTAGAGTTTTCATTCCAATGTAGTGTCAAGCGTCGTGAAAGCGAGTTTGTGGTGTGACCAACGTAAACATTATTTAAATCGTTGAAGATACAATCTCCCAAAGGGCACTTGAATTTATAAACTATCTTGGTTTTTTGCAAATCGCTAACCAGGGAAGAAGAATCATTGCGAAGAATTAAGTTGGATATACTAAATTTAGTGTAGTATATGATTAATTTAATTTTTTTGCTAGGATCTGTTGTTGATATATTAGTATTTACTAATTTTTTTAGTATATTTTCATCTTGTTTATAATTAGTATGCATTTGATTACAATATAGGAGATTAATATGTTTGAGATCAATAGAAGCAGTATTATGTACTATTTGCTTAGTATTGACATTTCTAAGAAAGCATCTTATTTGTTCATCAACTATATAGTTTGGAAAGCTATTATTAATAAGCGTCTGTTTTATATTCTTTAGTTCACTGTAAAAAATCTGTTTTGTGGATGAATTAGTTTCTGCACGATGTATTAGATTCTTTATAATTGCTATTTTGTAGTAATATGGGCATTCGCTCTTGTAGTTAAGTGTACATGAATTTATGCTTGTAGGTTTTTTGTATGGTGAAATAGTAAATTTGTTATTATTTATGTTTATTAATATGTCAAGGAAGGGGATTTTATTAGTAGTATTGAGTTCATATGTGAATTTAAGGACAGAATTATTTTGGAAACGTTTTTGAAGTTGAAATATATATATGTGTGTGTGTGTGTGTGTGTGTGTGTGTGTGTGCAGCATTATCATTATACACTTGCTTCATGAATTACTACTGGAAAGTTGGTGTGGGGCTTTATGGTTTTCTTCCAATGTGGATTTCCCATTCTTGTAAGAATCTATGAGGCTCAGTTTTTCTTTCATTTCTGATGAGTGCTTCTATATTTATCTGTCATCCATTTTTTGCCATGTGTGCACATCCCGGGCACAGTTGAGCCAAGCACCAGTTCACATGTCAAGAGCAGCTTCTAGCATCTCTAAAGTCAAAACTCAATCCCCTGGTGCACCTTGCTTCTCTGAAGCTCTGGAGTAACATTGAGTACAATGTTCATTTTGGTAACAGCTGTGATGAGTGACATACTATACACACACAAAACAGACACACACACACACACACACACACACACACGTCATTCACAGACAGTACTGTTTCACTGCATCACAGCTCCTCAGTGCGACTAGACAATCGAATACCTTAAGCCTTGATCGAAACCCAGGCGATTTGGTGTCAGTCAGAGTTTCTACCACTGAGCTATCTTCACTCAACAAAATGAGTCAGCCAAATCCAGTGTATCGTTTTTACCAATGTAAACAAATGCCAAGCAGCCATAGTGCCCCTTTCATTTTACTGAAGAGCTTCACATTAACACAGGTGGCTGTTGTTTTTAGAATTAGGTTGTCATTCAACAGTGCTCAATTGAAAATTTATTTTCAAGAGCTAAATTATATCATTTGCAGACAGTACTGTTTCACTCAAGAACAATTTTAGGGAAAACTATAACAAAGTGGAAAAAGTTTTTGTGTGACATGTTTCATCATTTAGGACTTCATTGAACTAAGGGGATATTTATGTTGATGAAACCACACATATGCGCAAAGGAGCATAGATTCTTAGAATTTTAAATTTATATATTTTTTTAGTTATAGAGAGTACGATGGGTAAATTGTCATCATTTTATATTTTTAATCTTGTGCATGCACATTGTTTGTTTTTGATTTTGTCAGTCAGGATCATTTGGGCATACACTTTTAGAAAAAAAAGCACCATGACGTAATTCACTCCTCCAGAAATTTAGAAATGGCATGCTGTACTGCTTGGCATTAATGCTGGAAACTCCAATACAAACATTTCAGAGTATTTGGGTGTCAATCTGAGGACAGTGCAGAGGATTCAGAAAGAGTTGGATGAGTCTAATGGTGATTAAGTAGGTATGGCAGCTAATCATATTAATAAGAAAACAACTACTGAATTTGTTGCTGAGGGCTTCAAACTCAACACAGGTCATTACATCAAATGCTATGAGGAGGTAGTGCTGTCCTGGGTCAAGTGGGTGACTGCTAGAAGGCCCTATGTCTAGCAACAGGACTCTGCACCATGCCACACAGGCAGAAGAACCCAGTCATGGCTGTCAGACAATTTCTGCCACCACATCACCTCTTACATCTGGCCATTAACTTCCCAAACTGCAACCCCCTTAATTATTATGTGTGGGGCACAGTTGAGCAAAAGACCAACAAAATTCCTTTTAACTCCAATGATGAACTGAAGGCAAGGATTATGGCAGCATTCACCAAATTAAACAAGGAGACTGTCCAGAAGAGTTGCAGAAGAGTCTGAAGTCATCTGGAGGTTGTAGTTGAAGTCAATGGCAGTTTTATTGAATAAATGTACTCCTGTAGTATTTCAAGATATTTTTTGTAATTTTGGTAAATATATCTGTTAAAATGAGATGTCAGTGTTACTTTCATTTTTGCTTAATTTAGATGACAATTTATCCATCGCACCCTGTATGTTTTGGCTATATAGTCTAGATGATTTCATTTAGTTGCCTTTTCTTTTTGTTCATATTTCTATCCCTTTTGTTATTAAATATCCCACATTGTGTGCTTACAACCATATTATTTTGAAACACTGGTTCCTGTAAAATCACTGAAGATACATAACATCAAGCTTAGATGGGTAACTGCTTAAGAATACCAAGTACTGTAAGCTTGGATGTGCAGGTTGTGTGATGGATAATGGCTTGGAATTGTTAAGTTGAGAGCTGAGTTCTAATTCCAGTTGGGTTTGTTATATTTGCTTATGTACAAATACTGTTGGGAAAGATTTGAATCCACCTCTTGTGCCACTAGCTGGGTTAATTAGTAAAACTTGTATCACTAAATCATTATACTTACCTCTACCCACCACCAAAAATTATTGTTACAATCTAAAAATATTTTCTGGCTTTGAATAACTTGCAAAGGATTGATAAGCAGTAAAAAATGTAGAATGAATAGCAAAATGAAGATTGGTTACAGAATATTTAACAAGAACAGGTATAAATAATAAAAAACATGTAAAGATGAAAATATCTGTAAATGATGATAAAAGGTTAAAAGAGAAAGATGTAAACAAATTTCTCAGTACTTTGTCTAATATCTTGAAGTTCTACAGTTAATTTTTGTCCATAACAATCGCAATTTGGTTTCTTGCATGGAAATTGGGAAATTATTGTTTTCCTTCATCAAGTATTATATTTAGGAAGCCTCCAAAAGAAATTGATTATATATAACTTAGAGAGACACAACACTCACACATACACACGTCTTTTTCACAACATATGGAGTATGTTATATCCGCATCACATTAATGTTGCTGCAAGTAGGCTTTTAACAGAATAGGGTTTTCAGTCACATACCAAACCAATTTTGATTTCAAAGTTATCATTCTCCTAGATTGGTTAGCAAGCAAGGCTGAAGTTTGTTTTACTATTTAACTCATAGCTGGGAGATGAAGAAATGTATTCATAACTTTCTCAAAGGTATTTTTATGAAAGTGAACATAATGACCTTGGCCAGAATTTGAACTTGGCATGCCACTCTCACTTTCTGTACTAATAACCACTATGCTATACAGACATCTGTATACCTTATAGGCCTCTGTGAATTATATATACCATATTGGTCCCTGTTAATTTTATATACCTTATAGATCTATGTTAATTATATATACCTTACAGATTCATTTTAATTATATATACCTTACAGGTTATCATTAATTATATATATATACCTTACTAGTTATCATTAATTATGTATATCTTATATACTCTGTTAATTATATATACCCTATAGATCCCTATTAATTAGATATATGCTTATGGCCATATCATGTTGAAACATTGTAATTTAATTTTAATTTCCTTGGGAAAGGTATGAACCTACCTCTTCTCCCACAGCTATGGGTTAATTAGTAAGACTTGTTATCACTAAATCATTATTATCTCAAAAAATTCTGCAATCTAAAATATTTTCTGACTTATAAAGCGTTGATAAACCATAGAAAACAAATCAATCAACATAATTAGATACACAATATAGGTCCCTGTTAATTGTGCATACCTTCTTGGTCTCTGTTAATTATATATACTTTATAGGTCTCCATTAATTATGGCTTATAGATTCCTGTTAATGATATATATCTATAGATTCCCGTTAATTATATATATCTTATAGGTCACTGTTATTTATATATGCTTTGCAGATCCCTTTAAATTGTTTTAATTTCAAAACAGTTAATGCTTTATCTAGGACTACCAATTTTATCAAGTTATAATCAAGGTCATAAAGAAAAATGTGTATATATATATATATATATATATATATATATGGTAATTTTTAATTTAATTCCTGGAGCGATACATTATAACTGAAAATTACATTTTTTATCTTCCAAATTCAAGAAAGGACAAAAACTGAAAGAAGAAAAAGTGAAAACTTTAAAAGACTGTCCTTTCTAACAAAGGTTGGTTGGCAACCTTAGCATTATCATAATTTTCTACCTTCAGATAATTTTATGTTTAACAGTATTGGGATAAAAAACGAAATATTTTAAATATTTAATTGGTTCAGTACAATATAAGGCCAAAATAAATTAAAAATTGTACCAATCTTTCAAGTGGGAAGGGCCTTTTAATTAAAAAATCTGAGCTTGAACACAGGTCACTGGCATTGATGAGAAATATGCAACTATCATGGCTCTTAGAAAAACTAAAATCTATAATATTCTAGGAAACATGAAAACACAGTAATGAACTTATTTTCTATTATTGTTTATTCACTATATATACTATTTAATGCAATAATAAATTTAATTAAAACTTAATTATTAATGGCAATGTTAATTATAGTCAACTTAAAAACTGTTAATTTCCATATTTTTTTTTTAAATAATTATATTCTACTAATTCTATTGATAAAAATTCAGTTAATTTTTAAACAAATTATTAAAAGTCTATCAGTTTTCTGTTTTCATCTTTTTATGTTAATAATATATAAACAGAGAGTAATATTTATTGTACATTAATTCAACCTTAGTTACATTTGAGAAATATGATATACGTTTTTTCTGTATACAGTATCAGAAAAATTTTATATAGGAAAAATTTATTTATCTTTCAATTTTACATTTAAACAATATTTTTTAAAAATATTTCAGTTTGGTTCTTAAATAATTATTTAAAAATTAATAATATTTTATTATAACTGCTTATCAATTATTTACCAATAACGTCCAATATTATGGTTTTTACCATAATTTCAAAGCCTCAAATAGGGAGTTTTCAATTTTTATTATTGGTTAAGTTTTCTTGTTATAGCAAAGTGTTTTGATGACCTTACACCCCTTAATCTTCAGTCAGGGCTAAACTAACACATACACACAAATAAATAAAACGAATAGCGTTAGCTTATAACTCTAACAGGACACTGAAACAAACTAGGATAGTACTGACAAAACCAGGACGTACTGTAAACCTTCTAATCTATCTACCTAAAATAATCTGAAATAAATGAAGAAAGGTAACTCGAAATATTTTCCACTAAAATTCTCAATATGGCGGATACTCCCATAAAATGTCTACGTATTTAATGTAGATGTCGTGTTATCTCCCTTGTGTATTTTGTTACTTTTTTGTTTTCTCTTACTGTCTTTTGTTGAGATAACACTAAAAGAATATTTAAAAAAGTTCCTAAGTTCTTTTCTGATAAAAAGAATTGGAAGTTAAATTTTAAATTTATTTTAATAAAGAAACACATATATGAAAGTTAAGAAAAAATCGAATTAAGAACAGTGTAGTCAGTGCATACGTTCAATATATTAGCCAAGTACATAACGTGACTGACTAATATTGTTTGTATTGTACTCCAACAAGGCTCGCCCGATGTTATTTTTTTAACAAAAGAAAAAGTGCAAGACAGAAAATATGAATTTTTATACTGGATTCACTTCAAATAAAACTTACTTCATTAGAATTAATGTCTTCAGTACTTCGATCTTGACTCATTCGCTTTTTTATTTTTATAAAACTAAAAGATAAAATTAAAATAAAAGATATAAATTTATATTATTATTTATTATTATCAATAATGACTGAATGGATTTTATCATTTTATGTTCATATAAAAATAAGTTATTTAATTGAGAATAAAACCATGACAAGAGTTTAAGTTATTGTTAAGAGTTGAGCGATGACATTGGCTACAATGTTGAACACTCATAGCCACCATTGTCTCTTCCCCGTGAAAGAAAGACCCACACTGCAGTATTTTAAAAGTAAACCAAGTCCTTGTCACGGGGGCGATATATAATTTATAGATCTCTCGATATATTTTCGAGTAGACTTGATATAATTACTATTTTTATTAAACTGTATTTTATGGACATGTACAACCATAAGAACAAATGAGTGTTATTTAGTTAGTAATTTAAAATGTGACCCAACAAGAAAAGAAGTTAGATTTTTTTCGTGTTAACCTCGTTTTATTGAAACATTTGGCCTGTTTTTCTTTCTAAACGTCAATTAATACGAATAAATGAAGAAAGAAATATTGAAAATAGACAAAACAAAGATAATAGGCTTTAAAGTGTTGAAATTGGCCTTATTTACGATTAAATATAAAGAGTCGATATTTCCAAGACTGCACTTGAGATTTGTATGCTAAAAAAAGTTTGGTCAATTTTTTTTTTTTGCATGACTCATATAGAGGAATATGCCTTTTTTAATAACAACTCTTAATTACATTAATTTGTAGGAAGTAAAAATCAAATTAAAAATAAGCTGCACGAGTGAATTTAATTAAAAAAAATGAATAAAATTATTAAAGAGAAAATCTTAATTTAATTCCAATCGAGATTATTTTTAAATTATAAATCATTTTCCTTAGATGATATCACATTTTTTGTTACTTATTTTGTCAAGAAATAACCATCTCTTAGCCATTTTCTTTTTTTCAGTTATTTTATTATGAAAATATAGATATTAAAATTAGTGGGCTAAAATTACATACATAATAATATTAATATAATTCTGAAAGCTTTCCACAATTCATTCATAATGTATGATAATAATAGAAAATAAATCAAATATTTTTTTAAACTATGTTCAATAATAATATAAAAATTTGTAAGCTACTGCATAACCTAAGTTTTTTTCGTGTGTGTTAATTTTGCTTTTTATTAATCTATGGATATTTCAAATGTCTGATTCTTGAAGGAATCCATGATTTAATGAAAAAATTGTGAGTAATGAAGTCATATGGCTGAGTTTTGAACTTAAATAGACTGGCTGTGGCAGGGGAAGTAAATTATACCAACCATGTGATACAGCCTTGTGATGTTCTGGTTAAGATGAAAAAGAAGAAATGAACAAAGTACTGAGCAACTGCTAAGGACCAGATGCCAAACACCTGAAGAAGAACATATAATGTAAGGGTCAAAATATTGATATAAAAAACAAAACTGGAAACAGTAGTATGAAAAATATATTAAATAATCAAAGTACTTCATTTTAGAATATTAGGCAATATAAGAAAGGCTGGAGAATATATCAGTTGTAATGAAGATAGTAGTCTGAGAGAAATGTTTAGATTAGTTTTTTTTTAATGAACATTTCTTTCACAATGACATGTTAGAAAATTGTCTATCTAAAAATAACAATCATGGTAGAAAAATTTTGTAAAACATTATAAATGACCAAATATATTTATCTGTAGACTATTTATCAAAAGAATATTTTTAATCAAATATATTATCTGGAAAGTTAAATCAATCAGAATTCTTAGAATTGTAGAGAAATATTTCTAAATATCATAGACAATTAAATTTATAGATTAAAAAATATAAAGAGGATTTTTAAATGAAAATTTCAGCTAAGATTTCTTAAAATCTAAAACAATAAAGAATTTATTTAAAAATGATGATGAGACAAAATTCAGTGATATTTTTCTGTAGATCTTAAATTATTTCCTTCATATTGGTACATATACAAATTTTAGCCACCATATTTTATGAACACAACCATTGTTAATCTTTCTTATTTTACAATTCATATTTCTAGCTCATCATACATTTTCTCTCAGTTTTACATTTCCAAGTAAACAACTTCACCTACCTGTAGAACTGTAAATTTTGAAGTACTGTTTATGTGTTTATTAAATTGCACCAACTTTGTCATAAAACATTTTATTCTTAGAGCATTCAAAGAAAATATTTTTGATACTTAATGGCAGTTGAAAGAAAGATGCTAATCTCAATTCTACACATGTGACTGGGATTCTACATTTATAGAACTTTTTAAAAAGATTAGCCAGTAATTTCACCTCCGTGTATATTTGTAACAAAGACATCCATATTTGCTACTCAGTTACTGACATTTCAGGGAATAATGATATTGAATAAGTTTCCTTTTCTCATTTTTATTTTCTATATCTACGGATCGAAGAAGCTTCAATCTGTGCTGCTTAGTAAAAACATATTCAATTGAGCCATATGAACCGTTTTGGTGAACCAATTGTAATATATTGAAGAATAAATTTGATAAACAAGAATGGAAATTATTTAAGGCTCAACTTAAGAGAATGTTGCGAATCATAAAGAGAACACATTAGTGATAGGTAAATTTAATCTTTCTACAATATTCTGTTCCAAAAGTTTGCCAAAAATCTATGAGACTGTCTCGTATTATTTCACCACATAGACAAGACAAAATATACCGTTTCTATGGATTAAGAAATCAATAGTAATTTAATTTTGAAAAGTAAAGTAGTTTAAGATTTAATTTTTAAGAAATGATCTTTTTAAGTATTTAAAAATAAATTCTGAAATTTTGTAACAATATCATCAAATCCTGTTAAAATTTGACTTGATTCATAATTGGGGTAAATACAAATTGCTTACAAATTTTTCAATAAAATAAGAAAAAAGTATTGTTAATAATTATAAAAAATTTGAAATCATTTATGTCAAACAAAACAATACTACACACACATGCACACATATATAAACAGAATGGAGAAAAAACTCAAAACCACATGTTGACTGTCAGTTTTATTCCTTTACGACAATCATCAGACATTGATGACAGTTACCTATTATTTATATCAACAAACATTCCGTTACTGATCACTCTTTGCTCATAAACATAGCAAATTTTAAACAATATAATCATATATATATATATATATATAGTACATATAGTGCTGCTGTTAATAAAATAGTGCTCGATTTAATACAAAATAACTATTAAGTATATATTATTAAATTTTCATATTATTGGTGAGGGATAAAATAAAATCATAGATTTTTAAAAAAATACACACACATATATAAACTTACTTTATTTCAATGTTTCTATTCAACTATTTGTACAGTTTATTTAGTGTGAAACCTGTACCTGGTGTTTTTTGTGATTTCTTCAATGTTTGGTTGAATGTGCAATAAGCAGGCCCTCATTTCTTCTTCATTTGAGCATAGTCTTTTTCTCATCTTATTTTTGTTATATAGCAACATGCGTAAGAGGATCGCATTGCCCACTAGTGTGCTGTGGCACTGTGGTTGAGAATCACTGCTTTAAGTCCAGCTGAATTTTCATTCAGAAAGTGCTCAATAAATAAAGTTATCATACCCTCAGAAAATGATGAGTGATATTTTTTGATTAAAACTGGTTGAACATTTTTTATTATTGACTATATACATATTTATTAAGCCAGTATTCATCCAAACAAGTTTCATATAGAAATGTTGTCGATATAAATAATGTGTACTCAAATGTAGGATTATATGTGTGTGTGTGTGTATGTGCATATATTTAAATTTTTTTATTATATTTCTACAACCTTTGAATAAAGTGTTGAGTATTGCGCTTGAAATTGTTGATATTAAATAAAATAATATTCACCGCAGGAAATGGTATCTTGAAGTGCATATAATATAATTAATATGTGCATATATTAGTATGAGAAAAAATACAAATAAATAAATAAAATAATAAATAAGACTTTCAAGCTTATAACTTGCCCAAGAATACCAAGATGTAGACAAAGAAATTGTAATGACCACACAGACACCACATTGGTTCTTGATAATAACTGCAATAGTTGAAAGAACATGAACAAAACAATAAGAAAATATGAACTTCAAACAGTTTATCCTCAACTTTAAGTACAATACTCAACACCTTGTTTGAAGGTTGGAAAAATATAGTAGAAAATTTAACAGACATTGTTGGTTCTTTTTACTCGAACTTGTTTGTAGATATATATATATATATATATATATATATATATATTCACTAGTTCAGTCACTAAATCAACTTTCAAAATCTACTATAACTCTAACTGTAGAAGTCATAACATAATTTACCTATTAGAATGCACACTATGCCAGAAACAATATGTGGGAAAATCTGAATGGCCCTTTCACAATAGAATTAATAATTATCATTTTTACATGGGGAACCCATAGACATATGTATACATATGGGCCAAGGACCACTGTCATGCTGATATTGATATCTGCCTATATTCTATATATTATTGATTCAGTCACTCAGGACTGAGAAAGTGGCTGATAATAACTATATGTATATACAGAAGCATATAATTACAGACACATGCACATAAATTCTAACAATAATGAATAAACTTAATTATAAATCAAACCTCCTACAATTAATACTTATGATATCACAAAACCCAAATTAAAAAATGAAATATGTGTATGTACATATGTGTGTGTGTGAGGGGGAGAGAGAGCATGCTTCTTAATTAAGCATTAATTTAATATCATTGGTATCATATATATATATATATATATATCAACAACAAAAATTGAAGATAGAACGGAGCCCATTTTACTTTCAACTCAATTTAATTTAAAGGATTATATTGAAGTTTTTCGGCTCTTGTTTTGAAACATGAGACCTCTTATGTAGCGATTTGGAATCATATTTTTAAATAAATAATTATATTTATGCTCTACTTTTGTATCGAGCACTATTTTTTAAAAATAATAACTAAAATACTAAGGGACTTTGGATTATTTACCTAACCAGTTCCTTCCTATTTTCTATATATTTTCACATATATATATATATATATATATATATATATATATATATATATATATATACACACACATACACACACACATATATATATATATATATATATATATATATATATAAAATTTTTATTGCCTAAGCATTAATGCCACTTATTTATATAAGAAAGTAAATAAATGAAATAAAACTTCCCTTGCAAAAAAAAAAATAAAATGCCCATAAATAAAAATAAATAAATAAAAATAGGTTACATATCTAGAGTCAGATCAAAACTAAACTAAGTCTGCTGCAGATTAAAAAAAAACAAAAAAAAAGGCAACATGTTCACGATGCACATCTGTGCAAATGAGCTCACATGAGCATGTAGACAAGTGCACACACAAATACAGAGAATACAGAAGAAAATTTACACTAGTGCTAAATGTGTATAAAAAGAAAAAATTGAAAAAATATAAGCTGTAAATTGCTGATACCCACTGAAGAGTGGATGAACAGATCTGTCTACAAAACTCTGGAGTCTGGATGCTGAAGGTAATATCAATCATCTAAGTGACAAATTTTTTTACTTAATACTATATATATATATATATATATATATATATATATATATATATATATATATATATAAAAAGTGGACATTGAGGTCAACATTCAGTAAAGGTACAGTTCTTTTTTCAACTAAATGCAATATTCAGTCCATGATGAAAGGTCATTCAGAGGGCCTGAAGATTGCAAAATGTGAAACAGATTCTTACTACCCGCTTGTTTTAATCAGTGTAATAATTTTTATATTTTTAATATGCTCTATCCCTGATATTGAACACTTTAACCCATAAATACTGTATATCTTAAATTTATATATATATATATATATATATATATATATATATATATATATATATATATATATATATATATAAATATAAAATTCACATGAGATCACACCAATCAGTGGCCAGGTGCAAACTCCTGTGAATGCATCCCTTTAGAAAAACCTGCAGGTTACTTTATTTTTTTTTTTTGAGAAAAAGGTTTCTAAGTCTGTTGTGGGACTCAAAAATCACATGACAAAAATTACACAGGAACAGGCAAGTTTATGTTTGCCATATGTGTAAAGGTTGTAAAAATTTTTATATGGCCTAAAAGATATATTACAGGCCCATAGCAAAATGTCAATTTAAAAAAAATGGATGGAAAAAAAAATTTTTAAATGAAAAAACAAAAAATTTTACTACCAAGTGAAAGATTGCCTTCTTCTGCAAAGAAATGACAATAATAAATAAAATACATGAAAAACATTCATTTTAGCTGATTGATGCTATATTCAGCATCTCAACTCTAAAATTTTATTAAAAACAAAACCATGATTTTTTTTATTTTTGTGCATGTGTTTGTGTCAGTGTGAGTTTGTGTGTGTATATGTATGTGCATATGTGTCAAACCTAGTTATATCACCTTTTTATATATATATATATATATATATATATATATATATATATATATACCATTTTGTGATTGCTGCCTTTCCCCTCTTAATGTCAGTTAAACATGGTATGGTCTAATAAGTTCTGTGGACCATAGAGCGATTCCAAATATAAGTTATCAGTGTCCATTCTATTATAATTTAACTGGAGGTTCAACCAGAACTATTTGTTTTGTAAAGTTCTTTCAGAGATATGTATCTGACATTTTTAATTCTTTGAATAAAAGCTCATCCCTTGTTTCCTGTTTATAAAGGGGTTCCCAGTTCCTTTCCTTCTATCAGGCCTTAATAGTTATACTGTCATGTATTTTTATGATATGTGTGAATGGTGTCAATGTCTCTTCATTCTGAGGGTACTGGGATGGCAGTTTTATGGTTGCTGCTCCTGACTTGTAGTTTAACAGCCTGAACTCTTATATAGTAGCTTGAGAGGCTGCTCTGGTCAACAATTGCATGATGTTGGGGTTTTTTTTTTTTGAATTGTCATACATTGAAGTTTATTCCTGAAAGCACCACCAGTGAGCAACCCCAAGGCCACACTATGTTGCAGTCTGCACCAATTCCTTTCCTGCACATGGTGCATTAGACAACTAACTGCTACTACTACCTTTGGCCTTTCCTTACCAAAATAACACATCATGACTATAAACAGCCAAATATATAAACCTACATCAACTCAACAAAAAACACCTAACCTTTCTTTCTCCAACATTCATGGTATTCATACCAACTTCTGCAGTGTGGAATCATTTCTCTTCAAAAAGTCCCCAGATGTCCCAGCTCTCTGTGAAACTAATCTTAACTCTTCAATCCCCTCCTCTGATTTCTTGATTCCTGGCTACCTTCCTCTCCTTACAAAGGACTCTAATGTCCACATACATGGATGTCTGGGAACATTATTATGTCATTTGAATTAAAAAAACTTTTTATTAAAAACTTATCTCTCACTTAATTCATCATCTATCTTTTTTCATTTACTTTTCCCTTCCTCTCAAGACTGCTGAATACTAGATATTATTTCTGATAATATAGACAAGGACAACTCCTTACACCTGTTTGCAAATATATTTGTGTTCAGTGATTTAATACCCACCATACCAGGTGGCTTAAACAATCTATCACTGATTTCGGTGGCATCCAAACCCTTAACTTCTCAATCACTCAATCTCTCACACAAGTAACTGACTTCCTCACATGGTTCCCCAGTAACCCTGATGGACACACTTCTCATCTCGATCTCTTTTTTACTTCTATCCTTGACTCTTGTTATACAGCTTTGCCCTCTTGGCAACTCCGATCATGCAGCTGTGTCTGTAAACATCTCCTTCCATTTCCGCACCAGCCAAGAACATCCTACCAACAGAATATCTTTCTGTTATCAATGAGTATATTGGGACTTGTTCTGTGATTTCCTTCATGACATCCCTTGGAATTAAGGTTTTAATTATGTTGTTCAAAAATGTATGTCTGAGGTCTCCTCCTGGGTGAAAGCTGGCATCGATGCTTTCATTCCAGCAAGTTAAACCATGTTCATCCCTTTGTTTCCCACCTGCATGCTCAGCTGCTATAGCCCACAGAAATCACTTCTTCTGGCTGTGCTAGAGTGGCATGTCTGATTGCGACAGACATTTGTTTGTCTCTGCTAGTAACAAGTGCAAGTGTGTCCTCAAAGAAGTGAAGTTACACTTTGCTGATAGAATGAAACACCATATAGCATTTTGCAAGTTTCATTCTAGAGATTATTGGCAGCTCTGCAAGCATATGCTGGACAATAACAGATCCTTAATCCATCCTCTATTGCCTCAATTCGAAGTCTTGACATCTACAGCAGACAAGGGTGAAATGCTTTGCTTAGAAATTCTCTTCCAACTCAACACTTGACTCCTTTGGAGTACCCACACCTGATTTCCTCAATAGGACAGACATCCTACTGAGTGATATGCACCACATAAGCCTGTCACTGGTCTCAGACATCATTTCTAAATTAGACTCTCATGAGACAAGTAGAGGTGATAGTATCCCAGCCATCATCCTAAACAAATGTGCCCTTGAACTGGCCTTTCAGCTTGTTGGAAGTCCCTCTCTGTAGTTCCTGTTTTTAAGAACTCTGGAGAACCTTCTGACCCACTTGACTATTGCCCTATTAGTCTACCACCACTTTCTGGCAAAATATGCAAGGCTTTAATCAATGCTTACCTCTCATGACCTACTCTCACAAACAATATGGCTTCTGTTTTGCCAGATCTATTACTGATGTGCTAATGGCCATCACTGAATATGTATATCAAGCTCTTGATGACGGTGAAGCTCGAGCTGTGGCTCTTGATATCTAGAAGTTATCTGACAGGGTTTGGCATGCTGGTCTTCTATGTAAGCTCCAGGGCTACAGTATTACTGGATGACTGATTTAATCCAATCATTCCTATCAAATTGCAAAATGAAGGTTGTTTTGAATGGGTTGCTTCCAGATCCATTCACATGAATGTTTCTCCCAAGGTTCCATCCTGAGTCCTAGGCTGTTTCTGATCTTCATCAATGACCTTCATGATGTCATCAGTTCAAGTAGGCATTTATGCAGATGACACTACCATTTACTCCTGTCTCAATAGCAAATCCATCAGAGCTGACAAAGTTAACCTGGCTGCTCTTAAAAAAAAGGACCTCCAATCAGTGGTTAACTGGGGGCAGGAAATGGCTTGTAAATTTTAATGCCTCCAAAACAAAACTGCTCTCATTTAACCACCAGAGAAACTTTCCTGCCTGCCATCAGCATGGATGATTGAGACTAAACTCAGGAGAGCAACACTGTGCCTTCTTTCTTGGCCTCACATTTTCAACTGACTTGAAGTGGAACAACTACATTGAATCAATAGCTGCATCTACTGCAAGGAAAGTTGGTTCACTGTGTCATGCCAGAAGGTTTTTCTTGTCAGAGAGTCCATCTTTCACATTTACAAATCTACCATTTGTCCTGTGCATTGAATATTGTTGCCATATCTGGTATGGTGCTCCTGCTCTCCATCTTGAGGTTCTTGACAAAATCCAAAGAAGGATCTGCAATGTAATCGATTCCTGACTTGGCATCCCAACTTCAGTTTCTTTCTCACTGACATAACATGGCTTTCCTCTGTCTTTTCCACAAATATTTTCATGGCAACTGCCCTGACAAGTTTTTTTCCCTGGTGCCCGGTCTACGTGGGTTTAAGTCTGCTGCTAGATTGGCATCTAGGATCCACCTTTTTACTGTTTAATTAGTTAAATGTAACCACCACTCCTACTCCAACAGTTTCTTTTCTTGCACTTCCAGTCTCTGGAACTCCCTTCTGTTTCCTTGCTTCCCTGATAACTACAATCTTCAAAAATTTAAATGCAACATCAATCGCCATCTATCTTCTTGAACCCCATTTAGCTTTTATCCTTTCTTTAGTCCCTCTTACCCAGTCTTTTCTCCCACCTTCACTCTCTGTAACCGCCTGTGTACCAGTGACATTCCCACCTTGCTTTGGGTGAAATGATTAATATATATATATATATATATATATATAGAAAATAAATATTTTGATTTTTAAATGTGCTATATTCATGGGATAATGTGCTCAATAATTTTCAGGCCATGATTGCATCTAGCATGAAACAGCCTGTCAAAAAAAAGATGTTGATTCACTGTTCACTTTTATTCATAAAAAACACTTGGGGCTTGTATAAGAAACAAAACATGGTATAAAACTGATATTAAACTATGAAAATGAATGGTCCTAAAATATAAATAAATCCAACCCCAGACAATTTTCTTTTTGAGATGATATTTATGTTTTAAAATCACCAATATATAACACAAACCCATTCTCATTAACAAGGCGTCTGCCAGATTGGAGAATTGACATTGAAAATAAATTTGAAACAATGCTCCAAGACAGACACTTAGGTTTTGATGATAGCCATTAACAGAACAGCTTGAAATTTATTTATTTTCTATGTTGAGGTAATTTTGCTTTTTTTTTTATAAAATTACATATGTTCTGTTATAATAAATATATAAACATCTGTGGATCAGTTTAAAACTATTATTACTAGGATCCAAAAAGATTATATACCAACAGATCAATTACCTGTACATTATATATTTATATATATATATATACAATACTTATAATGATCTCCTTTATTATTAAATTTACAATGTATATAAATATAAGCATATACTAGACTGGATAAAAATTTCATCATTTCATTGTTGAATTAGATGTAAATAATTGTTAGTTCTATTCTAATTTTTTTCTTTTCTTTTTTTTTTTTAAAAAAAATTTTTCAGTTTCTTGTTTCCCTGCCACCTACAAAAAAAGAAATTTAAATGCAACATCAATCGCCATCTTCTGTCTTTTCAAAAATTCTGATCATTGGATTTCCTTCCTTAAATTTTTCTTTTTAAATTTTTCCCAGTAAAATTTTTTTTTTGCATTTTTAATTTTAAAACACCTTCCTTGGGGAGAAATGATTTAAAAGAAAATCTACTAATAGACCTAACAATCAGAGCTCAGATATTTATAAAAAAAAGCAATAGCTGTCAGTATGTTTATGATCTTCTAATACAACATTATTTCCAGGATTAGAAATTTATTTTCTGATTTAGCAGATATTATTTAACCACGTGAACATTGAATATATCTTAAAGAATACTTGGCAATGTTTAACCTTTGTACCTGCAAAAAAACAATGTGATAAAAGGATGGTTATTCCCTTGACACCACTATTACTCTATACACTTTTGACTCACTTAGCAATATATATTGTTTTAAAAAACAATGATCAAATGATTAAAAATTTAATAAGACCCAACCATATGAAAGTGGATTTATACCTTTTCATTATTCTTGAGAATTGACTACAATAGTTCATTGATATTTTTATAAAATTATGAATATATAGACTTGTTTACATAGTTATTTATAAAATGGTAAATAATAGATATTGCATTGTAGTAAGTTCACATATTTTGATAATATTTTAATTTTTTATGAATCTTTGAATAAAAAGATTTCTTTACAAATTTATTTCTTTATAAAATGGTAAATAATAAATCTTTATAAAAGGTAAGGTATATAAAATAAATATCACATGGTTTACATATTTTTATAATCTTGTAAATAAACATTGCTGAGGGAGTCAAAAGTGTATACAGTAATAGCAGTGTCAAGGAAATAACTATCCTTTTGAAAAGTGAAGGTTAAACACTGCTGAATATGTTTTACTTTATTCATCACCAATTTAAATCTTTTATTGAAAATTTTCTTATGCACATGCTAACATTTTGTTAGTTTTAATTATTTTTTTTATAACACCTTTTATCATGAATTTGTTTTTAATTTTTTAGATAAATATATACAATTAAAAACAGGCAAAATTGTAACTATGGAAATAATTTAAGTCTATAGCTGTGATAACAAGATGAAAGAACAGAACTTTTTTTTATTGGAAGAGGCTATAAAAAATAATCCTAATAAAATAGACAAACATCATTTTTAAGTTTTCTTTTAATTTATTTGGTAAAATAGAAAAATAAGAAATCTATAAAAATTTTTTTACAAAATTTTTTTATTATTATCCATAGGTAATCTTTTTAAAATAACAATTAACAGAGTTTTGACCATATTTTATTTTTTTTTCCATTATTTATTGTTTGTCTTAGACTATTTTTATCAAGTAAGTGATGGTCAAGTGAGAGTAATATTTTGACTGATATCAAATTTTTCTCAACACTACATCCAATTATAACAAATATCATTCTAAATATTCAAATGACAATAAAATAAATGATTTTTTTTGATTTAGAACCAACTTTAAGTTAAATAAATTAAATTTAATTTTTTTTTTCATTTGTATACATTTTTAAAAAAACTTTATACTGAATATGATTAAATTATTTAAAATGGTCATTTGAAAAAATAAAGTTAAAATATAAAAATGTGTTCTTTGAAAAAAAGGGCAAAAAAATGTCATCAGAATTTTAAAAGATTACTTATATAAAATTAAATTCAAGAAATACATTGCTTATTAAGTAACATTTCAGCCTGAAAATGAAGAATTATCATTAAAGACTAGCTTATTAATTTTATTTTAATTTTTTTTTTTTTTTCTTTTTTTTTTTTTTAAAAGATTTTTTTATTAATGAACAATATCAATGAAATGTTTTCACTCAATATTTTGAGGCATGGAGTTAGAACAATTAATTTTTAGATGCAGATGAAGTCAAGATTTGAAAATTGCACTATAAAAAAACAATGATTGCATTTGAAATAGATATACTTGAATGTTGACTAACTCAGGCTAAATATTTAATATATTTAATTCCTGGAGTCATCACTAAGGAATATATATATATATATATATATATATATAAATATATATATATATATATATATATGTATGTATGTATATAGTTTTTGTTTTATTTTAAGTTTAATTGGTTTAAATAATGACAAATTAGCAGCTGATATAAAAAATGACCTACAATCTATTGTTAACTGGAGCAAGGAATGGCTATTTAATTTTAAAACTTCCAAAACAAAAATGCTTCCTTTTAATTGTGTGAGAGAAACTGTTTTACTTTCCATCAGCATGGCTGATGCTAATCTCCAAGAGAGTGACTCATTGCATCTTCTCAGGCTAATGTTTTCTGCTGACATGAAGTGAAAAGACTATATATATTGAATCAACTGCTAGGTCTGCTGTTAGGAAAGTTAGTTCACTGTGTCGTGCTAGACAATTTTTCTGACCAGAATCTATCTTACACATTTATAAGCAAACCATTCAATTATCCAAGCATTGAATATTGCTGCCGCACCTGGTAATATGCTTCTGCTATATATGTAGAGAGTTTTAATATAATCAAATGCAGAATCTGCAATATTATTGGCCCTGACCTGACACCTCAGTTTCAGTCACTTTCCTACCACTGTGCCTTTTTTATAAATATGTTCATGGTAATTGTTCTGATAAACAGCCCTCTATGGTATCTAGACTTTATGAATTTAAGTGCAGTACTAGATAGATGGCAGGTTTTCATCATTTTACAGTTTAAATGGCTAGATCTAACAGTAAGTTCTATGCTAATAGTTTATTTTCTTGCACTTCTTGCGTGTGAAAATCCCTCCTAACTTCTTACTTTCTAGTCAACTTTAATCTTCAAAAATTTAAATGCAATTTCAATAGTTTAGTATGTTAGTTAATTTATAACAGGAAAAAGTTATTTCATCTGATTAGAAAAAATAATTACATGTTATTTTCTATATTTCTTTATGCTAAAACTAAAAATCCATCTATTTAAATTGTATACGTCTTGCTTCATACAATAAGAAGAATGTTTGAAAATGATGTTCACCCTCTACAAAGCCCAAGAGCCACTTGCGGTACAGGATTACAGAGTAAGAAGTACAGTTTATGAGGTGATGTGGGGAAAATAATGCCTGACTCTAGACTTGATTGCAGTGATTGGTGAAGCATCTTCATGGGAGTCTGTTCCACAAACCATGCTACTTCAAACTTTGTGTTGGATACCTATATCTGAGTAGAATGTGCCAGGTATCCACTAAAAATAATGTTTGCAGTAATAGGAATATGTTGGATTAAAAATAAAAATTCATTAACTGTTTAGAAATATATATATATATATATATATATATATATATATTTCTAGTTCTGTTTTAATAGTAAG